>JASCZW010005548.1:0-171353 GCA_034211315.2 Aedes japonicus
GTAGCTGCCATTTTCGATTTATACATTTGTGTTTCATTTGCATGGGACCCCCCCTCCTCTTTCAGGGAAAGGAGGGGTCTCTTACTATCATAAGAACCTTCCCCGGACACAAAAACCCCTCCATATAAAATTTCACGCTGACGGCTCAGTAATGTTCGAGTCTATAAGGTTCTGACAAACAGACAGAAATTCATTTATACGTATAAACATAGATTCTCTGAACTTTGGAAGCATTCTCCAAAAATTGGATGTATTGATACGCTTGTTGATTTTTTTTAAAACTTCTCAGCTAAACTTCAGTGAAATTTTCTTACTGATTAAATCGTCCAAACGAGGTGAGATGCAAAGTAAGGAATTGTAATTCCTGCATTAGTGTGTATCCTCATAGTATGATGCGAACGGTTGGGCAGATGGTGTGTACCATATTTGAATATGGTGTCATGAGTGATGAATTATCATTATTGTCATATGAATGATTTTTGTATAGACTGCTTCTTCGGTTAGTCAGTGATTACCTCTTGAATTTCACGTAAGCTCTCTGCTGATCTTCTGCAAAGCTCTTTGACAAACTTCTGGGAGGTTTCCTACTGAGCTTCACATAAAATTCCACATAATTTCTCGGCAGTCACTCCTTATTTTCTTCAGAAATTCACATTTAAGAACCCGACCTTGCCTTCCAGAAACATTTGTTAAGTTTTTCCTGAACATAGTTACTTTCTAAACTTATAATAAGTCCCATCCTGAACCACGAGGAAAATTTCTACAAAACTTTGGGAAAGTAGGGTAACGGGATGTAATTTTAGCCTAGCTCCTTGATTCGGCCTATGTACTGAATATGTCATTATTTCGGCGATAATCAACAAAATCATGTTGCTATCAGAATGACCGATCTATTTCAAAGCGATTGAGACATAATTAATGAATTGTATAACTGTTCACTTTCGCGTAATTTTCGATTTCCTTTACTTTTTAGACACCATAAATTTACAGGTTAAACTGAACAGGTTATCTACACGCTCTTCGAATGATCTAAATTTGCCGAAATTGAGCCTATAAACGAAATATTGCAGCCAAGGTGTACAGAAAATAGTCACATGTTTTAAACTAACAGGTCACATAGGTAAAATAACAATAATTCAACAAGAAAACGGTGGACCCAATGTTAGGGACATATTTTTTTCTATGTTCCTAACTATGGCCTGTTGTATGAAAAGTGTAGTAAAAATGTTGTTATTGGTAACATTTACAATACAAATGTCTGAGTTTTGATTGAATATTTTTCATATGGCTCATCTAAACACAAACTAAAGGAACAAAATGTGTGTAGAGTGAATGATAATGTTTTGATTGCCGAATGACCGCTAAATCATATGGTAAAATCACTTAAGTGTTTCTTAGCAGTTTAAGTATTGTTTGATTGTTAATAAAATTGTTTGTTGGTTAGAGCGAATACAGCTGGGAACGCTTTAATCGAAAAATCGGCAAAAAGCGTATACAGCCAACATTCAATAACAAATCTATCGAATGGGACGAACTTGCATCCATGAATAGACCCAATTTGATGCCTACAGACCGACATTACATCCATATCCTTCGAAAGTTTCTGACTTTATAAAATGAGTTGTGTAACTTTTTGTGATACATACTACCGGATGGCTTATTAAACATATCTCAACAAGTCTGTAGCTAGTAAAATTTTGCTTCCAACTGAAAAATTTTATGAGTTATGATAAAAAATGTAATCGATTGTTGCATACTAGGCTGTGTCAAGGGACACATACCCTACTCTCCAGAATTTCTTGGAAAATCTTCTTAAATTTTTTAGGAGTTTCTTCCTGAACCTCTGAGAACTTATGTTCTGAACATCCGAGATCTTCTGAACTTCAGGAGTGTATTCTGTTGAACTTCGGGAAAGCTTGTTCCTGAATTTCTGATAAATTCCTGCTTGAACTACAAGAAAGTTCTCCCTATACTTCTGGAAAGTTTCTACCTGAACTTCTGGGATTTCCTGAACTTCGAGAAGTTCTCATTCTGAAATGCAGGAATGTTCGATTCGGAACTTCAGGGAAGCTCGCTGCACTTCTGGGTAGTTCCAACTAAACTTTTGGTCTCTTCGAAACTTCTGAGAAATCTTCGTGTGAACATCCGAGGAGTTTTATACTGAGTTTTCTAAAAATTCCTCCTTGAACCTACAGGTAATTCGGGGAAGATTTTTTTCTGAGTTTATTCTTTCCAAACTTTTGATAGGTCCCATCCTGAACTGCGAGGAACATTTTATTGAAACTTTAGGAAAGCCGTCTCGAAAATTTCTAGGAAAATTCCCTTCAATTTGTTCTGGACTTCTGAGAAGTCCTCTTCTGAACTTTTGGGAAGTTTTCTCCAGAACTTTGGGGAAGTTTGATCCGAAACTATTGGGAAATTCATGCTCAAATTAGATGTAAGTACCCCCAATACTCCTGGAAAGTTTCATTCTTTTCTCCCTAGAGAATTTTGAGGAATCTTTACTCTGAAATGCAAAATGTTCTCCTCTGAGCTTTGTAAAGCTGCCAAGCATTTCTAGGAAGTTTCAACTAACATTTCGAAAAGATTCTTCCAAAACTTCTGGGAAGCTATTTCCTGAACTTTAGAGAAGTTCTTTCCTCAACTTCTATGACGCATCGTCCTGAGTCCTGAGTCCTGAACTGCTTGCTCCCAATACTTCTGAGAAGTTTCTACCTGACCATAGGGGAAATTTTCGAGGAAGTCTCTAAGTTTCTCATATATGATTTGTATTGTTGTGAACCTTGATTTTCGTTGTGCTTTATAGCAAAGGACCAATATTACCAACGCTTTGACAGTAATTTTTCGCATGGGTTTGAACACGCGTGGGATTGGACACTACCATAAGTAGGGACTCCATGTTACCTCTAGGAAAGGGCCTATATAATACTTATATCCGGGCCCATTGTGTCTCCAAGTGACCCACCGCTTTTGTTTCTTCAAGGATTTCTACTTTAAATGATACCTACGATATTTCAAAACATTTCAACAAAGCTTCTTACCGTATCTACTACACTGCGTTTAAATAATATACTGCGTACTGCATACGTTTTAAATCCGAACTTCAAATACCTTTATTTGAAATTTACAAAATATTTCAAATGTCTGTAAAAGTCTGCAACATAAATAAATTGCTTGCTAAATATCTGCATCGTTAAAAAAGTCTGCAATAAAAATGAAAAGTCTGCAAATTTACAGCCATGTCTGTGAATATGGCATCTCTGACTCCAAGTCTTATATTTTGATAAAAAAAACCCGGATATCGATAGTGTATAACTCAAGTCGATGAATTGAAGTCGAACAGTGTGTGTACAAATATATGAGACTTAACATTATAGAATTGGTTCATCATAAGTCGACGGGGAATTCTTGGTGCTGGGTGAATATTAAGACAAACTATTGGTTCCACAAAGTGACGGTTATTCCGAGAGTCGAAGTGACATTCGTCACTTGGTGAAGTCAGAAAAGCAGTGTCGTGACTCTCCATTTGGTTTGCCCAGGAGAGTAACGTCACTGCAGGTAACTTTTCTCACCCTACCCAGAGACAAAACTTACTTCGACTCTCACTAACCATCATGTGGATGATTTTCGTCTTGCTGAATCATTAAAAATGGAAATTAATATCTACAGAAATTTTCTTTTAGAAAGAATCTCTCATATGCGTAACTGTGATGTTTGACTGGATGAGAGTACGGCACTAGCTGACATAAAAGATTGATGATGAGGTGAGTAATCTGTGACTCCAGTTCAATTCTATTTTAACAACGATTTCAGGCCTGTTGAAAACGCAGACCGGTTGAAACTCCATTGCCAAATACCTCTTCCAGCTCAGACGTTAGTTCCGACTTTTAACTGTGTCAATATTTATTTCTGTTTCGGAACTACGAAATTCGAACACCCACAGGTTTCCTACGACAGAACTTTCTACAAGCCCCAATGCAAGAAGTTCCTCTTGTGTATTTACTTCAATTTACCTCAAGGTGTGCAAACTTGTGGTGTTAGTTGAAATGCTTCAAATATTTGGAAAAACCTTATTTGTAACTGGGATTTACTACAGCATCTCTTCTTGCCTTCATATGCTTAAGTGCACAAAATTCAATATATAGAAATAAAACTTTTGGAGGGTGACTTAAGCAATGTGTAAAAAATATTTGTTAACAATTTGCTACAATATTTGTTTACGTAGCTAGAATACTATAAAAAATAATCAAAGGGATGGATTAATTCCGCTAAAAGTTGTCCCTGGCTTTTCAACTTACCCTTAATGATCGTCAGACTTCAGCCATGTTCACATAACTTCATCAACCACCAAAGAACTTCATAACATAGTTTGCAAAAATGCTTCAAACTTCGTAGAGCTGCTGCAAAGTTCACAGATTTTAAGTTTGAAAGTTTGAACTCATCTATTTCTCAAAATATCAGTTCAGTTCAAAAAGCTGCAGTGTTCAGTATTCTACCAGTGCCCGCAGAACTCTATAATATTAAAAAAAAAAAAAAAAGCGAGCGAGGTATACACCATTTTTTCAGCTGCCCAAACAAATTTAGAACAGTTCCAAATTCGGCACAAAATTAAACAAAAGCGCATGACAGTTTTATTCTTTACATAGAAACTGTTAGCAAATGAAATTTGGAACGCACCGCTGAAAATGGAAAAAATGATTTGGTCTATTTAATTGTCAAAACATAGAATAGACCACGACCGCTAAAAACGGCCTAAAAATCTACAAATCTAAAAATCTTGAAATACAAAAATTTACAAGAAATCTAAAATCTAAAAATCTAAAATTTAAAAATCTAAGAATCTAAAAATCTAAAAATCTAAAAAATCTTAAAAATTTAAAAATCTAAAAAATCTAAAAATCTAAAAATCTAAAAAATCTAAAAATCTAAAAATCTAAAAATCTAAAAATTTAAAAATCTAAAAATCTAAAAATCTACATATGTAAGGTTCAAAAATTTGAAAATCTTAGAATCTAAAAATCTTAAAATCTGAAAATCTAAAATTCTAAAAATCTACTAGAAATCTAAAAATCTAAAAATATAAAAATCTAAATCTTTATATATCTAAATATCTACTAGTAATCTAAATATCTGAAAATTTATGTATCGTAAAATCTTAAAATCTCAACTATTCAAAGCTTTAAAATATCTAAAAATCTACAAGAAATTTAAAAATCTAAAAAATCCAAAAATGTATATACCTGAAAATCTAAAAATCTGCATAACTCGAGAACCAATCAAGAAAATCAAACTAAATGCTTCAGTGGTAGTTTGAGACCCCTCTTCATTCAGAAAGGGCGAGCTTTCATACAAATGAAACACAAATATCTGCATAACTCGAGAATTAATCAAGCAAATGGATCCAAATTAAGCCGGTGGAGGCTTCTAAACGTACAAAATGTTTCTAAGGTGACTTGACACCCCTTCCTTTGCTTAAGGGGAGGAGGCTTCCATACAATGAAACACAAATTTCTGCATAACTCAAAGAACTTATCAAGCAAATGGAGTCAAATTTAGCATGTATGATTTTTGAAGGAGAAAAATGTTTTTATGGCGACTTGAAACTTCTTCGTTCCGTGGAAGGGAGGAGAAGGGGATCCCAAACAAATGAAACACAAATTTCTGCATAAGTCGAGAGTAAATTATGCAAATGGAACCAAATTTGGTATGTGGAGGGTTTTGAAGGCAAAAAATGTTTTCATCGTGAGTTGAGACCCCTCCCGGCTCTACAAAAGGAGGCTCCCATGCAAATGAAAAACAAATTTCAGCATAACTCGAGAACTAATCAAGCAAATGGAACCAAATTTGGTATGTGCGAGTTTTTGAAGGCGAGAACTGTTCGAGACCCCTTTTCATTCTCGAAAGGAAGGCTCCCATACAAATGATACAGAATTTTCAACCAAACCTGAGAACTATCCCTACAGCTATTGAAATTTGAAAGCAGCGGTTTTTGGGGCCGAGAAAGGATCCTATTGATAGTCCCCTCTGGAAGTGGGGGGGGGGGGGAGGTCCCAAACAAATGAAACACAAATTTCAGCATAACTCGAGAATTAATCAAACGATGGAACCAAATTTGGCATGCGGAGGGTTTAGATGACAAGAAATGTTTCTACGGTGGTTTGAAACCCTTCTCCACTTTGGAAGGGGGGCTCTCATACAAATAAAGCACAAGTTGAAATCAAACATGAAATTAAGCCCTTCTGTTATGAAAATGTGTACACATGTGCGCCCGACAAGATTTTCATGATGGATCGAGACTCCTTCCCCGTCTAAAAAGGGGGTTCCCATATAAATAAAACACAAACTTTTGCATAATTCGAGAACTAATCAAGGAAATGTGGGGACATGTGGGGATTTTTGGAGGCAGTATTTTTTTCTTATGTGGTTCAAGACCCCTCTACTTTGGATTTGGGGGGCTCTCTTGAACAAAAAAAAATGAAATTTGAACCAAACATGAGAATTATCCATGCAACACAAACACAAAATATGTATTTCTCGGGTAGGCAACATGATCTGATAGAAATTTGAACCCCTTATTAGTCAAGAATGGGGGATGCTTGAGTTACTCTCAGTGCTACATTATGCACAAGAAGTTAATCTATGTCTATGAAATGCATCTTTACAGAAAGAAAAACCGGTAGAAACTACCAAGCGTTAATTAAAAAAAAACAAACCTTCGATCTTTTCAGAAATTACAAACATTCGCAAACGAAAATATTTTAACCAAATTCATTCCGAAAAAAAAATTTTAACGCGTAAGTTATATTAAATTTTCATCCAGTTGGTTGCATGTGTAGCAAGGCTCGCACCGGGTTCAGCTAGTACTACATAAAAGAGATGTTCCACTCATTTTCTATGTTCGAATGAAAAAGTATCGATACTAAGAAAAATCGATACTTTGCCATCAATTAAATCGGAGAATCGATTCTTTTGATCAAACATAAATCGATTTTCCAAAATCGATACTTACTCATAATTTTCCCGCTGCTAGTCACTGTACAGTGCTGGACAAAATAAATCATATACCACATAAATTTTGTTATTCCCTTCGATATCTCAGCTTATTTAAATGTTGAGCATAGAGTACCACGCCAAATCAGCAAATAAAAAAATGTATTTTAGATTTGGTCGAAACTTTGCAAACGTAATCGGAATAACAGTATGAGTGTTTTGGCAAGAAGATCGGTCATTTTGATACGAGAGTAACTTTAGAGAAGGGCTCATGTGTGTTTGATAAAACAGTTTTAGGACAACAGTTACTAGGAAATCGTTCGTTTTAGAGGCAAAATATCTGAGAAAAAGTAGGGAATCAAAATGTCCACGAAAAAAAGTACAAACATTAAAACAATTTACGTTGAGAAACCATAATTAAACCTTAGAGTTAAAATTTTCAGAATATGCTACTTTTTTTTTTTTTTTTTTTCTTAATATTTTTTATGGTTAAATTTGGACAATAACCAACTGTTTTAAAGGTAAGAACAACATGGGCAAACTTTGTTTTTTAAGTCATCCGAATAGCAATTTTTGGAAGATTTTCTCAATATTAATAATGTTTATCAAAAGTACTTTCAATGCCGAAACACGATTTATCATCAAATTAATTATTGAAATATGCATATTCGTGATCTCCCTTAAGGTAACCGTTTTCGAGATATTTTGAATTCTATTTCAAGAGTGGTTAAAACCTTATGAAACACGCTCTTTTCATAAGTTATTCGAGATGGTCCGTCAACAAAACTGTGTTTGCTTCAACAAAGAAGGATTTTCTAACAACCTTTCCTTTGACTTACTCACGATTGGACTAATAGTTATAGGAGATTACTTCAGCATAATTGATTTTATTGATGGATTCCACTTCAGTTTCTCAAGAAATTTGTACAATTTTTTTTTAATTGGAGAATACGTTCCACTTTTACAATGGAACCGCGTAAAAAAAGAATAAAAGGTGTATTCGATAAAAATGGCACACAGAAAATCTTCTGTTACTTTTGAATCGTATGAGTAAAAAACCTAGAAATTTGAGTAGATCTTATCCATAGTGTATTATTTACATCTGCCAAGTTTCATAGTTATACATTCAGTAGTTTCAGTCATGTCGTCTAAACAAGAAATTGTCCGTGAGAAAATTTTGTGCACTCACAATCAAAATCCAGGGGCGTCCCACCGGTGGATTGCTAAAAGGCTTGGAATTGCAAATACAACTGTTTCTCGTGTAATAAAAACCTTCAAGGAGCGTCTGAGTGTCCAAAGGAAGGAAGGGAGTGGTCGTAAAAGTGGTCCAATGGACAGTAAAATGGCCAGGAAAGTCGTACAACAATTCAAGAACCGTCCAAACATGTCAATTCGAGATGTCGCTAAAAAGTCTAAGGTGTCAGTCGGTTTTGTGCAGAAAACCATGAAGCGTGCTGGATTACAAGTTTACAAAGTGCAAAAAGCCCCAAACCGGAATGAAAAACAAACCATCACTGTGAAAACCCGCGTCCGGAAACTTTACACGAAGCTGCTCACCAAATCCGGTTGCATCGTGATGGATGACGAAACATACGTCAAGGCCGACTTCCGTCAACTTCCTGGGCAAGAATATTTCGTTGCCAAGTCGAAGTTCGATGTTCCGGAGGATGTTCGAAAGAAGAAACTATCGAAATTTGCAAAGAAGTTTCTAATCTGGCAGGCGAGTTGCGGATGTGGTGAAATAAGTGCTCCCTTCATCACTTCCGGAACAATAAACAATAAGAAGCACAAAGGATCAACTCTGTTTTGGCCTGATCTAGCATCCTGCCACTACGCTCGAAACGTATTGGAGTGGTACCGAGCCAACGGAGTCAATTTTGTGCCAAAGGATATGAACCCACCAAATTCACCGGAACTTCGTCCAATTGAAAAATTCTGGGCAATTATGAAAACGGAACTTCGCAAACATCCCAAAACAATAAAAACAGAGATAGAATTGAAGAAAATTTGGGTAAAAACAACAAAAACACTGGGAAAATCGGTTGTACAAAATTTGATGGGTGGAGTGAAAAGGAAGGTGCGGGCATTCGGGATGGGAGACGAAATTGAATAAAACAAATGTTGTAAATCAAAACTCATTAGTAGTTCTTCATTCCCTGAAAATTTCAAGAAAATCCGATAATCAGTTTAATTTTGATGAGTATATATGTGTGTGCCATTTTATCATCGAATACACCCTTTAAATAGAGTTGATCAGTTCACATGCATGTGCGTACATGTGAAAAAAGTTGTTTTTGGACATACCAATTTCAAAAATCCGTATATCTTTGAAAAATTTAGATTACATAATTTAAATTTTACCATAGTCTAAACACATAATTTGAATTTAGTGCACAAGTTACACCAGTCGATCGATACAGTTATATGAAACCAACCACCCTCGGGTCAATGCAACCACTGCAGGTGTGAAGGAGCAATTTTTTTAAAGGGAAACTGGCTGTTTCCAATGAGTTATTTGAGCAAACATTGTAGGAAAAAAATTGCAAATTATTTTGTTCTATTTTTTATTAGTTCAACAGGTTTCAAACCCACTGTACAAATAGAAGAAGCTTCACTCATGTTTGCAAGAGGGAACTTATTCCAAACGAAAGTACTGAACCGAAGATCACCGATAGGCTCGATACTGGATTTTAAAATATTGTGAAAGTCTGTTGAAAATATACGCTGCTCCCGATCAGTCGTGTTCTCTATCAAATCACGTGATGGTTTTTGATTGTGGAAGAAACCTTTGTTCAACGTCCAGCGGCCGTGCGTGATCTTGCATGACCTTGCATGACCTCGTGATGTTTGTATGACCCATCAAATTCAGTGACCTAAGATTTAAGAATATACATAGTTTTTTAAATATAATAAACACAAATAAAAGCCTCTATTCTGGCCCAGTTTGGCATCATACCAACTGTTATGGAATGGTAAGAAAGAAAATCACGAGAATATTGTACCAGAAGCCCCAATCGAGAGATATTAGGATCTGATAAAGCGGAAGCTTTCTGAAAAGAAACAAGGAACAAATTTGGATAAAGACGCCCATGACGGTCTGAAATGTTTATACAAACCCTAAAAGTTTCAAAATTTTATGCAAATACCGAATAGCTATGTTTGTGAATTGTTACATCATATCCCATGAACCTGAAATAAACAACTCCAATTGTAACATAATGCGAAAATTGTGTTTTACTTAAGTTTTGAGATGTTCGAATTGTTGTGCAATTCGAGTTGTTTATGATTCAACTGTAGTCAGGCCAACATCCTGCTATCACGTACTCCAAAAACCATAGCAGCTTATTCTATCAAGCTCTCTGTTTTATCAACACAATTTTATCAACACAATTATAACATTTCGACGATTGTAACATATCTATTACAATCTACATAAAACAAACTATACGAAACCAAAAATGATAAGAATGTTAACAATTGACAAAAGTTTACAAAAGCACAAAAGCACTCGATGCTATAATTTGTCCAGAAATTCTAGGCGTCTCAAAAGTTTCCTTAAGAAAATTTAGCAACATGCTTAAAAGTTCCCTAAAGTGCTTAATTATTCTATACTATGCTACGCGAACTTTCAAGTTATAACGACTTAAACATAGAGCTGCATAGAATGCTACTGACTCTCTTCCACTGAGTTGCTCAAGCCATTCATATCGTTCTTTTGGTTCTTTTGATTGCGTGGGTAGTTTCAAAATAATCCCTTTTTCATTTATTGTTCATGATACAATTGGGTTTATCTTTGGCTCTATAAATAAATAATAACAAAAACATGCTTCAAATTGTACTCAATTTGCTAGATCCATTATATCTAATTTCAAAATGGTCGAATAACCTTACCAGCATAGCTAGAGTGACTTACTATCGATTTTCTGAAAAACAAATAAAAAGTTAAATTAAAAATGATTTTTAAACCAAATGCTGTCCCACTATCCAATTTATTTTACCACCTCGTATTCTATCAGCCAGTGCTCCCCAGTTGTAAAACTCCCAAAAACACGTCACGTTGGCCGTTTTTACCCCTCGTTCATTCGTATCAAATTAATAAAACATTCTTCAACCCTCCCACCCACGCACAGACTGTCCTCCACCTTCCGAGTCGCACCCCAGCAATTTGAAGAGCCAACAACGGACCAAGCTTCCGCTTCAGTCAGCCATTTGGTCCCCTCTGTCTCTCTCTCCCTCTCTCTCCGTCGGTCGAAGCAACCGCATTCAGTACTAGGCAAGGAACTCACACAAACACAGACCGAAACGTAGGCCCTTTGGCACTTCCCTGCATTGGGTTAAGAAAACGGTTCCGCTTTTCGTCGATCGGCATGACGAAGCGAAGGAACCCAAATGAGAATGCTAACATTTAAATGAATGTCTCAATTTAATTTTCGCGAGAAGTGCGCTCTGGCCCGGGTTGGCCATTGTTGTCATCTCCGGTGGTGTGACCATTGGAGTTGGAAAATCAACTCGTTTTTTTTTTCTTCAGGAAATTAGTTCTCCAGAAATCCAATCAAACTGACAAATTCTCCATGATAACATAAACCTGACCGTCGCAAGAAATGAACCTGGGTGGTTTTTCATGAACCGTTTAACATTATCCCTGCAGGAAAGTTTAAGGAAAATCTCTTAGCTCCAACAATCGTTGATGATGATGATGATGATGATGACGATGGCGGTGGTTGCGTGGGAGGAATGCGCCTATGGCGATGAATGGAAACGAATGGCTCGGAAGGGAGATCTGAAACACGCGCCAACCCACAGCCTCGCACACTCATGCCCTTCGTTAATTTGGAAATTTTAATTCAACCCTTCAATTTTTAATAAGCTTCTTGTTAAAATGACATAAATTTTTAATTAAATTTTAATTATCATTATTGTGTGCAGCATGATGCTGACTTTGAATGCTAACGGGGTTTGGGAGACTGACTAACGAACAGCGTGTCGGTGAGTTTGTTTCGAGGCAAATGGGAGAGATTCCTGAGCAAGCGAGAATACAATCTGACAGATCGGTGGCGGCAAATGAAGCAGTTTTCGGCATCCTCGGACTCGGTGGCAATCTGGAGAGGAAACAGCACCCCCATCGTTCATTAGACCAAGGCGCGAGATGGACTGAAAAATGAGCCCGTTTTAAGTGTGGTTTTGCATTTGATATTGGAGATGAATGAAGATAAGGCCTGTCCACGTTAAATTGCGGACACCAAAGTAATAGGAGCAAAAAAACTCATAATTCAACAAAACCGATTGTTAATTGCACAATAATAGAGTTATATCTGCATTAGACACAGTTGATTAAGATGTTAATTTTTGTTTCTGTAAAAGTCACGAACTTTCTGTGGATCACCCGCCATCAGGTTCCGTACGGTATCCTCAGATACGCCCGCCGTGACGATTCTCCATCTTCTCTTGAAACCATCGGTACCATTTGCTTTCTACTTAGTTTCGAACAGTTTCCGCTTAACTAGAGCTTAGTACTTCTGTTTTGGGTGAAGTTATGGACAGTTTGGTGTATTGGCTGTTTTCGGTACGTATTTGGCCCCTTGTACCTCATACAGGCCAAAATAGAGCTGGAGAGTCGTGGCTTCTGATGAGCGGTAGCAACCGCTTTTGCAGACATTCGTTTTCGTACACATCCATATTGATAGTGCCGGTAGAGACAAAACTTATAGATTTTCGACAACTACTACATATGGCCTGCCAAATCAAATATTTCTTCGGGAATTTGTTTAAAGTCTTCGAGTAAGTATGTTTCGCCGTTCTTTATGGTACAAGAAAATGTTTGCAAAAACTTGGTGAAGAGTTCTTTAGCACGACCATTTGCAGTGAAATGTTGCTTGTCATCAAGGTTGGGCATCTTTGCCAATTAGTACACTTTCAGTTCTTGCCTCTGGTTAACTTTTTGTACGTATGATTTTGACTTCCCAACTTCGAGAGCCTCATTTCGCACATAGGGATTGGGATTTTTCTCAATAATGCACGCTTCTTGTCCATTTGTTCGGAGTATACTTTTCGATTTGTTCCACTTCTAACCTTCTCATCCACAGTCAAGCGCTGGTCAAGTGATTTGCAAACACAAAACAAGGTAAAATTCGGTAGTTTTAGTTTATTGGCAAGATTGTGTACCGATAAATTTGGATTTGCTGTCATTCGTACAACATGCATATGTGCACTTCCATTTGATTCGCCGCCATTTTTGGAAATGTAACGGGTGTTCAATAAAAAATGAGAATGATTTCAATACATTTCTGTATTTAATGTAAAGAGCGTTAATTTTTTTTTCTCCAAAAGAATTGCTCTCTGGACTCCCTAGAAATGGGTGGCATGTTTGCTCGGGTGCTGTCAGTTTAATCGCAGATGGCGTCAAAACAGTAAGCATTCGCGATCGTGTTATACGGTTTAACGAAACGCATGGTCATCGTGGAAAAAAGTTTACGGTAGACCATTTTCGAGACAAAAACGTGTCCGTGAGTACTATTTACCGGATCCTGGAATCCCTGAGCATAAAGTGAAAGGCCGGTAGAGGCCGTCCGGCGAAGATATTTAATGACGAAGAAGAAGAACGAAGCGTTGAAAAAGCTGTTCGACGGAACTAGTTTGCGTGACGCCGGCCGAAAATATCACTGCTCCCATATCTTGATTCACCGAACCTTCAAGACTGAGGACATCATCTGTCGGAAGAGTACCCGGTCCCCCGAGTACACGGACAAGCAGATAGCAACCGAGAAATCGCAGTGCCGGTGGATGACGAAGAACAACCGCGGGACGTCTTTCGTGCTGGACGAAGAAAGTTACTCTCCGCTCTCGAAGACCCACATTCCAGGAAATGACAGCTACTATTCCCGCAACAAGTCAGCCCCACATATAAGTTTAAGCATAAATTTGAAAAAAAAAGAAGTTATGCTGTACATCGCCATTTCAAAGCCGTGGTTCAAGTCGAGCGGTCTGGCCATCATTCAACAAGGGTACCTGGAGGAGTGTCTTGAGAAAATTCTTCTGCCGTTCTTAAAGGAGCATCATGCGGATGGGAAGTACGTCTTCTGCCCGAACAAGGCGTCTTCCCATTACGCCAAGAAGACTCTGGAGTATCTTGAGCAGAAAAAGATACCGTACGTGCTCAAAGAAAGAAACCCGACCAACTTGCCCCAGTGCCGTCCCATTGAAGATTTTTTTCGGCTCCCTCGGTGCCCTAGTGTACAAAAATAATTGGCGGGCCAAGGATACGAAGCAGTTGACCACGAGGATCCAGAAATGTATCCGGAAGATGGACGTCAGTGAAGTCCAGCGTTATAGTGAAAGCATTGCGGCTAAGTTGTGTCGTAAGGCTGACCAGGGTCCCTTTTCCAATATTCATTGACGTATTTTTGAAGAATAAACATTATGTTTATAATAAAAAATACTGAATTCGTTGAAAAAAAACTTCTTCTTTCTATATTACTGAACAAAATTTGCTCTTTTTTATTGAACACCCGTTAGCAAAAATGTTAATATAGCGTAACACGAAATAAAGTGGAGAGTTTCAGCTGGCATAAAAGTGAAGCCTTAAAGCGATCCGTAAAATAATTCAAAATCTTAACTGCAAAAAGAGTTTACGAAATTTAACGTTTCTGGATGCTTTTTTTTCAGTGGTCAGCTCTCGAATGTTTTGACAGCTGGAATATTTCGTGAGCTCTCTTCTTTCAGTGTTCGATTTATTAAGATTTGAACAAAATGTGACAGATCGAAGCCGAAAGGAGGTAGTTATATAGGGTAGTTCTCACGAGGTATCAAGAATGCATACTGATGGACGACGTATAGATAAACTTTGAGCAGCTTCTCGGGCAAACGTTCCATGTTGCCACGGCTCGAGAAGATGTCTCCAAGACATACCTAAAATTCGATTTTGCTTGAAAATTCCTGATAAGTTATGCAGTTTGCAGCTTTGGACAGAAAAATCATATTTTCGCCATAATTAATTCTATGATATCAAAGCTCTTCAAGGCAGAGTGATAGAAAAACCCATTCTACTATTCATCAAAGCACACAGAGGCACTGTAAATGTTTAGCCAGATTCGGCTAGCTGCCACTATAGTGGAGAGACACGTCAATGCGGATTTCAACAAAAATGACCTCAACTCACCCATTTGTGCTTGAATTCACCCAATCGAGAAATATTGGGCAAGTGTTAAGTGGTACCTGAAAAAGAAGCAGTGATTCGGAATTCAGAAGGATTTGGAGTTGGTGGAATCGAATGTGTAGTGTTTGTTTTTTATTTTCATTATTATTTTTTATATTATTCTTTTTCTGTTTTTTATGTCTTTACCATGTACATTAGAGACTAGCTGAACCCGGTGCAAGCGTTGCTACGCTTGCAACTAGATGATTGAAAATAAAATAGAATAATCGGAAAAAGTTTGGTTCAAATATTTTCGATTTCAAATGAGTGACTTTAACTATAGAGTTTTATTTTTTTATTTTTAGTTTTTACGTCGCTGCGTTGCATGAATTTATCGAACTTAACGTTACCGTTCTAAGAATATCTTCTCTTTTTCTTCAATAGTACCTACACAGAAAGAAAAAGTGCAGTAGTTCCTACTGTTTTGCTGACTATGCCAGCTTTTTAAACTATCATCAATTATGACGTGAATTTGTTTCATTCGTATGCAGAGACTCCTCCCTTCCATAGGACGGAGGGGTCTCTGACCATCATAAGAACCTTTCCTGACAACAAAACCTCTTTCATATAAACTTCCATGCTGATCGGTTCAATTTCTATTTCATTTGTTTGAGAACCCATCCCCTTCTAGAGGAGGGAGGGGTATCGAACCACTATAGAAAATAAAAACCTCCCCTCAAATTTGGTGTGCCAAATTTGGATCCGCCCGATAAAAAAAAGCCACTATGTCTGAACTAACTAGTCTTAAGGAATGTTCAACCTCAAATAGCACGACTTTATTGAAGAAATCACGGTGGCAACTCTTTTTTTGCTTTAACCTTTGTCCGATTCGTTGCAGTTGCAAAATCAAAACAAAGAAAAACGTCACCAATCCTTAAGGAGACGTCACTTCCATTAAACTCATTTATAAAGTACGAAGTTTCGTGAAAAACTGGGATTTCCGAATGGGTTTACTCCTCAAAGGAGTGTATTGCATTTAATTATTTATGAGTATACTGTGAATAGTTAAATAGGGCATACCTTTTACTCATTTTTTTTATAATGAAAAATACGTTGTTGGCACGCCCGTGGCAAAACAATTTCAAAATGTAACAAATATATTGGCAATGTTAACACCGACGCACAGTTGGATGAAATAAAAAAAAAAAGTGGGACAGTGGTATTCGTGGCGAATCTATCAGATGTGATCCATTGATTTCTTCTACAATGTTTCTACATGTTTTGAGTTCCTTGTTTTTGTGTTTTTTTTTTTCTTTTAAACATTAGTAGCGAGTCTTAATGATTATTTAAAGAGAACAAGAAACCACTATAAATGCAACATAATGTAATTAAGACCTATGTTACTTTTTTTTTTTTCAAATATGTTAACTGCCCTCTTGGACCCACCCCTATAATTTGTACATCATTTTGAAGTGTATCAGTTGATGAATAAATTAACGTTACGGTTAGCTGCTAATATTTGCTATCCTGTAATTTTCCTTAGTAGCACACATCTTGCCATTAAGTTGAGAAGACATAAATGTGCTTTTGTTAGTCATAATCAAGTTGCTGAAACTAATTATGATCGTGGTGTGCTTCTAGGGTTCACATCCAAGAAGCTAGCTCAAAAAATCATTACAACCGACGTTAATTCGTTGATTGAAGAGATTTTGATAGGCTGTTGTAAATTCCTAAAACATTGTAGAAAATTAAAATAATGGTAATATTGAAATAAAAAAGTAACGATAAAAACGATTTTTAAGGGGGTATATTTTTTCATCCTACAAATTCGTCCAATTAAGTGATAGTAAGTTGTCGTCTTCTTTTCTTCAAAGTTTCATGAAATGACCGAGTCTACAATGTTTTAATACATGGTCATCAATTTTAACCAAAAATCGATTTTTTTTCTAGGTGTATACACCCTGAAGTCAAATTTATCAACACAGAATTAAAGTATCCAAAAAATTTTAGAAACAATCAATGGGCCACACCTTATCACTTCGCCACAAATACGAATGTCCCACTTTTATTTATTTATTTCGTCCCACTGTGTGACGTTTTGAAAAATAAATAACCCAATATTGACCTAACATGGAGACGCGTAGCTTGGGGATTGTTGTCATTTTGACAATAGTGAAGGGGTGCGACTAAAGTTGGTGACCTATAAATCTTGTTGTGTATCTGTACCTGTGTACCTGTAGATCATAACATATTATTTTCCATTCTCATTTCATGCATAATTTCATCACGCTTTGGAGTCATCGTAGCATTTCAAAACCATTTGAGAGCCGCTTTTTACATGGTCAAGTAATTTAAATCCTTGAAAGTGTGAGCTGTGGCAGTTAAGTTATTAGTACATGACACCGAAGAAGTCTGCACATTGTAAATGAAATACGCATATCTGTCAAGATAAGCAATAAGATATTTGGCACTAAATGGAAAATACAAATTTTTCTTCTCAATTCTAGTTAAAAGTAATTTAATTAGTGTAGTGTCTAATTTGTAATTATATGTACATCATCGTTCAAGTTTATAATTTGAATAAATAGCTCTTCTGTCTTTTATGACATCTTAAATTGTATGTAAAAAATATACTAAATAATCAATAACATATAAAGGAGAATGGAAGGGACCGTGAGAGTACCCAAGTGATACGATTTGGATAGGGAGTATGGGTCTGCCTCCTCCCTATTGTTAATATTTCGCGAGATGAGGACGGGCACTTTGACTCCCCCCCATTGGGTTTATTTTGTTTATCGCTCGATTCAAGTTTTTGGGAAGGAGATTCACCCGATATTCGAGGGTTTCGCGTAAGTGTCTCTGCTTACGGGCCCGCCCAAACGTTTTTGGCTCTTCATGCAGGAGCTTGATGATCACAGGCAACAATAGAATCTTGATCAAGTCGTTTTTCAGATTATTTGAAGAAAGCAAATCGATTGGTCGGTAGATCATCTAATACTAGTTCTACTTAAGGGGACCTTCCCCTGGATTTGGGCAAACATAAGGTAAAGTTTTTATTTATTTTTTGTGGGAGAATTGAAAGGCGTACGAACCTCCGGTTTCGACGATTAAGTTCGATTATTATTCAATATTTCAAAATGGAGATTTCTGGAAAACATGTTATTCAATCTAACTTCAAGCCCCGGACTTGAACTATAATCCGATTCTCTCCATCAAATAACTGTTTGAAAAGTTATAATTTTTTGTACGGCTTGAACTAAAAATTGGCATTAAAAATTAATTATTCATAATTTTTGAACACGGTTGAAATGAAAAAAAAGTAGCGAAAAATTAAAATCTTCAGTTCAAATGATCACTTTGCAATGAGTTTAAATTTAAATTGTCTGAAATTTAGTTCAAGCCGTAGAAATTTTCATGATCTTTTAGAAATAATAACTAGATTTGATTTCTGTCCACTACAAGAGGCTGCAGGCTTGAAATTGTCGCCTCATGTTTTGCGCGCAGAGGCTTACGGAAATCGCGATTTTGTAGCCGTTATTTTGAATTTTTACAAGTTTTGTATCTGTTTGAAATTTTAAATAACAATCAAATTTAATCGTCAAAACCGAAAGTTTTTACGCTTTTTCATTCTCTCTCAATAAAAATACAAACTTTGCCTAATTTTTGCCCAAATCCAGGGGAGGGTCCCCTTAAGCTACTACGTACACTTTGTGTTACTAACGAAATTTTGTGTGGTACGTATGTGGTGAACTGCCGCTAGTATTATCAAAAGATCTACCCTGCCTGAATCTGCATCCGATCTGCCACATTCTCATCTAATGTCTTAATTTGACTCTGAGTTGAGGTTGAGGTTGAATCCCCGTTATTTTTTAAAGTGGTACGGAATTTACAGACCTGGCGTTATCCTAGTATTAATAAATCCGAAGTGACACAACTGTCTCACTGCTATCGGGATGCTATTAAGGAGTGTATCGAATATAAGCTATCCACATACATTTGCGTTGTACGCATGTATTTGTGATGGTTTTTTATGCTCTGAACACTGTATGCTGTGCGTTTGACTGTCAGCTTTCTTTTGTTTACTTGTTTGTGCGGTTCAAATTCTGCGTTTTCAAAATGTCGCGTATTGAAAAGGAAGTGAAAATTAAGGTTCTGGACACATGGCTAAGTGAGAAGGGTACTATGCGAAAATGGGTGAACCCGTTTGGAATTCATCATGTGAGTGTTAAAACCATCATTAATAAGTTTGGGGAACACTATTCTTTGGATGAGCTACCAGGATGAGCCAGAAAACCCGGTTCTTCGAACCCGAAACTGGAGCAGAAAGTGGTATCTCTAATCATGAAGAACAAATCAATGTCAATACGTGATTTGGCCAAAAAAAGCAGGAACGAGTGTCAGAATGATCCAGCGTATCAAGAGGCGAAACCACCTGAAGACCTACAAGAAGCAGAAAATCTCGAAACAAAGTGCAGAACAGAAGAAGCGAGCAGCAACAAGGGCCCGGAAATTGTATTCGCGTCTTTTGCAGCGTCCGGATGCATGCGTTTTGATGGACGATTTTTGACTGCCGTCGTTGAGGAGGATGTGAGCGATGCGGTTAAGTCGATTCAAGTGGAGAAATTCGGTCGAAAGGTACTGGTATGGCAGGCAATATGTTCCTGTGGTTTGAAGTCAACCATTTTTTTACACTACCGGAACTATAAATGCGGAAATCTATCGATCTGAGTGTCTCCAGAAGAGATTGTTGCCCTTATATAAGAAGCCACCTCCACTGTTTTTGCCGGATTTAGCGACGGCTCACTATGCCAAAATGTTTTCAACATTATTTGAAAGAAAGTTTGTGGATAGCTTATTTTCGATACACTCCTTACAAGATAAACAATACCACCTGGAACATATTAGGGTACACATTGGCTACTGGCACGGATTTGGACAAGATTTGGCGAGAGAGATAATCATTACTTGAAGAAGACTCCGTTCACAATACGCTTCATATCAGTACCGATTTACTTCAGGCAATGAGAACTTGAAAGTCATAAAGACAGTGTCGGTAGAAACTGTTAAGGTTCCTGGTTGGTGCGAAGCCAGATGTTGTAAAGTACCTAATAAGTGGAGTTAAGCGTAAGGTGCGAGCTTTTGGATGTGTGATATTGAAGTTGACTGAAATAAATATTTCAAAAGCTTACTAATCAGTTATGTTTTATTGTGTGAGGGTTTGAAGAGGATTGGTCTACTAGGTTATTTTCTACAGCGTTTTTCTCCGTGATTCAATTTGATGTGGGACACTCTTTGGCCATCCTGTGAATTTGTCCTTGATCCGGAACAACTGCAATGGCTGATTAATGAAACTAGTTTTCAATTCTGCATTTTTCTCTGATTAAATTATAAAAGCAGGATTCAAAACAACTGCATTGTGACAATTTAAGAGAGACCTTGGTAAATACAACTGCAGTTGTGATAGGGTACGGGACGGGGTTTAAAAAGTTTATTCAGCACTTGGCACATTTTATGAAGCTGTATGTAATCTATAATAAACTGACGTGAAGTGAAGGTATTATTTATTCCAAAGGCTAATAAGAAGGATAAAATGTCAGTAAAATCCTTCAGACCAATACGTGTATCATCTATTATAATAAAAATAACGTAAAAAATTATGAGCACACATAATCATCGTACTTGAAAACAGTTCCATTCAATAAGTATCAGTTCACTTATCAAACTGGTAAATCAACAGTAACAGCTCTCGACACGCTTGTCACAAAATTGGAAAAATCTTATGATGCAAATGAAATTTCACTAGCGGCGTTTATTGATATTGAAAATTTGATAATGCATCCTTTAACTCAATGAAAAAAGGCTATGATAAACTATGACGACAAACGGGATGCTTCGTTTTAAAACAAACAAATGTAAGAGACAGCAGGCTTCTCGTTACAATACCGATGCGCTATATCCATGGATAACAAAGAAGACAGGAAACATGGGCTCCCTCAAAAGCAACAGTGATGCCATAGCTGCCACTCAAAAGCGAACCATTATTTATCGTTGAGTAATATTGGACAGCTCCGAAACATTTTTTTAAATTGAATATGATAGTGCCAGATGATGGACAATATAATCAGAAACATATATCAAACTCAAATTATGGAAAGCAACATGAAATAAATAGTGATTTCAGATCATCTAAATATGTAATAAATTTAGCTCAATGTTCAACATCACATTCTGGCAACAAGCCTAGATGTTAAAAGGAGGCGATGAATTCATTCCCTCCAGTACACCTGAACAAATGCAAAATACATAAAGGCAAAATTTGAGCGAACTTTTTCAGCAGGTAGGAAACTGATGGATTTCTAGATGATGTTTAAATCTTAAAAACGACAGTAAAATATTAGTTATCAATCATGATTCATACATCGAATCATTAGCCCGATAGATAGAGATTATGTTGGTATAATTAAAGTGAAATATTTTAGAAATTGTAGGAGTTTTAGACCCTCTTCCTTACAATTGAGTGGTTATTGTAAGTCATAGTGGTTCATAAACAGTCAGTTTATGAACCACTAGCACTTACAATAAGCCGGAACGACCCTAAAGTGGTAAATGATAATAATGTAAAACTTTACGGCTTATACGGCTTATCAAATACAATGTGAAAAAACCATCCACACTTTTTAATTTGCGTATCAATAGTTAGTCTTAGATTTTAGTCAAACTTGCCAGCTGTTTTGTCTATCTAGCGGATATCTTCTCACAAGCCCCCTCAAAAAATAGACATTCATCGAAAGATTTGAGTGAAATTGCCCATTGACTAAGGACTCTTGTTGTTGTTCCCTTCGATCATAGTCCACCCCGGGACCAAACAATCCAAGGGGGGGGGGGGGGCGAGCTGTGATGGGAGCAAATGCGTGCCGATTGGCGTCTATTTCTCCAACAACGGAGCCGGTTTAAGGCAGTATTTAATTATCGAGAGTGATGATTGAGTTCAAGCCTTGGCGTGCGCTGCACTGCCATTCTACAACACAGATGGGCCGGGCCGGGTGACTATCCTGCAGAAGGATTGTAAACAGGGAGCGGAGGATCGGCAGGCAGCATTTCGTGGGAGTCGTGTTACAATAGCTGATGCTGCCAGCCAGGAGCTAATTTATAAATGAATATCCCCGTTCCCTCGAGGGGACTTGATGGATCGGGCATGTGCGGCGACGCGGAGCATTGTGAGCCATCAGGAATCTCGTTAATTGTTTCCTCTGATGATTGATGATAGGAAAACGGAGCGAAACATCACAGAATGGGGACGTAATTAGTGAATTATTTACATTTCCAGTAATTAGCAGGATTTCGCTAGACAATGGATGGGATGTTGCTGCTGTCTGCCGTTGGCTGACTCCCCGTGAGATGGAAGACAGCTTTTCCGAGACCCAACGCGGGGCGCTCTGCGTGAAATGCTGTAATGAAAGGATTTTGAGCAAATTCCAATTAATATCTAATCAGGATGTCAAGAGTTCTCATCGTTCCGAGTTGTTGCCGCTGCTATTGCCGCTGTCGCTGTTGCTATCTATCCCATGGAGGATTTTCAGCAGCACGACCAAAAAGTGAATCCGGGAGAATTGCAGAGAGAAAAAATTGTCTACTAAGTACCTAATTATATTTGGGAGTCAGAGATTCCAATTTCATCCCCCATGAGCCAGCGAACGGGTCTTATAACTCTTGCACTTTGATGAGTGGATCATTCAGATAATTGAATTAGAGAGAGATAATTGAAAATATCCAAGGCAACAACTCCTCGATGTAGCTAGGAACCCTTCTCTGGCTGTTTGGGTGCTCCTCCAGATGAATCCAAACCCCATTCCTCTGCTGGGGAGCCCGGGCAAAGGATGAAAGCTCTGATGTACCCTATTTCAGTGTGCCTTGTGTGGGGTTGTGTGAATTCCAGTCTCCCTTGTGCTCCAACCGAGGCTAGCAGCAGTCTCAGCTCGATGATTATTCGCAATTGTTTCAAACCTTTTCCCTTGGGCACCACTTAAGCCGGGGGAGCCGAGTTGAGTCATCTTTGCGAATTGTTGTTCTGAAAAAGCATCTCCTACGATGGGTGCAGATTAAGGGTGCTGGAGTCTTGAAGGACTCTGACAACTCTGGTGGGGCATACATTTCCAATCGGAAAACATAATTTTCTCATTGTTTTAAAAAGTGTTGGAATTAATAATCAGTGTGAGAATGGAAAACATCCTTTCTCACACCCACACCGCAACACGAAGATCCACCTAGATCGGGTTGTAACCGGGCACCACACATTTTAATGAATCCAATTATTTTTCCGTTAATTATTTTCACGCCAACTTGTCAAACTTCCCTCATGTATCTTTTTTCTTCCCTCTCCTCTCTCAGTCAATTCAGCCTGGCAGCGCGAGTCCAGAAAAGCCGGAGCGATCGGCTCCATAATTAAATGAGCACACAGCATTCATCCTCTTGAGGTAGTTAGTGGTCCATCCCTCCAACGACTCGCACCCACCGACCGACCGAATGAGCAGGAGACGGTTTATAATTAAAGGGAAAACGGTATTGGATATGAAAATACACATTTAACATAATTTTATAACTAATTATCTATCCTTTTCCCATTCGCTTGGTCGCAACGATGATGCCGGTTGCCTTCGCTGCTCAACGGCGGAGTTGGAATGGGAGCCACGAGGGACTGAGTGGAACCTGGTGGATTGGTGGATGGAGTCTCTGTTTAGCAGCGTGGCTTGTTTCTGCCACGGTCGGTAGCACCAGCAGCAGCAGCAAACGCAATGTTGGTCTCATTTTCTGCCCGTCACCTCTTCCAGCGAGTCAAGCAACAACGACGCCTGGCTATTAAATAACACCACCCTCGCTCGCTCGGTTCAAGGGGATGAAATCAACCCTTTTTCCAACCCTTGTTTCTTGAACGGAAATAAGACGGTGTGAGGGGAGACGCTGGGTTTCAGCTTTCTTTCTTATGTTTTTAATTAAAATTTTATCTCCCACTGAATGTCTCCGGTGTTGCGAAGCTTTCGCGGGTTGACATTTCGAAAATCCTGTTTTACACTCTACAGTCTGTTTCTGGCTGGGAGTTTGGAAGAACTGAGCTTGTCAAGTAAGCTAATTTTAATTTCAAAGAAAGAGCAAAATTTTACACTTTGACGGACCTCTGGACTTCTACCGGGATTAGAGCCCAAACCCACCCTGCCGCCAAAACCTTGATTGAATCTGCCAAGTAACTATAATTCACCCATAACCAAAATTGTTTGCTCGTCGAATTTTGTGAAAATGTCTTTTTAATTGCTTCATATGCATATGCTTCATCATCATCAAAGACCCACACAAGTCCATGTTTGAACGGCACGGAAGGGAACCCTCATGTGTTGCACTGATTACAGGTTCCTGTTGCCGCCCGCCTCGAACCACCTCGCTGCCTTCGTCAACATCCACCCTCTACCGTAGCGGACGAAGGACTCAAGACAAAGAACTGAAACAACGAGGGATTCCCTTCCCATCCCAGGGAACTCGGGAAAAGCTTTAATTGCTATCTTTTGTGAGATGAAAACACTTATTAAGGAATACTCGAGTGGAAGAAAGCGCCAATCTAGCACCGCACTGGGATGACGACGATGATGACGACGATGGTGCGACGGGAAGACGCTGGGGCTGGGGGGTGGGTCGTCAGGAGAAGGGAGTATCCTAATTTCAATTTAATTCCTTCTTTCCGCCTTGCACCGGGAATGGGCTTAATTGTGTGCGCCGCTGAAAGTGAGAGGGCCATTTGCAGGCAAATGACGATTCACATACGGAGTGCTGCTGTACGGGGGAGTTTTCAGATTGGGTACATACAATTTCAGGTACCTTCTCAGTTCATGATGGTGGGCTTATTTTTCAACAAAATAGCTCCGATTTTGGAACAATGTTTTTTTCTTTTGTTTCATCTGGTTATGGATGGGTGAACGGAGTGAAATTGTCGGAGATACTTTGATTCATTTGCTTCGGGTCACCCCAGTTGGCACTGTTTTCTGATACGAAAAAATCTTTGAGCAAGTCTTAGTTCAGGATGGGTAGTAAAGCCGTTGGTGCTGCCCCCCCTAGCAGCACACTTGTTGCCATTAAGTTGATATAACATACATATGACTTGCTAAGTCAAAATCAAGTTACTGCAACTAATTATGATCGTAGTGTGCAACTTGGGCCTTATGTTGATTGGTTCGATATGGGTCCAAGCCGTGTACTTGGCATGAGGAACCAGTCCAAGAGGCTGATACATGATAATACAGTACGAAGAAGAAGATTTTCTACGGGAAACCTGGGTTCATTAGAACATGGGATAATTTTCAATATGTTGTAAGAAATTGTATAAATTATTACAATACACATTTTTTGATATATGGTGTTTGAAGAGTCTCTGTGGCGTCATAATCAACCGCCTCAAAAAAGCTGGGTGGGTCCGGGGGGGGGGGCGGTCTAAAACAGATTGTATTTGAAGGATTATCAGAGTTAAGTACTGAAGTTGAAATAGTACAGATTATGAGTCTATTTTTATTTCATATGTGACGTAATCTTCAACAAACTAAAAGAAATATATACGGTCAGAAGGTGGTAGTGGGATAGGTGAAATGTTGATATATAAGGAAAGGGTAGGTAGGGAGGAGATGATGTTCCTTTTGTACTTGTCAATGTGGTGCTAGTCAGAATTCTTCCAAAATTACGCTTTAAAAAAAATGTGAGTAGATGGGAAACATATTCAGTGAGAAAACAAATTTATCTCAACAGATCTCTCTCTTGCTGTACTTAACCGCCATAAGCAAATCAGCAAAAGCTGCTTCAGTGTTATATTTGGCTATACTTTGATCTAGCTTGAATGGTTGTCTGCGCTATTAAATGAAATTGCAAAAAAAATGTTTTCAGGCAGAATTCCCTAAAACGTTACATGAAAACTTTATAGGTCATTTGAGCTACGACCATATAAAAAACACCATTTATTGATCAAGAATATCAATGTCAAATTAATATTCATAAATATCGAACACATTTTGAAGAAAACCTTTGCCAAAAAGTTGTCTTAAATATACGAGAACATATCTCTCATTTTTAAGGCCTGTCTTTAGTAGATACGTTGCGTTTGCGTTTGCGTGGATTTGACAGTATTTCCATTAGTTGTCTGTCAAACTTACGTTACAAACTTGGAGCAAAGTTGTTTCTTATAACACGTCGCTATTTTTGATGTGATTGAAAACTAGGGTGGTTCTTATTTTCAGAGAAATCGAAAATCTCACTCTTTGATTTGCAGAAATAAAGACTTGTACTCTTCGTAACTATTGTAGATGAGATAATTTTCAGCAACTTTGACAAAGCAAATTTTTCTGTAGCTTTTGAAATGACCGAATATAACAATTTTTCCTACGTAGCTTAGGCTTTTCCTATAAAAATCATTTGTTTTTGTAATTTTTTTATTTAAAATTTTTCAGCAAAGTTGTCTTCCCATTGATTCTAGAACAATTAAAGTTACAACTTCAAGTGTGCTGAAATGGTCTCTATCAAATGTCAAAAAAAAGTTATTATGGTTTTTGTAAACAAAATAGGCTTTTTTCAAATGCTGGTTTTTCTAGTTGGAGCAAATCAAAAAAATATTGCTGTACAGCATTATTGCACATCATGTCTGGAACTTGGTAGTTTTTTTTAAATTGAGTAAAACACATTTGAAAAGGGCGTAATTTTATAAAAAAATTGTTAATTACTCAGTAACGGTAAGAGACATCGGCAAGATTTACAAGTCAAAGCTTTTATCTTTTCAAGTTATAAAAATCATCTCTAGACAACGTTGCTGGCAAATTTGAATTAAAAAAGTTAGAGCAAAATATTGAAAAAAAAAAACGGATTAAGGTCAGTTACCCATTTCAGAAGGTTGTGTCCACCTTAGGAAACGGCTTCTGAGTAGCTAAGGTGAACGGAGTGTTCTTCTGCTGTTGTTATGAGATGTTCGATTGACCAGTTTCCAAAAATGGTTGACAACGGAGCTGATTGGTCGAAACCCGTTCGTGATAGCAGGTGATTTCAACGGCTGGGCGCTGGAAAGGAGGAGTTGCCTTACCAACCCCAGGGACCAAATCTTGCTTGAGGCTCTGGTTAGGCTCGATGTAGACCTGGTCAACGATGGTACCAAGAGTACATACCCTAGAAACGAAGTGGACTCGACCGCCGACGTGATGTTCTGCAGCCCTGGGCTGTTGAGCAACTGGAGGGTGGAGTATGGCTACACCCATAGCGATCCGTTATAGTATCGTCCAAAATACTAGGCCTCGCACAGAGGGAAGAGCACCCATTCCATTCACCCACAGAAGGAGGACATAATACTTCGACTAAGAGGCAAACCCAGGACAAGTGCGATGGTCAGCTCGCAGCACTACTAATACGTGTGTTTCTGAGGCAACCATGTCTAGGAAGGTTAAACCTGGAAATTGAAGGTCACCGATGTATTTGTGGATAGAGTCGATCGCCGACCTCCGTAAAACATACATTCGCGTTGTAACCCGTCCCTTGAGGGTTACAATAAGATCTCTTGGTTCTTGGGCCAATTTAGTTCAGACCACCAAAGAAAAATTGTAAATATATGTACATGTGTTTGTTTACTAAATTATTATTAAATGTCTATGTATGAAATAAATGTCTTTGGTCCGTATTTATATGTTTGATTGACGTTTATTTAGTATATAGTAGTTTTAGGGTGTAAATAAACAATTATCGTAAATAAAAGATGATATTTGTGTCCGAACTTGTATATATAGATGTAATTGTTTGTTTACCTCCTGGTTGGTGCTGTTGAAGAAATATTATTTACATTATTTATTCAAATATTTATATAAATTATTTATTAAAATTTCTAGTAACATTATTTATTTAAATTTCTATTTACATTATTTATTCAGATATTTATTTACATTATTTATTCAGATATTTATTTACATTAAATTATTTATTGAAGAGAATACATACACTATTTATCAAACTAAATTATGTGTGAAATGAAGAATGTTAAAGAAAACAAGCACTTAGGGTCTAAAATATGTACAGATTTTGCATGCAATCTAATCTCCTGAAATGATTTGAATTCAAATTCGATTAAAAAGTACAACACCAACCAAAACCCTTCCAAGTGTACTAAAAATATCGCATCGAGAAACGCACCTAAACGTACCGGAACAAATCTGATGGCGATGGGCATTACTGGATCAACGGGAAGATGAAATAAAAGGGGAGGAAACAATAGGGCGATTCTCTTAGTTTGATCAGGTCCAGAGGAGTGAAGACGATTGTTGTAACACCCGCGAATACGCACGTCTATTGCGATTCGTAGTTCCGCGAGTTTGTGTCAAGTAAAGTCTAAAACTTACAAACTATATTAAATCCAAAAACCAAGTGAATTAAAAACATACAGCTAAAACACCGTTATATATTAAAATTCACCGAACGTTTAATTGTGGTACGGACCTTTGCTCGGCTGCACTACGGACGATCAGGGAAAAAGGCACCCAAAAAGTGAATAAAAGTTAAACCTGATCGAGTTAAGCCGGCTTGGTCATTATCGTACCGAATCAATCCGAGCGAGCGTAGTGCAATAAATTAAACTGTGACGATCGTTAAGGGTCCGAGCTGACGGTTAAAAGTGCGTATTGTGGACAAAAGCGAAAAGCACATGGTGTTAAACAAAGTCTGTTACCGTCAGCTCACGGTGTCTTCTCGCTCGGATAGGACCCCTAAAGTGATAGTGCGCGTGCGAAAAGTACCACTCCCTGGACCAGCGGAACATTTGCCAACCGCTACACATTGGCAGTAGTGTTACACGTGGTTCCCTTGCTAATAATGGGAACGAAACTTAAGTGTCGCCAAGGCACGGTATAGTGATGCCAAGCCTTACCGCCAAGAATAGAATACCCCTCGCTGCTGTCGTCGCCTTCACCCAGATCGCCCCTGCTATTCATTCCTGATTGCTGCATGTCGACCACCGTTCATCGATCGGCCGCAACGAAAAAGTGTCTCTAATGAGAAGATGAGACAATGATGAGTGATAGACCGCAAGTATAATGTGTGCACGCAAAGAAGAATTAGTTTTTTTTTAAATAAATGTATTAATTGTTTTCTGTCTGAGCTAAATTGAGTAGTATTAAGAATATAAATATTACATTCCATTTGATTTGTTTATTTCGCTTGTTTTCTTGTGCTGTAAAATAATTGTGTAAAGTCTGCCCAAAAACCCAGGGAAGTTAGTCCACTGAAATTAACCAGTCTCTTCCAGGAACACGACAAAACAACGACCCTGTAAATCGACTATCGCAAAAGAGGCTGTTGTTGAGCCCACCCCAAGTGGACACCGTGGCTAGACCAGTGTCCAGGGGCGTAGCCAGGGGTCCATCTGACCCTTGCGGAGAAAAAGATAGTTTCTCAAATAAGTATCAGCGTTAAACGGAAGATGAATTGAATTGAAAGCCATTACGGACCCATGGGGTGACGCCTATAGAGTGGTAACGGCGGCGACTCCTACCCAGCAATCACCAGAGTTACTGCAGATGAACACTGAGGGACTCTTTCCGATTCTATGGCCTCCCACAGCCGTAGATTACTCCCATGACCAGTGTACCAGTAGACCAGACCATAACGCTGTCATAGCGGAGGATGGACGGTTACCAAACACGCCGAACATCAGCAATTACTTGGGCAATGACAACGGCTTCGTGGATGTCAGGGGTGAAGAGAAGGCTACGAAGTCACTCAAGGTGAACAAAGCGCCATAACAAGACCAAAACTTCAAGATGTGTTTTGCTAAATAAAAGATTAATAAAGAAAAAAAAAATAACACTAGTTAACAAAATAAATCAAAAGTGATGTACTTTGTAGTTCGATTAATGTTTCTTATGAGAAATTTTATGCAGAATTCAAAAATGCCGTAAAAAAGAATTAAAGTAGAACAGTTTTCGAGATATTGATAAAAGTTGATTTTTTTTAATAAATGAACAAAGACACATTTTCTTTAAATGGAATATCTCCAACGCGTGTGATCTAATTTTATATATTTTGTCATCAAATGAAAGAAAATTAAATTTAACACCGATCTTCTGAACATTGTAATATTCTAGGAGTAATAATGTCGACGCTATTAAATTTATATAATTTTTTGCGATGTTTTTTTTTAGATTTGTTAAAATGAATTGTGGTAAAGATATGATTAATACCAAAATAACGTAAACAAAAACAAATATTGCATGTGATGTTTAAAGACAAAGAAAAAACGAAGAAAAAAAAGCTCAATGGTGAAAATCGGTAGAACAATAAGGAAGTTATGCTGGTTTTTGGAAAAGGTGCAGAAATGTGGGAAAAAAACAGAAATTCGAAAGAAATACACCCATCTCTCTCTCTCTCTCTCTCTCTCTCTCTCTTCTCTCTCTCTCTCACACACACACACTTGAGCACTATAGGCAAATTTCTTTAAAATAAGTTTATTGAAACTTTATAATGATTCAAACTTAAGCTTCGTCGATTATGCGTCGTTTTGGTTTCCCTAACTAGAAACCAGCAGTAGTCAGCCAGCTTTGATTCGTCCCAAAAGCCTTGATATCGTCGTTCTATTTGTTTCATTTGTTGGTGGAATCGTTCATCGTGCTCATCATCTTCTCATCACACCAAGTTGGGTTCATGGTAAGAAATCCAAATGTGAGTGGAGGAAATGGATTTTCAAAGACATGTTCACACCTACAGTCATGAGAAGCAAGGAGTTATTAACTATGAAACATGGGAAACTTGAGAAGTTGTTTTAAGATTTAGATTTAATATATATATTTATATTAATATTTGTATTATTTTTCTATAGAGTGAGGAGCATCATGGAATCCTAGAGCATCATCGTCTTCCCAAGTAGCACACTACGATTATAATTAGTTGTAGTAACTTTATTATGACTTAGCAAGTCATATTTATGTTTTCTCAACTGAATGGCAACAAGTGTGCTACTAGGGCTATGATTACTCCTGTGATATTTGCTGCAAAGTTTGGCTAAGTTGATTCCACTAAATCGTTCTTCACGGACGGATCTTTGATAGAGGAGTCAGCAGGCTTTGGTTGTAATGAAATTTATAGCGCCAATCGTGAAATTCAAGCTCCTTGTTCCATATTTGTCGCTGAATTAGCGGCAATACATTTTACGCTAGAAATTGTTGCCTCATTAACACCGGATCAGTACTTCATTTTCACGGATAGTCTCAGTTCTATAGAGGCTATTCGCTTCTTGAGGCCGGTAAAGCACTCCTCGTATTTTCTCATGAAAATACAGGAGCTTCTAAGTGCTTTATCTTCGCGTTATTTTATCATCACCTTTGTATGGGTCCCATCTCATTGTTCAATTCCAGGCAATGAGAAAGCGGACTCGCTTGCAAAGGTGGGCGCTATGGAAGGCGATATTTGTGATCGACAAATCGCCTTCATCGAATTTTTTCCTATTTTTCGTCAACAGTCACTCGTCAGCTGGCAGTATAATTGGAGTAAAGGAGATTTGGGGCGATGGCAACATTCTATCATTCCAAAGGTGTCGAAAAAATCCTGGTTTAGGGGGATGGATGTGGGTCGAGACTTCATTCGTGCCATGTCTCGCCTCATGTCCAATCATTATTCTTTGAACGCTCATTTATACCGGGTTGGGCTGAGCGACAGCAATCTCTGTGAGTGTTGACAAGACTGTCAGGACGCAGATCACGTTGTTTGGTCTTGTGCTGAGCATCGTGGTTTCAGATCGAGGCTTTATGATTCCCTTCTGGCTCGAGGTAGACAACCCAATGTGCCAGTTCGAGATATTTTGGCTGTACGTGATTTGGAGTACTTGAAACTCATTTATGTGTTTTTGACTAACATTAGCTTAAGATTGTAGTTAGTTTAACCTGTATGTTTAGTTTAAGTTTTTTTTTAATCTGTGTATGTGTGTGTGTTTTTTTTTCTTTTTCATAAAATGTTCAAGTCAAAAGAAAACCATAAATTGTATAGTTGTAAGTGTTTCAATAATTTTGAATTTAAATTTAATGTGTTATGTAAACCATACTTTAAATTCCCACCCTTTTTTCCATCCATAATTTTTAATGTCTATTAACCTCGAGGCGGCCGCGAGTAATCGGTTCTATTCCCCTAACTTTAGTTTTAAGATTAATGATGTATAAAAATATGAAAATTTGGCTCTGTAAAGTTGATTCGATTGAGACTGTACAAATACAAAAAAATGATTATGGTATGGGTTTGCGTGAGTTGCTTATGGCTTGCGAGAAAAACGGCTCAGAAGTGTTTGTTTACAAGTTTTGACAGGCCCTGTTCTATTGTTTATCGAGAATTTACATCTCGCTTGGAGTTGTCATCAATACAAACGCTCCAGTTTATACGGGCATCTACACTGAGGTTGCTTATTACACAGGCATGAGCAAAAACAAGTAAATCCCTGAATCTGCTTAAAATTCCGTAATTCACGAAAACATCGTTAAAAGCGATAAAAGTCATGTTTATACGCGTTTCTGGCCAAATCTGAACGAACAGCATCTACTCGCGTGAAATTCCGAAAACCACGTAAAATTCCGAAAACCCCATAGAAAATTGCGAAATAAGCGATTTCATTGTATTTTCATTTTTCGCATAACTTTTGGAAATGTTCTTAGTAATAGTGAGTGATTCTCTCCTCTCTTTCTCTTTTTTGTTAATTGTGACGCCATAATTATATTTTCTAACGGTTTCTCCTTACGAAACGAAAAACGGTCTTGCCGTCTAAAATTTTTCCATACAAAATGACAATGTGGTTTTTATGATTTTTTTACATTTTCTAGTAATTTTTCTTTTTTTTTTCTCTATATAAACCTGTTGAGAACCAAGACGAACCAAATATAAAAGCAATCTAGTAAATCCATCGAGTCGTTTGTCGCGTTGTTTGTCCATCGAGTTATGCTGTCACGAACGGACAGAATTTCATTTTTATATATTTAGAAGGAGATTCCTATTAAAGGACCACCCTAACGACCCTAGCGATTTTATTGTAACTATATCCCTTTATACAATAACAAGTTATTTAATGCCTATTAAACTGTACGGCCACGATTTCGTCTGAATCCGAAAGTCGCGTATGCCTCTAGTTTACACAAAATAAGTTCAATCTGACACTTCACTTATTCATTTTAAAAACAAATAAAAAGTTAACTAGATATTAGAAGAAAAATTAGGATTTTCCATTTAATTCCAACTACCTTTGCTTATCTTGACAGATATGCGTATTTTGTCTACAATGTGCAGACTTCTTCAGAGTCTCGTACTAATAACTCGATTTGGACTTGGAAGTCGAGTTATTAGTACGAAACACTGAAGAAGTCTGCACATTGTAGACAAAATACGCGTATCTGTCAAGATAAGCAAAGGTAGTTGTAATTAAATAGAAAATACTAATTAAATAGAAAATACTAATAAACTTCTAATTTATAGTTACATGTATTCCACTAAACAGCTCAAACCCTCTAGGATTCAAATAAAAAGTTGTTAATCTGAAACACTTTTTCTATATTTATGCAAAAAAAATACTTCACCAAGAGTAGTATTACTAATAAAATTCCTCATTTTGTAGTAACAAACGACCTACTTATATGCAAGAAGAAGACTTTTCTGAAATTTGTTTTTGCAATAGAAACACGTTTTGGGTGATTTTTTTTTATAGAGATCGAAGAAAACTTCGGTGATTAAAGATATCTTTTTCCAATCGTAGTAGAAATTTCAAAAAAAATTGGGAAACTAAGAGAATTGAAACTTCCACTTCACTTGTTCATTTTAATAACTTTATAAACTGAAATACTTCAACGAACTATGACTTGCAGCAGTGTGACTATGACTTACTTCAACGAACTATGCAGCAGTGCTTCCTAGAATTACATTCATTCTACTAATTATGTTTTTAAGTGAAGTCAAAAACACTCTTCTCGTTTGGAATGAAAAAATAATTAAAATATATCAATTGTTCACCGATATAATCGTCCAATATAAGAAGTTCATCTTCAGGTTAAAAACTTTAGTTGTACGATAGCCATTAAAGCTTGCATCTGACTGTGTAAAATTCCATAACCGTCAATTAAAAAGGAAAGGCCAAATAATAATAAGCAACTAGAAACTAGCAATTCTGTCAGTTTTGTTGCAGCTATAAGGCGAGGTGTCCATCAAAGTGCCGACATGTGGCATCTGATCAAAACATTGTGTCAATATCAGAGAAAAATTGCCACATCAGTGGACACCTCGACTTAGCAAACGGTTGCTAACGTATTCAATTTGAAAATTTACACAAAGTTTTTGATAAATTCTGTTCTTGCTTAAACGTCTGTCTGCGATTATAGCATATGTTTGTACATCAATTCTGCATGAAATTCGCCTTCAAAAGTAGCGAAGCACCTTGTCAAATGAACGAGGCGAACACATGAACAGTCACAAAAGTTAATTACTATTATTCAAGTTAAATTTATTGGATGGATTTACCTGTTGAAATTATTCGCTTCTCAATCTGACATGCCCTGTAAAAACAAGAAGAGAGATAAACATTTAAGTGTGAGTAAATATGTTATTTGTTTTTCTTAAAATTGAGCATAAATTTCAGCTTGTTTTCTGATTTATATTGCCATAGGTTATAATAGCTTCAGCCCGGTTGCACCTTCTTTACGCATTGATCTTATGTATTTCCTCATTTTATTCACCGATTTGAATCGCTGCTTTTACCACTGCAAAGTAGCACTTCCCGTCAGTACAACACGTGTTTGAAATATGTTGCTCCTTTTTTTCCCCATCACCCAGCCAATCTGCAGTACCGTTTTCCCAAACCAAGCAGACTCAACACGCGCAAGATATACGGAGATTAGCTTACGTCACACTGCTAGCAAGCTAGCGAAGTAGCAGATGAGAAAACCAAGCGAGCTCGCTCTCACTAGCAAACATCACTTGGCGGCGGGCAGGAGGATCTGGAAGATGACAATAATTAATGAAATGCGAGCTTCGACCAAAGCAGCACCAGTTCCACCGCCTTTCCGATGATGCGCGGGAAAACCCGGGAAAGGGTTCTGTGTTTTTAATTTAAATTAATTAACTTTTTAAAAACACACACGCGCGCGAGCATCCTCGATAGGGCGGTTGCCAAGTTGAAGGCTGATGGAAACTGTAGCTGGAAAGCGGGAAGGAAGTCGCTTTCTTTGACTCGATGTTTTGTGCACTTGATAAGGCTGCTCGTCCTGTGACGAGTGTGAGGAAGGGAAGTTCGTTGAAATGGAAAGTAAGTGGTTTTAATTAAGGCGAAGGAAGACGCTTGGAAAAGGATTATTGGTGTGTGATTGTAGTAGATGCAGATCCTTTCCGGAAGAATTCCGCTCGAGATGGCTCGAGATTTTTCCTCATTTGATGGAGCTATTTTGTGACATGTGCATTGCCAGATTTAATATTCCTAATCCGTGGATTTCATCGTGGCTTCAATGTTGCTGCTTTTTCAAGCACCCTCACCAATGATTCGAACCGCATGGAAGCAGTGAAATCAGACACTTGAAATAAATTGAGCAAGTTCATGCAACTGTATGGCAAATGTGACTGTAATTCATCCACTCGTGAACCGGGCACCACACGGACTGTCCGTCACCACTTGATGGCCCGATAGGTGCGACATATTCGCAGCTTGTTCCGGTCACGCAGCAGCCAGTAGCAGTCCTTCACCAAAGAGCAGCTCCAGCAAAGCAACCGCAGTGTTCGACATGCTGCCGTCGAGAGGGACAGAGGGAAGGGGGAAACCGGCCGCGGCGTCCCGTTTGGTTGATGCTGATTCGGTGCTGCACAGTGTGGTGCGGTGTGTCTCTGGTGGCCTATCTCATTCACTCTCACACCCGCGCACACATGTAAATTGCATGGCATTTATTTATTAATTAAAAATCCAAGTCTTCCAATTAAAAAATCTCCTTTCTGCGCTTCGTGCCGGCATAAATAAATGCGACAACGCGCGACCGAAGCAGGGGATGGTGGAGTTTTCCAAACTCGGTGTCTCTTTCGTTCGAATCACTGTGGTGGTGTGGAACAAGTCAAGAGACAACGATCCAGCCCAGCAGCAGCGGAGGGAACGAGATCCATTCCCACTCGCGCTCTCGAGATCTGTTTCGTTCTGTATGGAGGTACCTCCGAGCTACTGCTGTTGCTGCTACTCTTCACGTGAAAAGTTCATTAATTTTTCAAGTCCTAATTAACTGCTGCTTTACGCTCCGGATCGTCTGAGGGTCACACCCGGTCGGGCCACGGGAGGATAGAGGGGAATAGGACTCTTTTTTGCTATTTGTTGTTACTCGCGCTGGCTGCTGCTGCTGCTGCTACAACTCGTAGAGTTATCCGCAACGCTTTTAATTAGAGCTGATTGAAACATTTTTACGAACATTGTTGAGTGCTATAAGTGGGACTTTGGACTGCAACTGTTAGTGAGTGAGCGAGTGTTGCAAATTTTCCCTGCTTCGAGGGATGTTCAATTTGGCACAACTTCCAACATTCGAGCGCTTTAGGAAAGGTGGAACAATTTAAACATCCAAATTTTTGAAGTAAGATGTAACCGGTTGAAAATGTTGCTTAATTAATTTCAGATAGAATTCATCACTAAGTGGAACTAAAATCGAGGAATCAGTTGGAACGGTACATCTACGGCAAAGAGGTAGCAGCTCCAGCTGGATCGATCGCGCTGGAAAAAAAGTTACATTCTCTGATTAATGAACTAATTAGTGCTTATTTTTTTTTACGAAACAAAATAGTTACGTACCCGTGTTCGTGGTTTGATTGGAGATATTGTTTGTTTTGCTGATCGCAACCAAGCTGATATGAACCGTTTTGCCACGGCGTATGTAATACGCTAATGAGCAGTTAAACCGTAGCATTTCAAGATGCCAATTAATTGGATATACTGAAGACAAGGTAACGAGTGATGCTTCTTAGGGATAAAATGGAGTGCACTGTTATTGCGATTTCGTTGCAGCTTGGATTTGGCTGGCTGGGTTGATATTATTCATGAACTTCATGAACGAAAAATAAACCTTGAGGGTGAAACGTCTCAACGATGCAATAAACTGAAGTCAAATTGTCATACTCATTGGGAATTGAAAATAAAACATGCTTTCAGTTACGCACAATTAATGATAGTCTTTTTTAATTCTAGCTGCATATGTTAACACTGAATAATCACTGTAGTTCAAAATAATCCTGTAGTTTTCAATAAGATCCAAGTAGTTTCGACGTAACGATATTCATATCGTTAGGGTACAGTACAACAAGCAGGGCTGCCACATGCACAGATTTATCTAGATTGCCACAGATTTTTTTAACGTAGGACGTTTCTCTTTTCTATACCGGGTGTCATTTAAAAAATTTAAAAAATGAGAGCGTTACGTGAAAGTGAAAGGTTTTTGAACGCGTATACCTCTCGTTCGACTTAACAGAATGACTTCATTCATACGCCATTTGATCAGAAAAACTCACCAATTTTTCGCATTGAAATATGAAAGAAGTTCCATTAATAGAAACAGTTCAATTTTTCAATTTTGCTGGCATAAAAATTTGCATATCAACAGGTCGTAAAATTTGTTTTCCCTAACACGGTCGTAGGACTGTAAAAAGACAGTCAAAAAAATCTTCACCCGTTTGTCATAATTTAATCGCCTAGGTGTCTTAAAAAGAGTTGTTCAAAACATTTTTCCGCATCTTTTGAAAAAACACGCCTAATTTTTCATAAGGGCTTAACCACACTTTCAAATTCTAACTTTTTCCAGCTACGAGATACCGTCCCAGGATACCACGAGATACCGCGCCAGGACCTGTCCAGCTTTCTTCAAGTTTGTTGAGCATTACGTCACATCCAGTTACTATTCACACCATTTCAAAATAAGGATTAACTACGTACCCTTTGGTACCCAACGCTGAAAATTTCAAGATTACTAGTTCATAAGATTCCAAATACAATTAATTTGAGACTCCGTCAGGACTCGCATATATTTTTAACGTTTGTTGACCATTACGTCACATGCGAAATATAAATTGGCATATAACCTGTACTATTTCAAACAGACGTTTTACTAGGTACTCAAATATTACTTATCTCAAAAACTAATTATCTCAAAAAACCAGTTTTAAGGTAGTGCTGAAAGAAAACCATTTATATCTCTTTAACGTTAGGCTCTAGAAACTTAGTGTATTGATTAACTTTTCTTAAAATTAGCTGTTCTACAACTTTGTCGAAGACAACAACCCGTTATCTCGTAGCTGGAAAAAGTTAGAATTTAAAAGTGTGGTTAAGCCCTTATGAAAGATTAGGCGTGTTTTTTCAAAAGATGCGGAATAATGTTTTGACCAACTCTTCTCAAGACACCTAGTTGAGAAAATGATGATAAACGGGTGAAAATGTTTTTGACCGTCTTTTTACAGAATTGTGCCACTGTGCGATGTGCTGGTACTTCCTGAGCCAAAATCTGTATCCATTTTGTTCTTGATTATCCAGCCTCTGCTGATACTTCAGTGACAGATGACAGTCTGAAAGTCAATTTGGGTGAGTCCCCCAAAATGATTGGTCCATAAATTTTTTGAGATAACCTATTAAGAAAATTCAATAAAATTTCCCAAAGACTCTCTCAAAAGTTCTCATACATTCCTTGAGATTTTACTTCTGGCGTTTCTTTAGATATTCTTCAGGTATTTGTAAGCATTCTTCCAGGGATTCTTTTAGGAGTTTCTTCTGGCATATCATCGGCAGTTTTTCAAACTATTCTTGTGATGATTTTTTTTTTGAAGGAATCCCTTAACTCGTGAAGTAATTTTTGGAGAAAATACTGGTTTGCTGGAAATATATTAGAAGAATTTTTTGCACGAATTCCATAATCTCGTATATGGGTCATTCCGTTTCAAGTTACCGAAGAAAGGCAATGACTCACTTTGATTCGTTCTTAAATGGGCTGATATACTCTTTCTAGGCTATTAATAAAGAATCCAAAGTTTTGGGCCAATCGGTGATCCTCTTGGCCCAAAGCTGCAAACAATATCGGGTATTTTTAACAAGGAGAAAACAAATAGCCACCATATAAAGTTTTTTATAAACTTGTTTTTTACCCTTCTCACATCAATAGAAGGGTATTAAGATCGCTTGAAAACTTGACTTTTTATCCGAGGCCCACAGGGCCGAGTGTCATATACCATTTGACTCAGCTCGACGAACTGAGCACATGTCTGTGTGTATGTGTGTGTGTGTGTGTGTGTGTGTGTGTGTGTGTGTGTGTGTGTGTGTGTGTGTGTGTGTGTGTGTGTGTGCGTTACAAATAATGTCACATCGGTTTCTCAGCCATCTGTGAACCGATTTCAGTTCTGTTGACGGCAAATGGAAGCTACAACATTCCCATAGAACGCTATTGATTTTTTTCATTCGGACATTTCGTTACGAAGATATGAACGAAACAGTACTTGAAGGTCTATCAAAATAGTAATCAAACAGTTTAGTCTCCGATTACATACTGAGCTATTTGTGTGCCGATTTTAGTTTTGTTGATGCCAAAACAAAGCTATGAAATCTCTAAATAACTGGTCAATATTTCATTATGATCGAATAATCCTTCATGGAGATATGACCAAAACAATACCTGAGAGCACCGAATTGTGAGATGAAAATATACTCGTTGCAGTGCAAAACCAAGCAAGACCAATCACACCAATCGATGCCGCTTGCATTCTATTGTGTCACATCTGGAGCGTTGTATAGCACATACAGCGGACTAGCCACACTATGCGACTGTATAGAATTAGAGCAGCATTGATTGGCTCGAGTGGTCTGGTTTTGAACTGCAACGAGTATATTCGAAAATTACACAAAGTCTTATTTTACTTTAATCAAAATTGACGCTTTGATCTAATAATTCATTCTATGGACTGATTATACGAAATTTCTAATATTTATGTAATTTCCCCTTTTATATAACTTACATAAACAGGTCATTAAAGAGTATTAATGGCAATATGTTAATCACTTCGATGAACAAAACGTTCAGGATTGACAAATAGTTAATTTTATCAACTGAATGTATGACATATCGAATGTTCCTGGATTTTCCTGGGATGTCGAATGAAAATATCTATCCAGTACATTATTGGCCACATTTGAGTTCGTTATCCTGGTTCAGTGTTAGAAGGGTTCAGTCTCACCATCGGTGGATTAATGCGGGTTTTCATAAACAGTGTTGCCAACATTTTTATATTTACAGTTGAAATCATAATTTTTTTTTTTTCAATTTTTTGATGGCACCGTGACTTTTTTTTTTAATAAGAAACAGTTATTGAGAAAAAAACAATTAAATCTCTCATGGAGGCATTAACTTTTCAAGACTTAATGTTTTATATTCAATGAATTAAAATTAAAAAAAAAAAATGTGAGAATATATTCAATGCGTTCCCTGAAAATGAGTATAATAATAAAAACAACAGTTAATTGTACTAGCAATTATTTATAGCAAGGTCCCGATTCGTATTCCACAGCCAAATACTTGTGAAAACAGACAATTAGAGAAAATCATCCAGTGCTGCCATCTTACGTTTTGTAAGTTTTTAAAACAGACATTCATGATAAATATTCATTTTTTTGTTTATCAAATCATCAAGCTTTAAATCTATCTATCTTTTAAAACAAGAGAACAGGTTGACAGGTTCCAATGGTTTTTTAATCTGTTCTTTTTTGGTTGCGTCGGGTTAAAAAAAACCTTACGAACTAACGGTATGAAGTATACCGGGTCAGCTAGTCTATCTATATAGTTTACGCGACATTTTCTTCAAACAAATTACTCGATGTTAGAAAACTAGTTTTCACTACCGTTATGCTTTGTGACTGTGCAAAATAACTCACTACGTAAAGTTGTGAGAATACGAGAATATTGCTCGTTTGACATTGCAATGTTGCCAGTTTTTGCATAACGTGTAACAGTTGCTTAATTTTTGTCGCTTGTCGTCGAGGGGTTGTTGAACGATTTTAACCACTGTTGTCGATCAATATAATTGAGTGCATCTATGTTAACGCAAACTTAACCATATATGATAAAGTTGGTGAACCAATAAAAAAGAGCAATCATTTAAAGCTGTTTTCCAAGTATATTCCTCAAATACACTAAGGTTTTTTTTACACGGTAATTTGTTTGGACGGTTTTTTTATGCACGGCTTTTTTTGCACGGATTCCGGAATTAACACGGTTTTTTTGCAAAGGTGCGTTCTTGAGCAAAGTTGTTCAGAAAGTCAAGGCCATTCAAAAAGTGAACCGTTTGGCTCGGAATTCCCCCACTACGTGGCGCTAGTAAGCATACAAAATTGAGCATTTGCAACTTGTTCTGCTTCAAGATTCTAATAAGATGTATAGTTCTAGTCATCGGCAAATGGGCATTCAAAAGATGGGCCGTTCTTTCGGAATTACACCGCTATGTGGCGCTAATGAGCATGCAAGGGTGGAGTATTTTCAACTTGTTCTATCTCGTGATTCTGATAGGATAGAAAGTTCTAGTCCATATCTGAACAACTTTGCTCAAGACCGCACCTTTGCAGATATTAAGGGTCTTGATATATGCCATCATGAATGTACTTGTATAATCCTCACACACATTCACTCCGGTGTTCTGGCCCTGGTGCCCTCGCTCGACTCTTGTAACTTGTTTTGCTATCCATTCCACTGTTTAGAAAAAATCTTCTAAGTGTTTTTCATTGCAAAAGACTTACAATGTTATCAATTTTTTTTTAACACGGATTTCGGAATTAACACGGATTTCAAAATTAGCACGTTTATTTACACGTTTTTTCGGAATTATCGCGGGTTTTTTTACACGGTACGTATCCCCCGTGTAAAAAAAAACCTTAGTGTACTATAGGATGATATGCAGTTGCCTAACTTTTGTTAAAATTATCAATTTTTTGATAGCAAATAAAATTTCATTTAAGAAGACTATCGGATATTGTTTGAAGCTCTTTTAGTCATCGAGATATTCAAAAAACGTAAAAGAAACTTTTCAAAATCTCATAAAAATTGGGGCAACCCATGGGCCGAGGGGTTCAACGATTGGTCTAAAATTTGGGTTTTTGGTATTACAAGTATTTCAACCAATTTAAGTTCAAATCGAAAAGGGTTGATATGGAATGAAATCTTCAGTTCATAATTTTAAAAATTCCAAAATGGGTATTGTAGAATTTTATTTTTAAATTTTGTCTAAGATGCCTGCATACATACTTACATATTGTTCGTTAGAAAATATTTCAATAATTTTTTCACTCCGCTGGTGAAATGTTTGTCTCAATTTTTTTAAGAGACCTTCTTTCGGCAAAGTTTCTTACCGGGATTTCTACAAAAATACTATTTTTCCAATTTAGAAGTACATATTTTCATGCATTCACGCAGGAGAATTTTCGAAAGTTAGAATAATGTTCTCGATTGTTATTTTTGCTGTTCGATCAGATGATCATAATGATGGGCTCTGACCAACACGTCCAGAATCTGCTGAAACGTGACTTTTCAATGTATGTCCTGGAATACTAACAAACATTATGAGATAATATTGGGAAATCAATTAAAATGGCTAAGCTACTCTTTCAATTGTAGACCTTAAAGAATGTTTCAATGAGCTGAAACTAACAAGTTTATCCTACCCCGCTAGTTGCACACTTGATACAGTACCATTGAGATAACTGCTTTGTGACTTATTTGGGTTACAATTAAGTTGCTGTAACAAAGTTTGACTTCTGTGTGCTGTTTGGCTGATGTCTGTGAACATTTCAGAATATTCAGTGAATATGTTTGAACATCTACGGTTACTACTGTACATCTGATGTGTTGGAATTTTTATGAACTTGAAAATCCCAAGATAATCTGATAATGACTGGCGACGTTGCAGAAGATCCACTGGATGTGTTTGAATGCACGTCGTCCCCTTTCAAAGGTCATTGAGCTACTGTTTCGACTGTAGAACCTAACTTCTGAACTCTAGGGCAATTAAGGTTACCTAGAGCATCCCATGATATCTCATTATATTTGTTGACGTTCTAGAGGACTCATTTAATATGGTCAAATTGATAAAGTTATTTTGTTTAGTCAAGGAAGCTACATGTTACAGCTGTATATTATATGTTTTGAACTCCAGGATCTTATAATGTTTGTTGTTCTTGCAAAATATTCAATGGATACGTTTCAGTACACATTGTTACTTTTAAAGCTTTTATAACAACAGTAGGTGCTACGTTCTGATCTCAAAAATAGCTGGATGACTTAGAATATGTCGTATTTATATTTTTTTTTTAATCTTTGTTGACTTTTAAGAATATTTATTAAATATGTTTTGTCCAAAAATTACTGTTACAACTGTAAATATTAAGTTCAGAACGCCAGGAAAGTTTTGATGACCTATATCATCCCAAGATTATCTTTTTGTGTATTTTTACGTTCGAATATATTCACCAACTTACCTTACCCCACCTTGTAATCGATCCATGGCTGTACCTCACCCGCCTCGCTTTCTGCGGAGGGTCTTGTACCTGTCGGTTCGTTTTAGAGAACCATTTTAACAGGGCTGTCGTCCGACATTCTCGCGACATGCCCAGCCCATATTGTAGTCGACCGATTTTTGCGATGTGTACGATGGGAGGTTCTCACAGCAACTGGTGCAATTCGTGGTTCATCCGCCTCCTCCACGTTCCATCTGCACTCCACCGTAGATGGTACGCAGCACCTTCCATTCAAAGACTCCAAGGGCGCGTTGGTCCTCCACTAGCAATATCCATGTTTCGTGGCCGTAAAGAACTACCGGTCTAATAAATCTCTTGTAGATGGTCAACTTTGTGGTGCGGCGAACTTTGTTAGATCTTAGCATCCTTCAGAGTCCAAAGTAGGCACGATTGCCAGCCATAACGCGTCTTTGTATTTCTCTGCTGGTGTCGTTATAGACGGTCACCAATGAGCCCAGATACACGAATTCGTTTACTATCTCGATTTCATCACCGTCGATCTGAACTCGTGCTAGGAGGCTAACATTGTCTTCTCGTGAGCCTCTTTCCTTCATGTATTTTTTTTTCAACGCATTAATCACAAGCCCAATCCTACAAGCTTTAGCCTTAAGTCTGATGTACGTTTCCGCCATTGTCTCAAAGTTACGTGCTACGATATCAACGTCGTCGGTGAAGCCAAATAGTTGGACAGACTTTCTGAAGATCGTGCCACTCGTGTCTATCCCAGCTCTTCGAATCACACCCTCCAGTGCAATGTTAAACAACAAACACGACATTCCATCACCTTGCCGTAACCCTCTCCGAGATTCGAAGGGACTCGAGAGCGTCTCGGATACTCGGACGACACACATCACTCGATCCATCGTTGCTTTGATCAACCGCGTCAGATTTTCCGGAAATCCATATTCGTGCATGATTTACCATAGCTGGTCTCGATCGATTGTATCATACCCTGATTTGAAATCGATGAAAAGATGATGTGTGGGCACGTTGTATTCGCGACATTTCTGCAGCATTTGCCGAATCGCGAAAATCTGGTCCGTAATAGCGCGGGTACCCATGAATCCCACTTGGTATTGCCCCACGAACTTCTTTGCAATTGGTGACAGGTGGCGGTATAACATTTAGGAGAACAACTTGTTATCCTCTACCAACTGTTTGTATTCGCCATCAAACCAGTCATTTTTTCGATTCGGTGTAGAAGTACCTAGTGTAACTATTGAAGTGCTGCCAATGTTCGAATATCTCTCCAGCTATCCTCAAAAGTAGCTGTGCCAAGCTGCTCTTTCATTGGTAGGGCTGCTTCTAGCTGTTGCGCGTATTTCTGGGCAACTTTGGTTTCCCGTAGTAGGTCGTGGCGTCCGAATTCGACGCGTGTTGTACACCGTCAAGAGTTTTGAGCGCATACATACTGCAACTAGGTAGTGGTCCAAGTCTTTATTCGCACTGCGGTAAGTTCAAACGTTGATGATATCGAAGAAGAATTTCCCGTCGATTAAAACATAGTCGATTTGATTCTCTGTTCGTTGGTCAGGTGATCTCCAAGTGGATTTGTGGTTTTTTTACGGGGGAAAAAGGTACTTCGAAGAACTACACCACGGGAGATCGCAAAGTTCACGCATCGTTGGCCATTATCGTTCGATACAGTATGCAGGCTGTTAGGCCCTATTACCGGTCTGCACATTGCCTTCCGTCCTACATGAGCGTTCATGTCGCCAATGACGACTTCTACGTCCCGCTGCGGGCAGCCATCATACACTTGCTCTAGCTGCGCGTAGAACGCTTCTTTTTCGTCATCGGGTCTCCCGTCGTGTGGACAGTGTACGTTGATGATGCTGTAGTTGTAGAATCGACCCTTGATCCTCAGCTTGCACATTTTAGCGTTGATTGGAAACCATCCAATCATGCGTTTACGCATTTTGCCCAGCACTACAAAGCCGGTGCCCAGCGCGTTTGTGGTAACACAGCTCTGGTAGAAAGTAGCCGCTCGATGCCCGCTTTTCTATACCTTCTGTCCTGTCCAGCAAACCTCCTGCAGTGCTACGACTTCGAAGTTACGTGGTTGAAGTTCGTCGTAGATTATCCGATCGCAGCCAGGGAAGCAGAGCGATTTGCAGTTCCATGTTTCGAGTTTCCAATCGTAGTCCTTAATTTGTCGCCTAGGTCTTTGCTGATTGTTCCAGTCCGTATTAACTTCTGCATTATTTGTAACATTGATTTTTTAAGGGTGGCTTGTTGGGCCTTCCTCAACCACCTGTCGCGCCGTGCACAGAACTGTTTAGAGTCCCACGCTGGCCCAAGGACGATGATCAACCGAAAATATTCACGGATATGCTTGAACACGTGACATTGTATAGCCCAAAAAACTACTGTTACAATCGTAGAATCCAAGTTTTAAACTCCAGGATAAATTGGATTACCTAGAGTTCTCAAATATGGGTTATTATGAAATAATAAAATTATTACTGTTGACACTGTAATAAGAATGTATGAATGTATGGTTTTATAATGGTTAAAAAGACTTTTTTTTCCGTAGGCCAATTTCTTAACATAGTGACAATCACCGACGCTTATAATTCTAGATTTGGTAATAAAGAAGCTAACTTAACATACCCAAGCAACACAGCTTGTATTAAACAAGTTGAAAGTACTGTTAAATGACAAAAACAGGTTATAAATGAAGGTGTATAATACTCTATTTCATACTTCAATATAACGCAAAAAGCGCAAAAAGTGAAGCCCTATAGAACATAATATGGAAAAAAAATGATCCTCATACAAAAAAAAACCCTAGCCAAGCATGGGATTTGAACACTAGTCCTAGGCGTGATAGGTTTGCAGCTTCTTTGCTAAGCCAACTCAGATTGTTGAAAAGTGATATCTGAGTATCTATCATATGCTTCTCGTTGGCAGTGGAAACACAATCTTGTACAACAAATTCATCGTGATGAGAAAAAAGAACACGTTTTGCAAAACATGGTTGTTGTAATGTAATTTCAACAGTATATAGAACTGCCCATAAAATCTTGTCCTGTTTAAGTATTATAAATGTATGGAACCACGTTTTTCAGAACAATAATAAAGTTTGAATCACATGCAGCAGTGGAAAAAGTTTTTTTAGCTCGACCGTTTGTCAGAGTGATGTATAGAATACGAGAGTAACAAACCGCTCCAGTCTTGACATGTTTTGCAATACGATTATAATTCATTTATAGTACAAACAATTATAAATCATTCTAAAAAGATGTTTTGTGTGTTACTTGGGTAAAATCATGAAGATGTGTTACTCGGGTATAGATCTTATTTTCTGAACTCAAGGACAGTTTGAATGACCCAGATCATCCTAATTTATCTCTTAATGTTTGTTTACATTTGAAAATATTCACTGAATATACTTGAATCCGTAGCTCAACTTACTATGGTCAAAAAGATATAGTTACTACTGTAAAGAATATCTCAAAATTATCAAAGAAAGACTTTTGATCTTCCAAAATATACGCCCAATATGAATGAATACATATGGTAACCTTCTGTAGCTCTTGAAACTCTTGTTACTATTGTAGATCTGAAGTTCTGAACTCAAGTACATTTCGGATAACCTAGAATATCCTAGAAAGATACAAAAATATAATAATAAATGAATAAAAATACGTTTATCGACGAAAACTTCTGAAACAACACTCTACACTTTATATAAGACATTTATTTTTTCTTCATAAACTTCTTTATTTTCTGGATATTATAGGCCGTCAATAAGGCCTTAAACTCAAATGTGTTTTATATTTCCCATATAGAAAAGTTTATGAACAAATTTGCTGAATACAGTGTACACTTTCATTCAGTCTTTGATTTTATACTGCCATTATTTTTTGCGGGTCATATAAGGAGTGTATCTAAAATAAGCTATCCACAAACTTTCTTTCAAATTATGTTGAAAACATAATGAACAAACATAATGAAAACCGGATGAAATTTAAGTTATTCCTTCACGAATTTTCGAACTTTGGATCGAATGCTCTTCATCAAGTTCCGGACAAGTGTTGCATCGCATTTTTTGGACGCTTGAGCCCAAATTTTTTTGAACTCCTGCATGTTCCCAGCTGCCTTACCAGTCTTCTTGAAGACCCTCTTCACGATTGCCCAGAAACGTTCGATGGGTTGAAGCTGAGTGCAATTTGGTGGATTGATATTTTTCTCAACGAAATCTATACCCTTTTCCGCAAGCCAATTGAGAGTGGTTTTGGCATAGTGAGCCGACGCTAAATCTGGCCAAAACAGTGGAGGTGTACTATGCTTCTTATATAAAGGCAACAATCTCTTCTGGAGACACTCAGATCGATAGATTTCTGCATTTATTGTTCCGGTAGTGTAAAAAATGGTTGACTTCAAACCACAGGAACATATTGCTTGCCATACCAGTACCTTTCGACCGAATTTCTCCACTGGAATCGACCTGTCCGCATCGCTCACATCCTCCCCAACGACGGCAGTAAAGTATTGTGGACCTGGAAGGGTTTTTGAGTCCTCCTTTACATAGGTCTCATCGTCCATCAAAACGCATGCATCCGGACGCTGCAAAAGACGCGAATACAATTTCCGGGCCATTGATGCTGCTCGCTTCTTCTGTTCTGCACTTTGTTTCGAGATTTTCTGCTTCTTGTAGGTCTTCAGGTGGTTTCGCCTCTTGATACGCTGGATCATTCCGACACTCGTTCCTGCTTTTTTGGCCAAATCACGTATTGCCATTGATTTGTTCTTCATGATTAGAGATACCACTTTCTGCTCCAGTTTTGGGTTGAAAGAACCTGGTTTTCTGCCTCTTCCTGGTAGCTCATCCAAAGAATAGTGTTCCGCAAACTTATTTATGATGGTTTTAACACTCGCATGATGAATTCCAAACCGCTTCGCCAATTTTCGCATAGTAATACCCTTCTCACTTAGCCATGTGTCCAGAACCTTAATTTTCACTTCCTTTTCAATACGCGACATTTTCAAAACGCAGAATTTGAACCGCACAAACAAGTAAACAAAAGAAAGCTGACAGTCAAACGCACAGCATGCAGTGTTCAGAGCATAAAAAACCATCACAAATACATGCGTACAACGCAAATGTATGTGGATAGCTTATTTTCGATACACTCCGTAGTTGTTGTATAAATACATAATTGATATTCCAAAAAAGCACTTCAAGTTTAACTTAGCTTCAGTTTTCCTTACTTCTTGATACTGGTTGTAAACTGATATTTTGGATAAAAAAAACCAATGAATAGTAATGTATGAAATAGATAATCTTTTCGTTACAGAAATTCACTGATCTTTGCATCCGAAACAAAACAAAAAACTAGTTCTTTACCCCGCCGAAATCAGTTCCAACCCCTCTGTGCATTGATTATCGTCATAATTAACTGCGCAGCGGAGATTCCAATTTCCTTCATCTTTTCCGGCACTCCCCTGATAACAACTTCACCAACTACGATAAATCCCAATTATGCTATCATAATCAAAGTCAATCCAAAGACTTCCGGGCTTCAGCACGATGCCGTCGGTGCCGGGTCGGCTCGTACATAGAAGAATCGCCACTGACGCCGCCTTTCTTCCACAGAATGCCAGGCTCCAGACTCCGGCACTAATTAATTCCGTTTTCTTCGCCTAATCTAACGCTACCTCATCTGAAACCTATCGGCAAATATTTGATAAGCGTATAAATTAGCGAGCGTGACCAACCGAGACTCCAGCCTGAGATGGCCGGGCTTTACTGTCGTTCTTTCGTTCACTCGGTTTCTCCCAGTTTCTCAATTTTGTGTCACATGGGAACCGGTGTGACACCAATGACACAGTGACTTTTCAATCAATCCACTCTTGGTCAGTAAAGAAGCACTTTAACGATCATCGGTGCGATCAGGAGAAACTTCCATTAGGGAATTTTACGACCCGAAGGAGTGGTTCATCTGACGCGGTATTTTCCAAAGCGTGAGATTTTAACGCGTTTCGACAGGTGCTTGCCTCTCTGGAATCTCGTGGTTGTTGTTTAAACTTTCGAATCCTTCTTGATTCAATTTCACCGTATATTCAAGGATTCTTCAATACTGTACACAAACGTTTAACCGAATGTGACAGCTCGCAGCGCTTATGAAAATGTAATATTTTCATATAAGCTTTTCCCCACCATCAGCATTTCCAAGAACTCCTTTTCCCACCATCTGACCCACCGCCGAAACACTGCATGAGAGCAGTTCGCTCAATTTGCGGGTAACTTTTGAACACCACATCGTTAGCATCATTGTCATCATGATTGCCGCTCTTACTGCTGCCGCTGCTGCCTCGTAAGGTTACCTCGAAACCTTCAACGACCACCACCGCCGCCGCCACCACCGTCACCATCATCATCATCATCATCATCATCGTCGTCGTCACCGTCATCATTACGCGCGCGGTCACCATTGTCGAGAGCAACAGCAGGATCGGCACTTAACGGCTCCCCCCAGCTGCCGGCCCCAGAGCCCGAGCTCCGACTGTTCCTTCCAATAACAACTCGCTCGCTCGCTCCGTCGTCAGCGTCGTTGTCGCTGGTGGCTGATGGCGCTATGGCTTCGACTCCGGCTCCGGCTGCTGCTCAATATTTATATGCTTCACCATCTTTTCTTATCGCTGACAATCTCCTTTGATATATTAAATTCAAATTTAATTAAATTTAATTAAAGTTTGTTCGCCGTCACCCCTTTTGCTCTCTCGCAGGCTTTGGGTCGCGCACGCGGGTGACTCGGAACCGGTATGCAGAACGGCCCTGGGATGGCGAATCGAACCGGAGCAAACGCGAACGCGTTCCCTTTACTCGGTGAATACACAACTTTTCCATCGCCATCAAATCTCCTTTTTCCGCCTGCTGGTGGTGGGCCCTTCTCACTTGCTGATGACTCTCGCTTGCTGGTTGGTTCGTACCAAGTCATTCGTTGCACTACTTTTTGGGTTACATGTGCCCGGGCACTGGCCACCGTCCGTCGCCAGCAACTCCCGAAACCCCCCCACGGTCCAGCAGCTCACTGCGTTGACGGAGCAAATGCGGAAATTGCGTGAAACTGAGTTTCATCGAGCGGGGCGCTATTTGGTGGGTTCTTATCGAAAATGTTAGGGCACCTCTTTGCGTGAAATGGGGAATCGTAGAATTACTCTTATTCAGTACGGGAATTCTCTTTTAGGAACGATGAAGAGATTTATTTTGAATCCTAGGGAATTTGTGCTGTTAAGTGGAATACCTCCTACTAGAAATGAGAAGTAAAATTAGTATTTTCCATTTAATTCCAACTACCTTTGCTTATCTTGACAGATAAGCGTATTTCGTCTACAATGTGCAGACTTCTTCAGTATCGTGTATTAATAACTTTACTCAAGTCAAGTGGAATTAAATGGAAAATACTAATTTTTCTTCTCATTTCTAGATTTATTTTGTTAACGATGAAAATTAAAGACTGTACTCGAAAAAAAAAGATACAATTACTAGCATGTAAATTTTTGGAAATTTCTACTGAAACTAGCTGTAAATTTGTTTCTGTACTGAGAGACTTTAATCAGCCGAAATCCCCGTAACTTCGCCGCATTTAGAAGTTTTGGGCTGAAGGTTAAACTTAGTTTAGCACTTAAAGTATTCTAGGACAAGTTTGCTTTGAAGTGGGTGCAAGTATCAAGAGAAGTCCGCCTCACTGAATGGTGTTCCGATCAAAATTTGGTCAAACAGTAAAATGTGTGAGTCGATCTTAGTTTTTATTAATAAGCCTAATTCTTTTTCTTTTTCAGTTCAGTTCAGGTAATACAGAATACAGGAGAAGTATTCAACTAAGCTTCCTTTTTTACCGAACGCAATTTGTCGGGTTTTTTGTTTAACAACTGCCATAAGAATTTGTACAGTCTCCTTGTCCACTTTATTCGCCACAGAACGCCAGCTTGCCTTGAACTGTTCCTCGTTCATAACAGCTTTTTGAGTCTTCTTAAGGTTCCGCTTAACGATGGCCCAATATTGTTCGATTGGGCAGAGCTCTGGCGTGTTGGAAGGGTTCTTGTTGCTGGCAGCATACCACTCCATGGCCTTTTTTCAATTGTGACAAGATGCCAAATCTTGCCAAAATAGAACAGAACAATTGTGTCGCTTCAGGAAAAACATTAGACGTTTTTGTAGGCACTTGCTCAGAAAAATTTCCTGGTTGTCGGTTCAGGTCGCAGTGTAAACGTTGCTCTTCAAGTCACAGGTACAGATGGCCTGTCACACCAGATATTTCTTCGCGAACTTTGACAGTTTAATGTGCTTGAAAATATCTGTCGACTTTCCCCGCTCGGTTGCCGTATCAAATCCCTATCCAGGAAGCTGTTTAAAGTCAGGTTTGTCGTGAGTTTGATTGTCCTGTACCACGCAATCAAACTTCGTCAGCATCGTCGTGTACAACTTTCGAGATCGTGCTTTGGCCGACGTGTTTTGTTTATCGTCGCGACATGGAGTCACCACTTTCTTGTAGTTACTTAGTTACTTCGTTTCATCGTAGTTACTTAGTTACTTACTTTGAATTTTCTGCACTCCATGTTATCACTAACGACTGAACAACTAAACAGAGTTTGGCATTGGAGCCATGAAAATTGAAAAAAGTGAGGGCATCTTGAGAAAAATGCAATTTAATATTTCAACCACAAAAATAAAAATGTTGGCAACACTGTAAAAAATATAAAAAATATTATTTTGGTAGCAAATTTAATTTCCTTCAAGAAAAGTATCTAATATTGTTTGTAGCTTTTTTATTCAGTGAGATATTCAATAAACAATATATAAACTTTTCAAAAATCTCAAAAAAATGGGGGCAGTCCATGGGCCGAGGGGTACACCGATTGGTCTTAAACTTTGGATTTTTGATTAATAGCCTAGAACAAGTATATCAGCCAATTTTGGTTCGAATCGAAGAGGGTCGATGCATTTCTCCGGTCACTTGATATGGAATGACCCATATTTGAGTTTTTCAACTATTTTTTTTCAAACGGCCGAAACTTCTAGTGAGCTTCGTGACGTTACCGTTATTTTATTTCTATCTCTGTTTCCTAATGCGCTGAACATTCGGCTTGAAATAGTCACCTTCACCGCTACCGTGTGTGTGCCGTATCGGGCGTCCCTGTGGTGTCATGTTTTTTGTGTAGTGATATATGGCTAGGGCTATAGTTAATGCTTTGGTCCCAACCGTTTGAAGGAAAATGGAGGAAATTACTTCACCTTCCCAACAACTATGTTCATTAAAAAAAAAACTAGTTCTTATCTATAGAGAGAATTGATCATTGCAATTGAAGATTGCAATGATTTTTGTCTAAAATTATGAATTATTTTGTTGGACATTTCTTCTAGAGTCTCAACGTTTGAAATTCTATGTAATTCAATAGTACTGAACCAGGGTGGCAGCTTCAAAATCATTTTCAGAACTTTGTTCTGAATCCTTTGAAGTGCTTTTTTCCTAGTTGCGCAACAACTAGACCATATTGGCACAGCATAAAGCATGGCCGGTCTAAAAATTTGTTTGAATATTAGAAGTTTGTTCTTTAAACAAAGTTTGGATTTTCTGTTTATAAGAGGATACAAACATCTTATGTACTTATTACATTTGGCTTGAATGCCCTCAATGTGATCTTTAAAAGTTAATTTTTGATCAAGTATCAGTCCAAGATATTTTACTTGACTTGACCAAGAAATTGGAACTCCGTTCATAGTGACTATATGACTATTACTTGGTTTCAAAAATGCAGCTCTAGGCTTGTGTGGGAATATTATAAGTTGAGTTTTGGAAGCATTAGGAGAAATCTTCCATTTTTGAAAATAATCTGTAAAAATATCCAAGCTTTTTGTAGCCTCTTGGATATAACACGAAGACTTTTTCCTTTAGCGGAAATGCCTGTGTCATCAGCAAAGCAAGATTTTTGACACCCTGAGGTAAATCAGGGAGATCTGAAGTGAAAATGTTATATAGTATTGGCCCAAGTATGCTACCTTGAGGAACACCAGCTCTAATGGGCAATTGAACAGATTTAGAATTCTGATAATTTACTTGCAAAGTTCTATCAGTTAAGTAGTTTTGAACTAATTTCATGATATAAAGCGGAAAATTAAACTTCTTCAGTTTCGCAATCAAACCTTCATGCCAAACACTGTCGAATGCTTTTCTATGTCTAGAAGAGCAACTCCAGTGGAGCAGCCTTCAGCTTTGTTTGAACGAATTAAATTTGTTACTCTCAAAAGTTGATGCGTAGTTGAATGCCCATGGCGAAAACCAAACTGTTCATCAGCAAAAATTGAGTTTGAATTGATATGAAGCATCATTCTATTCAAAATTATTTTTTCAAAAGCTTACTTATTGAAGAAAGCAAACTGATCGGTCGGTAGCTAGAAGCTTCAGCCGGATTTTTGTCTGGCTTCAAAATTGGTACGACTTTTGCATTTTTCCATTTATCTGGAAAGTATGCTAGATGAAAACATCTGTTAAATAGTTTTACCAAGAAAGACAAAGTACTCTCAGGAGTTTTTTATGAGGATATAGAAAATTCCATCATCACCTGGTGCTTTCATATTTTGAAATTTTTTAGTTATAGTTCTTACTTCATCCAAATCGGTTCCCCAGGAATCATCAAAAATATTTTCTTGAGAGAAAATATTCAGATACCCCTCGAAACCGATTCCTCAATAGGACTAGTAAGTCCCAAACTGAAATTATGGGAACTCTCAAACTGCTTAACAAGTTTTTGAGCCTTTTCCGCATTTGTGAGCAAAATTTTATCACCTTCCTTAAGTGCTGGTATAGGCTTTTGAGGTTTTTTCAAGACTTTAGAGAGTTTCCAGAAAGGTTTGGAACTCGGATCTAATTTTGACACATTATTTTCGAAGTTTTTGTTCCTCAGGGCAGAGAAGCGTTTTTTAATTTGCTTTTGTAAATCTCGCCATATGACTTTCATAACGGGATCACGTGTTCGTTGATATTGACGCCTACGTACATTTTTCAGACGAATCAAGAGCTGAAGATCGTCATCAATTATAACTGAATCGAATTTAACCTCGCATTTAGGTACTGAAGCTGCTCTTGCTCTAACTATTGAAAAGGCCAGAGATTCAAGAGCATTATTAATTTCATTTCTTGTTTGCAATGGAACATTAGGATCAAAGTTGTATTCCATAAATGTTTGATATTGATCCCAATCAGCTCTATGGTAGTTGAAAGTAGAACTGATGGAATTAGAAATGATTTCTTGAGATATTTCGAATGTAACTGGAAGGTGATCAGATCCAAAGTCAGCATGGGTAATCAATTGACTACAAAGTTGACATGAATCAGTTAAGACCAAATCAATAGTTGAGGGTTTCTTGCAGAAGAAAAGCAAGTTGGGCTGTTTGGATATTGTATAGTATAATAACCCGCAGAACAATTATCAAATAGTATATTACCATTGGAATTGCTTTGAGCATTATTCCATGAACGGTGTTTGCATTAAAATCACCAATAATGAAGAATTTAGACCTATTACGGGTAAGTTTCTGAAGGTCACCCTTAAGCTAGTTCTTTGCTGGCCAAGTGCATTGGAAAGGCAAATAGGCAGCTATAAAAGTAAATTGGCCAAATTTTGTTTCAATCTGAAATCCCCAAAGTTTCAAAAACTTTGGTTTCAAATGAAGAAAGAATGTGATGTTTGATTCGCCTATGGACAATGATGGCAACGCCACCACCAGCTCCATTAAGGCGATCATTGCGGTAGACAAAATAATTTGGATCTCTTTTGACCTTATGGGCAGGTTTGAGATAAGTTTCAGTTATAACAGCAATGTGCACGTTATGAACTCTTAAAAATTAAATAGCTCTGTCCTCGTTATCTCTGATGGATCGAGCATTCCAATTCAAAATATTTAATGACCTAAAATCCATTACTGAATTTCAATGTCATGACAATATTATTGGCAATTTAATACCAGTTTGAATAGCATCAAACATGGAATTAGTTTTTAGCATATCGGTTATCATATCGATTAACGATTGCTGTAAAAATTCTAATTTAGGAGCGGATATGCTACCTAAATCGAATTCATCAGAAGTCCCGTGGAATTTTGGTTAGAAGTTCCGTGGGAATTTTGGTTTTGGTTCCTACCCGCTGCAACGGAAGCATAGGTAGGTCCATTTACATGTTGAACATTGTTAACAACACGGTTGGGTAAGAATGTAGGGTTTGCAGAATGAACCTGTTGGTACCTGCAGGTATCGAAATAGTATTTGCTGCTCGTTGATCGTTTGAAGTTGCGGATGGAAAACCCTGTCCACTGTTTCTACCGACGGTTTGGTAGGAATTTGTGCTTGGCTGATCGATGTTAACAGCTGCAAAATGGGTAGTAGCTGGTCGGGAACGTATATTGTTTCCTACCTGTCGTTTAGTGCGCGACTGCAAAATTGCTTTGCGAGTCTTGGCATTCCCAAAATTTGATTTATGGTTTTCACCACAATTCGAACATTTAAATTTTTTAGGATCTTCCTTTACAGGACAGTTGTCCTTTGTGTGTGAGGAATCACCACAATTCATGCATTTACCAACCATATGGCAATGCTTTGTTCCGTGACCCCATCCCTGGCACTTACGGCACTGGGTGAGGCTTTGAAGTTTGCTCCAGGCTTCTTGAAATGTTCCCAGTTCACTACGACATGGAGCAAACGGCTTGCTCTTTCTAAAGCCTTAGGTTATTAAGTTCACTTGACTTGAAGTGAACTAAGAATAATCGTTTGAAATCCCTTTGCGAGAATCGCCAGGCCGGGATTTCGTTTTCATTTTAATTACTTGGACTGGGCTTGTTCCAAGTAATTTTATCAACTCAGTTCTAATTTCTTCCACAGATTCACCACTGGGCAGACCTTTCAAGACAACCTTGAAAAGACGCTCAGCTTTGGTGTCGTATGTGAAAGTTATATTGCTTCTGAGTAAGATACTCTAGAAGACGGTTGAATCCGTCCAAGGTTTCTGCACGCAAACGGCATTCACCTCGTCTGGAAATTTGAAGGGAATATTTCACACCTTCAACAAATGTTAAGATTTCCTTGCGAAAAGCATGGAAATCCGAAATTGTCACCACAATAGGGGGAACTTTTTCCTTTCTCAATCGAGAAAGTTTATTCGAATTTTGTTTTGATGATGGATCACTTCATCATCTGTGAGCAAATCAAATTGATTACTCTACATTGATTTCATTTGAAGGCGAATCAGTAGATTGCCCTCTACGTTTGCGTTTATTTGCCATAGTGGCAGAATAATTTTCTCCAAATCGTCGTCCAAGCAGATAACTATAAGAATCCGATGGACCGAAGAGGAATTTTCCAATGCGATATCCAAGCCGGGTTACCCGAAGGGCCTAACAAGGATCGAAAAGGAATAAGAGGAAATCAAAAAATGTTGGGTAGTATTTAGCACTGAAAAGTGCTGTTTAAAATTTGTTGTAGCGTTGGGTAGCAATAGCACTTCCTTCAGCAAATAGAAATAGTACCGCACGGCATGAGAGCACAATGCAGACTGCAACTATGTTCATTAAATTTTTGTTCTGTACACCAAACATGGAATTCTGTTCAAACTATTCTTTCCGACTATTTATTTTTTTCAGGAGTTCCTTTTGGTATTTTATCGGCAGTTCTTCAAAATCTTCTTGAGATGAAATTTTTGGAGGAATCCCTGAACCTGTTTAGTTGAAATTTATTTGTATGAAAGCCCCCCTCCCTTCCTCTTTTAAAGAAAGGAGGGGTCTCATACTACCGTAGAAATATGTCTTGCCTTCAAAAACCTCCACATGCCAAATTCGGTGCCATTTGATTAGTTTTCGAGTTATGCAGCAATTTGTGTTTTGTTTGTAAGGGAGTGTCCTTTTCAGAGAGGGGAGGGGTTTTGAACCATTATTGAAAAAATAAATCTTCCTCCAAAAAACCCCTACATGCCAAATTTGGTTCCAGTTTCTTGATTAGCTCTCAAGTTATGTACAAATTTGTGTTTTATTTGTATGGGAGCCCCTCTTCTAGAGTGAAAAGGGGTTTCAAAACAAAATTAAAACTAATTATTGCTATCAAAAACCTCCACACGAGAAATTTAGTTCCATGTGCTTGATTAAAGCCGGATCAGATCAAAGTGTTTCATGATCTATTTTATCAACTCGGTATAAAAAGAACTTCGAACAACTAGGAACAACTTGCAGATGCTCCTACAGCCAACAAATCTTTTTTATTGTAATCGATGCCATAGATCTTGAACTGTTTAACAATCGCACAAAATACACAGAAAACATATTTCACTTAACTACCATTGAAAACAGATTAATATTTTCCAATACTAAAATAAATGAATTTGACATGAATGACATAGAGAAAAAAATTCTACTTGACTAATAATTTACATTTCACTGAAAACATCAGATTCACTTGATTTTGCGAAGCAATTTCAACTTTTTAAATCACATTAAATTTAGTTGAATTTCTAGTGGATAAAGCATGTCCGGAAAGTAACTGGAAAAATTTGAGCACTATGTTTTGTAACAAATGCTAAGGTTAAATTTAGCGTGAAACATACCGTTGAGTAGGTTTTTCTTTGCAGTACTCATAATTAGTTAAGTGTGCATAAACGTCATGTACCAAAACAATGAAGCGTAGCGAAAAGGAAGCGCGTGCGAAACGCATTGTCCAGTTTTTTCAAAATATCGCTGATGGGTGCAAAACTACCACGTATCGTCACTTCAAAGCAGAAGGAGTTCCATCCAGCACTATTTACAATGTTCTAAAAAGGTATTCCGAAACTGGTACAGCTGATTTTCATCGACTATCAGGTCGTCCAGCGTCCGTATCAACGCGAAAGGTCGTGAATGCTGTAGAAAAGGCATTTAAGAAGCAACCGGATATTTCAGTTCGCCAATTATCATCGAAAATGAATATTTCAAAGTCAACACTCAGTGATATTAAAATTAACAAACTACGTATCAAGGCGAGAACAAAAAAGATCGTGCCAAAGTATGTTAAGGACCAAGCTGCTCGTGCGAAATCAGGCACTCGTTTTGTTCTCGACAAGTCACGTCAAAAAGTTCTTATAATTGATGATGAGACGTATGTTCCATTTGACCCACAAGAAGTGCCAGGACGAAAATTTAACCACAGTTCCAATCCCAAAGAAGTTTCGTACGATGAAAAAACGAAGAAAAAATCTAAATTTTTCAAGAAATACCTTGTGTGGCAGGCCATGGATCGATTTGAGAACGTGTCTGAGCCATATACTTATTACAACCGGAACAATTAATGCAGAAATTTATCTCAACGAATGTTTGAAGAAGCGTTTGATTCCGTTCATTCGTAAGCATCATTCTACCAACAGTGTTTTATTTTGGCCAGACCTGGCATCGGTACACTACGCAAAAAGAGTACTTGAGTTCCTTGGGCAAGAAAATATTGAATTTATCCCGAAATCCAAAAATCCGCCGAATTTGCCACAAGCTAGACCAATTGAAGAATTTTGGTCAATTTGCAAACAGGAGTATTCTAAGAGACATATACCACCAAAAAACCTCACTGGATTCAAGCGGATCTGGAAAAAATTTGCAGCTGATGTAGCAGAAACTCATGGACAGCACCTCATGGACCACGGTTACTCTATGCTTACCAAAATATCCAAATCAGGAGTAGAATGCTAAGTAAACATACTCACATCTCTGTATACTTATATATCTTGAATCTGAGCAATAAATAAGAATTCTTATCATTATTTCAAAATAAATAATATTATTTTAATTTTTTCCCATTACTTTCCGGACATCCTTTATTTTCCACTGATTATGTTATTTTTTTTGGTATCTGTGTGGGTTTATGCACTGCAAGATGATATTAAAGATATAGAACAGAGTGGCATACATACGACCGCGCATAACTCGAGAACGGATCGCTCGATTTAAGTTGATTTTTTGTGTTTTGTTCGGCTACGCCCTAGGAGCAATTATAAAAAGAGAACATTGGACAAATTTATGGGAAAAATAATAACTTTGGAAATGATAGATTTTCAATACAGTATGTATGATTTGTTTTCGTTTTCAACGAGTTATGCTTGACATGGATCGTAGATGACGTTCATAGTCCACCTGACATTGCGCAATTTCTGCTGTTGGTACAATTGATGTTGCATTCCAATTACTTTTTTAGCATTAATTATTGAACTTTGATAGAGGGGCATCATTCGTGAACGATCACTTAAGTGAAGCTCAGTGTGATTCCAATAATTTAGGAGATATTTGTGCAATCATTGAGGTACTGAATTCAATTTGGTTGCCGTGATATGTCTGGAAAGTAAAAAAATCAAAACAATCCAAAGATGTACTTCGCCATCACACGAAATGAGGGGATGAAATGAACGCTGGCTTTGAGCTTTCATATTTTTGGCGATATGTGAAGAAGCTACAGTTGATGAAAAATATGCAAGTTGCCTTGCAAAACGATCCGTCTGTCGAGATTTTCTCAAATCAATTGTTGACGATTGGAGAAGAACCAGTTGAAGTTTCCATCGCCGGATTTCTGTCATTTCATAGCGACGACAGAGGAACTCATTTAGAACGTTTTTCAAAACATCGTCCAGTATTATGAGAACCACGATTGGTTGAGTGCACGGCAGCGAAAAACAAGGATGTCGAGAATTTAATTTCGTTATCGATCGCGAATGAAGGATGAAAAAATTGAGTTGACAAACTGGCTTAAAGTTACTTCAAAAACAAATATCATGAATGCTCGGATATATTTGAATCAGCTAGTTAAAGATAACAAAAATCACGATCGGAATAACTATGCTTCAACTAGCAAAATTAATTATCGAGAACATTATTTCAACCTCCCACAGTTTCTCCGCGAAAATGCATGAAAATACAGTGTTTTTGCATGAAGAGCAGTATTTTTCTAGAAATCCCTGCAGGAAATTCTTCCTAAGTTTGTGGAGCTTTGAAATAAACACTTCTCGAGCGGACAACTTGAAGAAATTATTTAAGTAATTTCTAGATAACTAACTGTAAGAATCATTTCTTCTTCTTCTTCTTATTTAGCATTTCAAGCTTATTTATTTCACAATTAGCTTATTGCTTGCTCTCATTTTAGTATTCTAAATGCACTTCGGTTATTAATTAAGAGCTTTCGAAGACATGTACCATCATACCCTAAACCCAGGGAGTCGATAAATTTTCTTCATTAAAAAATTCCTAGACCAGACCGGATACCGAACTCCACCACCTCCAGCATGCTTTGTAGCTCCGCCTTTATCGATTGAGCTAAGGGAAGAAACCTTGCAGATATTCTATAAAAAATAAAAATAAATATTCTACAAAAATCCCTTGCGGAATTTTCAATGTTGAGAATTGAATATATGAAAAACTATGAAATTCGTGCAAAAAAATCTTTGATTTCTGCAACAAGTTAGGATTTTCTCCATGAATTACTCCAGGAGCAACCTTATATTTTTTGTGTAGCTCTTTCAGTTGTCTTCCAGATATTTCTTCAGAGTCACAAAAGAATTAACCCTACTGTTATGAAAATTTGTATGCAGCGGTTTTTGGGGCCGGAAAAGGTTCTTATGATGTTTCGAAATTCCTGTCCCTTTCCAGATGGGGACACAAATTTCTGCATAACTCGAGAACTAATCAAGCAAATAGAACCAATTTGGCATGTGGGCCCCCTCTCATGAGGAGACGGAGGCTCTCAAACGATTGAAATAAAAATTAGAACCAAACATGAGAATTATCCAGGCAACTAAAACGCAAAATTTGTATTTCTCGGGTAAGCAAATGTTCTGATAGAAATTTGAACCCCTTCTTAGTCAAGAATGGGGAATACTTGAGTTACTCTCAGTGCAGATTACATAATGTATATGCACAAGCAGGTAATCTATGGTTATGCATGAGAAAATAAACGTCCAAACTGACAGGTTACGGCTTTGTTTGAAGATAAAGATAAATGATTTGTCTATGGAATGTTCCTACACAGAAAGAAAAACTGGAAGAAAGGGTTCAAGGGTTAAATTAAAAACACACATCTACTTTTTTTAAAGAAATTACACACATTAGCAAAAGAAGTTCTATTAATTTTTCATTCATTTAGTTGCAACAAGGCAAGGCTCGCACCGGGTTCCACTAATGTCTTTATAAATCTGTACCTAAATTATAATGTCTGTATGATAACTGTAATTTGTATATGGTCTGTATGCATGACCAATTGTCTTCATAAATTCAGACATGTCTGTTTATCTGGCATCCTTGTCGATAAACCTGTCAATTTTTTTTCTGAAACAACGGGGTTGCTACGATTGGCAATCCATAGGTGGATTCACAACTGGATGCTCTTTTTCGTATCAGATTTGTGTAGTTAGCAATTGAAAAAGAGTCTAATAATTGTCCAGTTTTGAAATCTTCACCTGGCTGAAGTTCGATTGCTTTATAATCAGGAAAATACGATTGGATGTGGCCTGGTTGTTAGCCATGTCTTGATATGTGGTATTACTTGTGACAACCGAGCACTTAACAAAAAATCTATGAGTTCAAATCAGTTGTTCCTAATGGAGTTATCGAAGATATTTGGCTATGAACAAATAAGGAGCGTTAATGAAATTCAGCTTAGTTTGCAAACAATAAAGCAATTAGAATAAAATTCTTCTCCAATTTTTTAAATCTAAATTTTTACACAAAATAAAAAAATATTTCAATTGGGTCCTCCTCAAATCCACCAGAGAGCGACATCAAGTGAGCAAAACAATAATTCGCGTCCAGATGAAAGCGGAGACGATAACAATTAAGCGATAAATGAATTGCAATTCGTCTGCTCACTGCTTCGCTTCGATTTATCCCGCAAGTTCTTCACCACGAAAAATACCCGAACCGAGACATTATTCTGATACGGGTGACAGAATCGATTCCTTGTCTGGCTGGGCAAGCTCGTGCCCGCCAAGCCCAAACCCATCAACTTCCCAGATTTATAATAACAAACATCCAGCCGAAAAAAAAAACGACCACAAACCCGGCAACAGCAATGAGCAACACACATTGCACCATCATCCATCGGAATTGTCCAACGACGCAAAGAAGCTCGGGGTAAGAGTGTAACGACTCCTGCCTACTACCGGTCGAACTTGGGCGAGGAATTTGAGGTTCATTAAGATTTTTGTCTTTCTTGACGGGCAACGGATAGAAGCGAGAGCAAACAAATGAAACGTCTGAAGCTGTTGATTTGGTGTCGTTTTTTTTTCTTTGCCTGCCCCAGCTCAGCCCCATCGTCGTCCATCAGAGTCACATGCACACAATCATATATGTGAGGAATTGATAATCAGGGCGCTCATTAAAATTTAATCTGGTGCGATCGTCGCCACGCCGCCGCAGTCTCCAGTAGGAACTACACAGACGAGAATCACCACTCCAAATATGGCACTAACGAGCTCGGCTATCTCCCGATGGGTATCTTTTCGCATTGAGGTTCCTTGGGTTCCAACCACCCGACCAGTCCTGCCCGGTCACGTCCGCGAACTTGAAATTGCGATGGGAAGCGAGAAAGGATTGCTCTAATGATGATACTTTTTTTTTGGTACGGCTTTGAGGCGAATTTGAAGCTTACCTTTTGATTGCCGAATTGGGAAATTTTAATGAAGTGACCTGTGTGTCTTCTCTGATGATTATTTTTTTAATTTTCCAAATCCGGTTAGTTCGATCCAGGATCGACCAGTCCTGCCAAACCACAACCGCAAAACCACAAACATATCGAAGCCCCCTAATTGCAGCCGACACTCAATCATCTAATATCCTTTCGCAAGCAGCAACTAATATACTTCCAACAAGCTGACTTCCGCCTGAGCGCCGTCGTCGTCGTCAACTGCTCCCCAGTGACACCCAACCTGGCACGAGGGCGGCTTGGTCGGTGCTTGGTGCAACATCGCCAATATCCAATCAACTCCTTCTCCCTGGATTTGCCCGGGTGCGAGAGAGTGCACCATCATCACAGATGCTGGGGATTGGAGCCGTAAACTCGATTTCCTTCAGCCAGAAATCCTGATTCATCACATCAAATTACACTTTTCAATTGGAAAATGTAGAAAGCTGGCAAGAAAAAACCGTCGACTAGGTGGGAAATGAAAGGAGGGGGGGTTGTGGGGGATCATCTCGTCTCACCCAATCGCTATGATTGTGTTCTCGGTCAACAGCTCCGGTGGTGGTGAACGTGTGTGTGGTGAAAATTGAAGATAGATGGGTACAATTTGGAGGTTGGCAGACGCCTGAACCGATGAGTTTGTCAAGGATGAAGTCTGCTCTGGTTTCTTTAATTAATCAAAAGATGAGTTAGAAAATCTTTTTTCGGTTGGAATGTCCTTCTTGAATGTTATCGTGAAGTACTAGAATGTTGAGTGGATCTTCTTTCTTAGTTTTTTAAGCTTATTTTTTCACAAATACTGCATGTTTTCAACTAAGTGTTATAATTGCACTTTCACAAAAAAAAATCTAGACCAGACTTTGAATGAAACCCAGCCACTTTCAACATGGAGTTGCCATGTTAACAGAAAAAAGTGATGAATTTTAACATACTCTTACAATTTACGTCGGTTCAATTGCAAGCAATTGCAATAAAAAGTTAACTCAATAATTCATACGACAGACCTGATTTTGGAGAAATCTCGCTTCATTGTGACTGAGGTATAGCGTGAATGTATGCCAGATCTAGCGTTACAAATATGTGCATTATATCGCAGAAAATCACATGATGATAGTAGGCTGTACTTGTGAGCAAATTTGACGTTTGTTGTTTCACTGCGATTGAAAATTATTACTAATAATGCTGTATTATCTAATAGTAGTATTCGAAACACGTTTTTTGCATCTCGTCAAGTATTTGGAATTAATTGTGATGAAGTAGGGTTTTGGAAGTCAACCAAGCCGGTCGCGTTTTCTGATCGTTAAAAATATAGTCGTGATCGGTGAATTTTGTGAGCAGAACAAAAAAGTGTCGCAGTTGCTGGGCCATATTGTGAGTGACTCACGGCCAAAGAATTCACGGAATGCCTGAGCAATGCCCACTAGCGCCAAACTCTGGCCACCGTGATGACTGTTGCCGAGGATCAACTGCTGGATGAGAGATACCCTTCGTTGATCTCGCTGACGGATGCCGTGAAAGAATCGAGCTACTATCTGGCCAACCTCGCTCGCTCTATGCATTTATGTATGTGTGCATGTGCGTATATATGTAAGTAAAAATTGAACTCGGAAAAAATGCGACACTTTGTTTTGGATATAAATTTTTATCGCGTGGCTAAAAATTAATGAAATTTTGGGTAATACTAGTTTAGAGTGTTATGTTCATGTGTGCAAAATTATCGCGATTTGTCAAATATTTTTCAAGATGCATTCGAAACAAGAAGAGCTACTCCATCAAATCTTGGGCGCGGTGATCGATAATCCAGGTCAGTCGCACAGATGGATCGGCAAAAGTCCTGGAATCCACCATTCTACCATGTCCCGCGTTGTGAAGATGTTCCAGTAGACGAAGACCATCGAGCGGCGTGCTGGAAGCGGCCGAAAACCGAAAACGGAATACCCAGAGAAGGCGCGGAAGATTAGGCAGTACTTCAAGAATAACCCGAACCTTTCCACCCGATACGTGGCCAAAAAGGTCAATTCGCCAAAGTGGTTCGTCCAGAAGACCATGAAGCGGGCTGGGCTACGTGTTTTCAATGTCAGGAAGGCGCCAAACCGGACTGACAAGCAAAACACGGTGGCCAAATTGCGTGCGCGGAAGCTGTACCGTGACTGGCTGGTCAAGCCAGGATGTCTCGTCATGGACGACGAGACATATATCAAGGTGGACACCAAATAAATCCCCGGCCTCGAGTTTTTTGTCGGTACGTCCCGCATGGAGGTTCTGGAAAAAATCCGGAAGAGAAAGATAGACAAATTCGCGAAGAAGTACCTGTTGTGACAGGCGATCTGCGAGTGTGGACGGTACAGCAAGCCGTTCGTTACAACCGGCACCATAAACGGGCAGATTTATCGAGAGGAATGCTTGCAGAGGCACATGCTGCCCTTCCTCCGCTCCCACCATGGTCCCACGCTGTTCTGGCTGGATCTCACATCGCCTGTCATGGATTGGTACGAAGCGAAGGGCGTTCATGTGGTCCCGAAGGAGGCGAACCCGCCAAATACACCAGAACTTCGTCCGATCGAAAAGTTTTGGGCGATAATGAAGAAGAAGTTGAAGAAAAGCGGAAAAACATTCAAAACCGATGAAGCTTTGAAGAAAAACTGGGAGAAATTGTGTAAGGAAGATGGACAAAGCCTCACCCAAGATCTCATAAGCAGTGTTAAGAGAAATGTACGAGCATTCAGCTTGGGTGAGTAAATTCAATGAATAAATTATTTCAAAACATAGCTCGTACATACATATTTATTTAATCCCTGAAAATTTGAAAAGCATCCGATTTAAAATGAATTTTTGGTGATCATTTTTGCGTGTTTCATTTTTTTCGAGTGCAGTCTTTAGTCATGAATGTATGAGAGGATGAACGTGATTTTCCAAGTCCGGCTCAATATTGGTAGGTAATACTTCCAGTTATTCAATTTTAATGAATTTTAATCAAAGGTAAACCATATTGAACAAATACAACCATTCCACAAACATTGAAACTCGCCAATTATTTATCTCTTGAACGTATATGGAGGTAGTTTTGGATTCTCCCTTAGCTCAGTTGGTAAAGGCGCAGCTACAAAGCAGCACCATACTGCAGGCGGCTGGGTTCGATTACCGGTCTGGTCTAGGAATTTTTCGTTAAGGAAAGTTTCTCGACTCTCTTGGCATATGGTATGAGTGTACTTGTTACACAATCATACTAATGCAAAAATAGTACCTGGCATTGAAAGCTCTCAATTAGTTGACAGTCCAATAAGCAAATTGTGAAAATAATAAGCTTGAAATGCTGAATAAAAAGAAAAAGTTGGATTTCGAGCACTTTCTTCAATATATGTTAAAACAACTATCATATTTTCAAACAGTTGTAAAGACGTGGTGCGCAGAGAGAAGTGGGTCCGCGACACATTTTTGGTGCAATGTTGAGTGGATGTGGCTTATCATGGTAAATACCTCAATGCTACACTCTTAGACAAAATCGTGTATACTTAAGTCATTTTGGATGCACATAATAGGAGCGTCTGTTCTTAAATTAACATGACCGCAAAAATCGATACGATAACTTACACGGCATGACACAAAACATTGCACAAAAAGATGTTTGCCAAATGCTGCAACTGTAACTGCAAACTCAAATGCTTTGAAATGATGTATGTAAATATGTATGTTGGAAGCCACCATCCTAGCGTGGGCTTTACCCTGCATGCGGTTCCACTTAACAGAAAGATCATGCTTCGTTACCGTGCTAAATGCACACTGTGTTAACAGTTATTATCAAAATGCTGGTCAATACCTGTTAGGATAGTGAAAATTAGAAGCTTCAACTGTCAAGCCTTTAAAAAGAATAGTAAACCTAAAAGGAAACCAAAAACAGACTTAAGGACGTAATAAGTACGAATTTCTGTCGCAGGTTCTTGTAGTCAAGGCACTAGATACTTTTTTATCATATGAGGCTGGACAATGGACACATAAAACATAATAATTAACAGTATGTAAATAACTTGTAAAGTAAAAAGAAATTATGTATATGTTTGTATATTATTCATGAAAATACAATTAATGATAAAAATGGTAATAAAAACGATAAAATAAAATCAATGTAGAATGTCGCATAAAACAATATATAAATAATATAGTGAAGAGATATTAAAACAAGAATTGATAAAAATAATTCCACCAGTAACTACATGTTGTTCATAGTCATGAGTCGTTAGGTAGGGTCCAGGTGGTGGAGTCGTCTCTCTGGCGTTGGCGATTGTCACCATGTGAGGAAATAGGTCGAAAATAACTGTTCGGATCACCATGTCCGGATTAATTATTATTGCACGCGAATGAACTATGTGTGTTACGCTGTCTAGCCGTGGAAAAAATACTTTTCTTTCCCTACACCATTAATTTTTGAGCATGACATTTTACGTTATGAAGTTTTATCTGTTATGCAATGTATGTAGCATGCAGTAATCATGTTATAATCTTTCACGGAAGAGAGTGAATTTGAACTTGTCACCTGTGGTGACCGACTGCGTTGAAAATATGTCGGATGTTATTTTAACACAAAAGACAACGGTCATGTAAATTTAAGGCTTTCAAATCCCAGTATTCAGTCTTGTGGCTAATGATCAACGCTTAATGGTTAAGATTCCAGATTACCAAATATTATCCAAGAAGCTGTTGTAAACGATGAATTCGAACGTGATTTTAGGTGAGACAGTAGTTATTATTTTTTGCTTCATTCCGACCAGTACTCTTTCACCACCCGTTCTTATATTTTCAGATATTCTTCTCTATTCAGAGAGCGAGTAATAGCGCTATAACCATAAGCCCCAAGGAGCTAGGACTGTAATTAATGCTAAAGTCCCTACCGGTTGAAGAGAAATGGAGCATCACTTAACCTTCCTAGACTAAATGCTCCGAACGACAGTTTTTGAATAAATTTGTGTTCTGTACACCAAACAGGGCATTCTGTTCCACTATTCTCTCCGAAATTCATTTCCTTTTTCCTTTGATATCTACTTAAGGCTACATGGGTTCCCCGTGTCTTCTTAACGTAGATTCCCAACACTCCGTATCACCAACGGTTGCATGGACGTGTCCTGGTAAGCGATCGAGAAGTGTCTTCGTGGAGATTGTTGCGTGAAGGAACGTGTCAGTAACTGGTTTCGTTTCATGGTGGAATGCAATGTCTTCAAGGAATTATTCCTCATCGTAGCTCCTTCCACGAGATGTGAAATCGTCAATATTAATGCTTATGCTAATATAAGCTTCAATGGCGTCACCCAGGTAACCAATAAGCATTGAAATACGCACTATTTCAGCATCATACTTGCATTTACGATTCTTCTTGCTGTACATTGGCAGTTTGAATGTAAAGCTATGAGTTGTTTAATAACATACGTAAAGCTACCGTTTTGTTAGCCTTCTGATATCTAGATTTTTTACGCTTGATATATTATTAAAATATCGCACTGAAAATTCTAATTTAACATTGTTTACAAACCAATATGTTTGCAAAAGGTAAGCAAACTTTAAACGAAATACTTAATGAAATAAAACTGACGGTCAGCCATTTCAACTCAGTTTTGAGTCGTTTTTGACTCACTTTCGTGATTTGTGGAGTCACTCAAATTGAAGTTGACAAGTCGACAAATCAAAAACATCGACTCAAATCAGATGGATGTTTTTGATTTGTCGACTTGTCAATTCCAGTAACATTTACTCAAATTTGAGTGACTTCAATAATGACGAAGGTGAGTCAAAAACGGCTCAAAGCTGAGTTGAAATGGCTGGCCGTGTATCATTCAGGCTGGTTGCTCGCCCTCCTGCAGTGTACTTGCAACCGTCAGCTGCCAGAGCCGTCAGCTGCCGATTGCCGCTCTGCACAGCTTCATGGCTGCCGAGCGAATTAAGAAAAACTACTACTACTACTACTAGAATGTGTTTTTATTTCTCTTGTTTTATCGTTACATTTGATTCTTCATTTTAAGTGGTTTGCCAGAAGGGCTTTGAATCTTCACTACCCTATTATAGTTTCAATTGTTGTTTTTCTTGTGTTGTTACATCTAATATTGATTCCCCTCTTGGGAGTGTTTTTAATTTTAAAATTTGATAACCTACCTAACTACAATAACTTAAGCCTAGTTTGTCAGCTCTTGATGATCGGATGGTGTGGCTTTAGGCAGGATTCTCTGAACTTTTCCAAGATTGCATTTTTTTCTTTTGTCGAGGATCTGTAGACCAGCCAGACGATAAATCTCAAGTATTCTGGTTCTTGGAGGACAGTTCAGAATCATCCGAAGGATTTTATTTTGAACTACCTGCAGCTTCTGATGGTGGAAATTGGCGCAACTGTTCCAGATTGGCGAACCGTACTCAACCACAGGAAGAATGATCTGTTTAGGAACTGCCAGTTTGTTCTTGGTCGATAAAGGGTGTATTCGATAAAAATGGCACAAAGAAAATCTTCCGTAACTTTTGAATCGTATGAGTAAAAATCCTAGAAATTTGAGTAGATCTTATCCATAGTGTATTATTCACATCTGCCAAGTTTCATAGTTATAAATTCAGTAGTTCCAGTCATGTCGTCGAAACAAGAAATTGTCCGTGAGAAAATGTTGTGCACTCACAATCAAAATCCAGGGGCGTCCCACCGGTGGATTGCTAAAAGGCTTGGAATTGCAAATACAACTGTGTCTCGTGTAATAAGAACCTTCAAGGAGCGTCTGAGTGTCCAAAAGAAGGAAGGGAGTGGTCGTAAAAGTGGTCCAATGGACAGTAAAATGGCCAGGAATGTCGTACAACAATTCAAGAACCGTCCAAACATGTCAATTCGAGATGTCGCTAAAAAGTCTAAGGTGTCAGTCGGTTTTGTGCAGAAAACCATGAAGCGTGCTGGGTTACATGTTTACAAAGTGCAAAAAGCCCCAAACCGGAATGAAAAACAAAACATCACTGCGAAAACCCGCGCCCGGAAACTTTACACGAAGCTGCTCACCAAATCCGGTTGCATCGTGATGGATGACGAAACATACGTCAAGGCCGACTTCCGTCAACTTCCTGGGCAAGAATATTTCGTTGCCAAGTCGAAGTTCGATGTTCCGGAGGATGTTCGAAAGAAGAAACTATCGAAATTTGCAAAGAAGTTTCTAATCTGGCAGGCGATTTCGCCATCTTCGTCTCTTGCCATTCATTAAGAAGCACAAAGGATCAACTCTGTTTTGGCCTGATCTAGCATCCTGCCACTACGCTCGAAACGTATTGGAGTGGTACCGAGCCAACGGAGTCAATTTTGTGCCAAAGGATATGAACCCACCAAATTCACCGGAACTTCGTCCAATTGAAAAATTCTAGGCAATTATGAAAACGGAACTTCGCAAACATCCCAAAATTATAGAATTGAAGAAAATTTGGGTAAAAACAACAAAAACACTGGGAAAATCGGTTGTACAAAATTTGATGGGTGGAGTGAAAAGGAAGGTGCGGGCATTCGGGATGGGAGACGAAATTGAATAAAACAAATGTTGTAAATCAAAACTCATTAGTAGTTCTTCATTCCCTGAGAATTTCAAGAAAATCCGATAATCAGTTTAATTTTGATGAGTATATATGTGTGTGCCATTTTTATCGAATACACCCTTTAGAGTGGAATTTTAGATAATCAGTGCATACAGAGATCTTAACGAACTACTACATTTATTTGATGTTTTGTGTACATGCGATCGGAACAACAACCAAGCAGGAGTGTGCTATCAAGGGTGATACCAAGGTAGACAACTTCCCCGGACCAATCGATCGGTGTGCTACTGAGATGGGCTTTGACATCTCCTGGCGGAATGAGTCGAAGTTACTTGGAGTGCGGAAACAGAATCGGATGGGTTTTAGCTGCATTGATACAGATCTTCCAGCTATTGAAATATTAGGACAGAAAATTGAGGCCTTCCTGAAGTTTTCAAGTCAGAGCACGCGAATCACTCGACCCTTGTAGATGATGGAAGTGTCGTCCGCAAACATCCATTCCACCCGTCAGTTGGTGGATGGAAGAGTGACCTTCCTTAGCATTAGCATCAGCATTGACGATTGCCCACATCGGGGATGGAGCTACGATGAGGAGTAATTCGTTGAAGACATTGCATGTCACCATGAAGATCCAGTTCAAGTATAGATCAAATTACGGATACGTTTCTTTACGCAATATTCTCCACAAAGACACTCCTCGATCGCCACCTGGCCACGCCCATGCAGCCGTTGGGATAGGGAGGATTTGATATCTACCTAAAATGACACGGGGAACCCACGTAGTCTTCAGTAGATATTGAAGGAAAAAGAAAATTAATAGTCGGAAAGAATAGTTGAACAGAATGCCCTGTTTGGTGTACAGTACAAAAATGTATTTAAAAATTGTCGTTGGGAGCATCTAGTCTGAGAAGGTTAATTGATGTTCCATGTTTCTTCAAACAGTTGGTACTTAAGCATTATTTATAGTCCTAGCTCTCTATGGCTTATGGTTACAGCGCCATTACTCGAGAGCCTGAAAAGAGAAAAATGTCTGAAAATATATGAATGGGCAGTAAAAGAGAACTTCTCAGATCTCTGGATTGCAGGAACAACATTGCGTTACTTTAATATACAACTTTATGAATCATTATTTCTGTTTTCTGAATAAATAGATTTTACGGCTGCCAATTGAGAATAAACTATGGACGAAATAAATCAATAAATAAAGCCTTTATCTATATTTATTTCAGATCTGTAGCTTATTTGTTTTGGTATAGAAATTCAACAGTGAATGTCATGATGAGATTCAATGACGCAGAACAGGAAAAATATTGAAGTAACTATTTTCATAACGATTTGAAATAATACAATCGCGGAATAATACGAGGGAAACAAGAAGTCTTTAAAAATAAAAGTATGTTATCTGGCTTCCCAATTACTGCTCGTCGCAGAGAGGGTGTCAAAATTTTGGCAATTTTGATTTCTCTAGAAGATTCTCGTAATTTCCGGAAGTAAAGCGGTTGTTCTTATACTTTTGATAGTTGCAAAAGATTTTCTAATAAAGAAGAAAACAATATGCAAGTTACCAGTTTCTTCCAGTCTCCGTCATCAAGCAAAAAGTTATTTAAAGTCTTCAAGTTCTTCAAGTTCGTTAATCAACCAATCTGATGCAATTCTTGCTGCGGAGCTCAAACATTTTCGTTATCTAAAAATCGCATAATCACTCTCAGTACTGTACTAGTTATGCATCCGGTGCCGGCCATAATCGACCCTACCGAGGACCTTTCTTAGCCAACACAACTGATGACAATGTTATTCTTCGGATAGTTTAGGTTGAGTCGGGTTCGGGGAGTCGGCACATGGTTTACTTCAAGAAAAAGTCATACTAATTTGAAAAAGTATATTAGGCAAAGAAAACCAAAATTGACAACTGAAACAAAAACACGTCCGCTAGCGAGCAAAGCATGCTTCGGTCTTTTTCTGGTGTTTGGTAGAGTGACCTTTCCTGAGCCCAAATTGTTCCTGAAGGAAGATGTTATTCTGGTTTGCGAAATCCAGTAAACGGCTGAGGATCAGCTTTTCGAACAACTTTTCGATGGAGGACAAAAGGCTGAGGGGGCGATAGCTTTTAGCGCCGGTAGGATCTTTGCCAGGCTTGCGAATAGGGATTGCTTTGGCTATTTTCCAGCTATATGAAAAGTAGCCAAGCTTCCAACATCTTTCAAAAACCGCTGCTAGGTGTCGGAAGAAATCAACACTCAAGTTTTTCAATTCGAAGTTCGCAACAGTAGGCTCACGTGGGTTCCAAAGATATTGAAAAACAAAATAGTCCAAATATATTGACCAAGGTTGTGTGAGTTTACAAAATGTTGGCCTTTTCAACAGGGGTGATAAGTTGAGATGGGACCGAGTTCTGGTCGAGCGGACTATGCGGCGGAATTGGTCTTGGCTTATTTTTCAGGATTTTGGTCAATTTGTTTGTGTTTGTCAAAAGTGTTTTGCACATTCTGGGAAAATGCGGATTTTAGCTTCGAATTGCCAATTTTGGAGATCCATCATCCTGGCTTGAATAATTTTAGCAAGGCGGTTTGAAGTGGCTTTAAGGAGGGGTAGACCGGTGCGTTGAAATTGTCTTCGGATCAAGTTGTCGGTCGATATATTCGGGCGTCTCGGGGAGTCATCGACGCATCGCTGGAACAGTTTCCAGTGGACTCGGTGATAGCTGCGTCTGGTGATCTGATGCCAGTTGACCGAAGAGCCAACCTCGGCCACCACCAGATAGTGGTCCGAGCTGAGCTCCTGGTATACTGCTGGCTGAGCAATGTTGTTGACTATTTTGGTGAGGAAAATGCCGAGGGTTGAGTGCGCCCCAGCGCGACTCAACCGGGTTGAAGAATCCGGACCCAGAATCGTGTAGTGACCCTTCTTCAGGTCATTTTGGATGATGGATCCGTTGGTGTTGCGCGCGCCAGGTCGCCAGCGATGATGACTCGCCAGCGATGATGACCGAGTTAGCTTGACGATGTCTTGCCGTAAGAACGTGGCCGCGATGATGACGATTGGTTCGACGGTGGTGTCTACTTCCATACCGATGGTTTCGATTGCTTTGAGTTGGAAACTCGGCAGCAGGCGGCAGTTGATGTTGTATCGCAAAGCAATGGCAACACACCCTCCTCTTGAATTGGTCTGATCCAGTCTGACGAGCCGAAAGTCAGGAATATGAACATTAACGTCGGGCTTGTTGAGGTACGTTTCGGTGATAATGGCGAGGTCGATTTCCTTTTCGTTGAGGAAGGCGGTTAGCTCAATGCTTTTGTTCCGAACGGAACAAGCGTTCTAGTTAAGAATTTCGATAGTGGCTTCACGGTTCACATTTGTTGATGAAGCTCTTCAGCAGCGGCAGCGTTCATTCGTTGCTCCTTGGAACGGCAACGACGCAGTTTTTGATGCAGGTTCTGGATGCAGGTTCTGGATGAGCTCCATCATTTGTTCCGGCATGTAGATGTCTTCATCAGACTGATGGGTAGCTGAACTATTTGTTGCCGGATTTCTCCAGACTGGTGGAGGGATGTGTTAAACTGGTGGGGCTATCACGGCGGCTACAAGTCGGTGTTGAACTGTGGTGGTCGGTTGGCGGTTTTGTTGTCGATGGTTTACGTCGAGAGGCGGTAGCTTTCGTCCATTCGGCTGCACTCAACTGTCAACATGCGCTCCAGTACATTTTCGGAACCCTTGGACCCGAAGGGAAACACTTTGATCGGCTTTTAGCTCGGAAATTATATCCTCCGGGTCAAGATCCGGAAGACCACGAATTACCACCTTCACCGGCTTTCTTCCGGGAGCACCGTGCGAGAAGAAATCCATAATTTCAGTTGCCAGGAAATTTCTTACGGCTCGGAAATCTTCCTCCGTAGAGCCCATGCTGCACACCTTAAGAAGCGGATGGATTTGAGCCACAGCAAGCTTATTCCGAAGCACAGCAACATCCTGTGAGGTGGTGAAAAGCGGGGGAATTTTCGCCTTCTTCGGAACGAGTTGTACCGGCAACGCAGCAAATTTATTGTTTGCCAGTAGTCTGGCTTGAGGTCCGACGGTTTGACTAAGGCATCATCGGTTCGCAGTCGGTTGGTGCCGACGGCTTGTTTGTTTGCGGCAACCATTGCTGCTTGCAGTTCTGAAGCGTCATTTTTGCTTCGCGTCATTGCCACAGCAATCGGTCGTGGGGGGTTCTTCGCAATATTTTGCAGTCACTATTTGAGTAAATGGCCAAGTGCAGGAGAAAGGTCGAACTGTGGGACGAACGAAATCGCGGAAAAGCACAGTGCACCAAGCACAATTTGAATGAAGAAAATCTGAAGGTGCCCCCGTTACATTTCGTGCACTGCTACATATCAGAAGTTCGTTACTTAAATTTGAAGTCTGTGATAGGAAAGTACTGTGAGTTTTTGAATTTCCTCTGAAAAATCTGAATTAAAAGACATCACCTTATAAATGCGTTGATTTCGATAGCTGAATGTGAAAAATCAATAGTTTTGAATATTGGAATCGAATCGTAGAAAATGTTCCGATCGATTTGTGCAAACATTTTGGAAATCAGTGCTGAAATGAACTAGTTATTAACGTTCAAAACCTGGATATTTTGCATGACCCTCGCTATTTTTCGCAATTCGAACTTGTACCCCAGTATTGAAAACATAGACGTAGTCCTTCGCAAAAAAAAACCTATGCCACCATAATCCTGGTACATTCAAAACATTACCTACACACATTACAGTACCTTTTTGGCAAAAAAAAAAAACAAAATAGCATTAACTCAAACTTCCTTCAACCCTGCCTGGCGGGCACAGGCATCAATTGACACCCTTCCCTCCACTCCATGGAGCATGGGAAATCCGGAGCAGCTCAACTGCTCCTTCGCTCGTCCTCCGATTCCAACGCGTCGGGTCGTGCAGTTCGTGAGCAAAGATCATCGTGTGATTCGTATGTGCACTTGTCCTCCAGTACGTACGAGAGAAGCAACATGACGACGAACGAACGAACGAGAAAGTTCGTAACAAATGATAGATTGAAAAGCAAAGAAATGACGACCGTGAAACGGGAAGGTCGCAGACACAGTGTTGATGCGCGTCGTGATGATGCTGTTTGTGCTCGAAGCAGAAAAGGACAATGTGGCAATGGGTGGGCGGGGGCGGCAGGAGCTACGGGTGGTTGTTTCGGGAAGGAAGCAAATTTGGGATTTGAATTCTATTTGAGCTGGAGAGGAAATTTACATCTGAATAAATAGGCAATTTGAGCAATCTGATTGTGCCAGTGATGAAGGGTGTTCGTCGGCGGTGGCGGGGGTAATGAATCTGGTTTCGGTGAAATTGATTACAGTTGAGATTTGTCAAAGGGGACAACCTGTCTAAATTTCGAAAAATTTAACTATGCCCGTCCGTATGTGCCCCGCCTAATTAGGAAGGGCTCTTGGGCTAGCGCCAACCCAATCAGCCGCGTGAAATCGTACTTCGCTGCCGCCGTCCGGCCGTGTTTCGAAACCACAAAACAAAATGAGTAACAATTAGCTTCTTGGGTGAGAATTTGATATCTTGACGTCCCCGGGAAAGGTAAAAAAAAGGAAAGAAAACTTCCACCAGAGCACCAGTCTGGGTACAGTGGCGACCGAAGACTCGAATTTGTTTTCGCGCACCGGGTTTTCATTTCGGTTAATTTAATTAGATTTTTAATTGTTAATTAGTGTTGGAAAATTTTTAACCCAAATTAGCTCATTACATCTTGAACATTGGTTGACTGGGTGGAAGGGGGGGCGCAGCAGCAACGAGTGCGGGACTAAGGGATCAGACCTCTTCTTTGCCAGAGCCGTAAATGTTTAGAGCGCGGCGGTAGCTAATTGGTCGGTGATAAAAGTTGAACGCTGACGCTCACTGGTGGGGTTTACAGATACAGGGCAGGTAGCGTGTGCAGATATTTTTATTAAAAGGGGATTTGTTTGCCCCCCTTGTTGATTAGAAGAAACCTTCGTTAGCTTAGTTGTGTTTGGGTTTTAGAGTACGACTACTCGTGATGGTCCCAAGTAGCACACTACGATCGTAATTAGTTGTAGTAACTTGAATATGACTTAGCAAATCATATTTATGTTTTCTCAACTGAATAGCAACAAGTGTGCTACTAGGGATGATGGTTGGATTCAATTCCTAGAAACATCTCTTAGCTCAGAAGGCAAAGGCGCAGCTACAAAATAACACCATGCTGGAGGAAGCTGGGTTTGACTCTCGTTCTGGTCTAGGAATTTTTGTTATGATTGCGACTTGCCACACAACCTTACTTGTGTGTGTGTATGTACAATCCAACTCTAACTGCGTGGCAGTGCTTTTATGGAAGAAAAATGTCTGATAGCTGATGTTGAGATCCATTGATCCATTTCAGAATGCCTGGTCAATCACGTCCATTCCGAGGTCACTTTCACTTACAACAAGCCCCACACAAACACAATACTTATATCAATTAAATATTTGTACTATATATACACTTCCACTATCGCAACATGTTCTGTTACAATCATGGCACGTATTTAGTAGTATGTATTTTGTATTTATTTATAATTGCTTCGATCTCACCAGTAATGTTTGATGTTTCCTTGCTGAACTTGCTCCTTTTGTTTCACTTTTTGTATCTTTTTCTGTATCTTCCACTTATTGTTTTTTTTTGTGATCACTCGATCACTCACGCCGCGAGCAATATTTAACCGAATTAAAAAATAATGCTTAATGACCGATAACAAAGCATTTGGTGGTGTACTAATGATCGACTTCAAATATAATTAATTACCGACACATGTAACCTAGCTGTAGTCTTATTGTTCTTTTTTCTGTGCTCACTCGATCACACGGCACCGAACAATAGTAAACCAAAACAATAGACAATGCGCTAAGCCCGGTAAGAAAATAGGGCGCAGCAGTGTATCTATACAACCGCTCAAAAATAATGCACAAAGCAGACTCTAGCTTGCCACACGACCTTACTTATTCAAAAATGGTCCGGCACTCGAAGTGTTACCAATGGAAAAGGCTATAAATTCGGTTTGGAATATTATTTTAACATTACTAATTATGTCTTTTTTTGCGTACCGTGCGCCAAATTAATTTTTTATGTTTTGAAGTTGGAAATATCTTCCCAACACCATGGGATCCTAGTAGTGAACAGCAATTTCTGCTAGAACCAAAGATGTGAAGAGAAAGTATTGACAGGTCCGATAGAACTCGGAACGCTTGCACCTATTCTGAACCTTGTTTACAATCGACGTAATCGCTTGATTTTGCCAAACTATTTTATTATGACTCTTATTCGAATGAAATGGGTACTTCAATATCACCGTTTTTGTGGGAACGCTACCATTCACCCAAACTTTTTTATTGTTCCATAGATTAAATAAAAAATAACATACTTCTAGATTGTAGATTTTTTCAATATATACCGAGAAATAATATTTCACATATAATAATATTTTTCCATCTCTGCTGAATTTGGCGGCTCTGCTCACATACTGTATAGCAAACACATCAACGCTAGTGTGCGTGTTCAATCATTCATAGAGAATTCTATGCCCAACGTTATGGTGAGTCTTGTTTTCAATATTCTCAAGGAAGAGTAACAAACAAACCCTTTATTTTGTCTTGGTTATATGCATGCTACCCAACACACGTGAAGTGCTGTCGAATGATCTACTTCGTTTTTGGGTGTAGTAGTGAAGAGCGTTAACTTTTTTGTATTTTTTTCTTGATTAAAATTAGTACGATTAACATATGTTCACAGATGGGATTAATGTTTTTCGTGATATTTTTAAAATTCATATAGCAGTGGCAACTTTTTCGTATTAAATTGGAAGAAAATGATCAGAATCGAATGTTTTGTGTGTAGCTAAACGATTAATGGTAAGTAAACGTATAAATTGTGAGTAACTTGTGTACTCAGTGTTCGGTATTAACTGCATATTCACCGATTTTTACTGAAGGTCTGCTTATTGAGCTCAAGAGAGGTTCCGCCTCCTATATATTTTTTCTATGGAATTGCTGTGTAGTATATTTTAAAGCCATATTTGCGCTAAGCTTTCATTTTCGCGCAGCAAACTATTTCAATGGCTTCCACCATCCCTGGACTTGAATTTCTTTGAAAATTTGTGGCCTAGTTATCTTTGATTCTTTGAAAGACAATAATAAGTAAATTCTAGAAAGTTTGAGCTGTTGAGTACCTGTAATTAGAAATTAAAAGAAAAATTAGTATTTTAGTCGAGTTATCAGTACGAGATACTGAAGAAGTCTGCACATTGTAGACGAAATACGAAAAGAAAGGCAAAGGTTATTGGAATTAAATGGAAAATGCTAATTTTTCTTCTCATTTCTAGTTAAATACAAGTATCTGTCAAGATAAGCAAAGTTGGAATTAAATGGAAAATACTAATTTTTCTTCTTATTTCTGTAAAATACTAATTTTTCTTCTCATTTCTAGTTAATTATAAGTAGCTGAGTGGAATTTAGTGGTCCATTTCTTTATGTAGTTTTTTCTTACAAAGTATATGTAACAAAATAAATGAATTTTGAACATTTCAGATTAAATGGGTAAGGGAATGTAATGTTATTCGAGCTCATTCATTCGGCCTAATGTGTCATTAATTTAGCGATAATCAACAAAAGCATGTTGCTATTGATCAACTTATAGATTTTCACTTCTGCGTAATTTTCGATTTCTTGAACTTTTGGGGCATCATGATTTCACTGGTTAAGCTGAACAGATGATCTACACGATCTTCAAGTGATCCAAATTTGGCTGAATTAAATCGATAGAGCAAGTAATGCAGTCTGGATGTGCAGAAAACACTTACACGTTACAAAATTACTGTTCATGTAGCTAATATAACAATGATTTTACAAGAAAATCGTAGACCCAATGTTGGGGACATAGTTTTTTGTATGTTCCCAACTATGGCCTGTTGTATCAATAACGTAGTAAAGGTTGTTTTTGGTAAAAAGTTTAAATGCATGAGTTTGCGGTTGTTTATATTCAAATGGTTCACATAAACACAAACCGAAGGAACAAAATCATTGTATAGTGAATTATCATATTTTCATTATTGAATGGCTGAAAAATCATATATGAACATCACTTAAGTGTTTCGCGGCAGTTTTACGTTAGCTTGTTTGTGGAATGTTGAATTAAATAAATCGAATACAGCTGGCAATGCCTTAATTCATAAAACAAAAAACCGTACAAACACTGTATTTAGTAATAAATCCATCAAATGGGACGAAGTTGCATCCACAAATAGACCCAATTTGGTGCTTATAGACCGACATTAAATCCATTTCCTGCGAATGTTTCTGACTTTATGAAAAAAAGTTGTATAACTTTTCATGAAACATATTACCAAATGTCTTATCAAACATATCTTAGCAAATTTCTGACTAGTTGAATCTCGCTTATAGCTTAAAAACTTTATGAGATATAATAAAAAATGTAATCGATCTTTGCATAATAGGCTGAGTTAAGAGACACTTACCCTATATGATTTTCATCATCAAATTATTTTCACTATTCCATCCTTTCTTAAATGCCTGCTTTTCTCTGAAAAGAATTGATGATGCAGCTGTGAGAATACTTTGAGCATTGATGAAGAAAACTGGGAAATACGGGTGTGCACTTTATTTTTGACAGTACTGTACATCGTACTGTATATATTATAAAATTTCGAGTGCTCGCCATTTCATTTAAAAAAAAGTATAGATGGAGAACTAGCAAAGTTTAAATTGAAACTTTACTTCATCACTTAAAAAAAACAATGAAAAACTTTTTTTTAAACTAGTAGACGCGAGAAAATTCCGTTAAATTCCACTACAGAAAGCTTATCTTTTAACAGATAGGCCAAATTCACCTGCGACTTACAGTCTTCTTCAGTGTCAAGTGCTTGAATGGAAGAGAACATCACAATGGGTCTAGTATTAATAGTAAGTTTTTGTGTACCTTATAAGCATGTGGTGTTTTTGTTCATTCTATCTAAGAGATGTGTCTGTTAAGTGAACTTTTTTTGTATTTAGGTATCTTAAAAAACTATAAATTCCTACTTGATTTATGGGTTGTCAATTGTTATTGTGTCATGTAGTGTGTAGGGGAGAGTTCTTTGAATAATTATTAGATGGGTTTCTACCGGGTGGTAATTCCTTGATGTTGTAATCTTAAATTCTTTTAAAAAATCCTACTCGATCGGTCGGTTAGTCAATTGTTGTTGCGTCGTGTGTAGTCTACTCAAGTAGCACATTTCGGTCATAATTAGTTGTAGTAACTTGATTATGACTTAGTAAGTCATTTTTATGTTATCTCAACCAAATGGCAACACGTGTGTTACTAAGATAGGTATGTTGTGTAGGTAAATTTTTTTTTTTAATGGCTAAGAATATCATTTAAGTAAGGTAGTTTGTTATAATTATGTTGTGTCGTGTGTTGTTTTTGGGATGTAGATATATATTTGAACAGCTACGAATACCAGTCTTCTGATCTTGTTTAGTAAATTCTTAGAATTTTGATTGCAATATTTACGCTTTCTGCTACATAAAGTTTCCAAGGGTTTGAGAAAAGTTTTAAAATGTGTACGTTGTTCAAGTTTATGAACTATTTTTTGTTGAATATGTGTTCACCTTCTATTCATTTGAAATTGTGTATGAGTCCTTTGTTTACCTTAGTAACTTTTGAGATTTGTTCTTTGAAGCGAGTTTTTAAAGTATGTTTGGTTTGTCCTATGTAGTTTTTTTTCACAATGGTCACAAGTTATTTTGTAGACTCGGATTTTTGAAGATTGTCATTGGCCTAAGAGAGCTTGAAGTTGATTATTTTTACTAGTGAAAACTATTTCAAAAACAAAGTTCCGAAGGATGGGTGGTAATTATTTAGTGTGGGTGTTACATGTTATTGCTATCCCTTAAAGTTGGGGTTGTGTATTTGATAATGTGGTGAATGATTGCCTATATTTTTTTCTAGTTTTTTTTTATTGAATATATTTACTATTGATTGTCGTGAGTAACCATTGCAAAATGTTGTCTCAAAAATATATGCAAGTTTTCAGTTATGTCGTTTGAACTTAGTGGTAACGTCTGTATTCGGTGTATCATGTGGTTGAATGATGATTTTTGTTGATATGCGTAATTGCACGTGTTTGACATTGTGCGTATAAGTGTATAAGTCGGGTTTCTGGAAATTTAAAATGAGAGTTTAGATTGTTATTTTACTACAAGCAAGTCTAAGAATAGTAATTTATTGTCATTTTCAACTTCGTAAGTAAATTCAATGTTTTTGAGTGTGTTATTTAAAATTTTTAGAGTAAGGGGTAAAAGATTATTCTTTAAAATGCTAAATAAATCATCCACGTATCTCCACCAGACGGTAGTAACTTGGTTTTTGTCTTATAATTATTGTTCGAAATTTTCCATGAAAATATCACTTAAAAAATGGGGGCACGTTTTAATTGTTTATAGGATTCATTTTTAAAAGAAAAATAATTTTCTTCCATGCAAAGTTATGTGAGACTAGAGTCTGAACGTACTTTATTTTCACTTTCGAAATGAAGTGTTAATTTTAAATTCTCCTAGTTTCCCAATCAGTTCTTTTTTTTGCCATGTAATGTCGTCATTTTGAAAGAGTAACCAATTTTCTAATAAATTTAAGGTATTTTTTACTGAAATACTAGGAAATAAAGATTTTACGTCAAAAGAAACTAAAACTTCATCTTCATTCACATCTATGTCATGACAGAGTTCAGTGCAATGTTGTTAATTTTTCATTGATCGACTGGGAAATTGTTTTGGCATGTTTTTGAATTCAATGACTTACCCCTTAGCTATTTTATGGGTAGGGGATCCGACAGCTGAGATGATTTCCCGCATTTTATTGCCAGGTTTGTGAATTTTTGGAAGGCCTTTAATTCTACGTAATGAAGGGTTTGATTCTCTGAGATTATTTATCTCATTACCAAATACTAGTTTACAATCTCTAAGGGTTTTTTTCCGCACGTTTTACTTTTCCCGGAAGAGGAAATGTTCCTTTTGTATTTTCTCTAGGGTCCTCTGTGTATTTTTTCTGTCATCATTTTATCGTATTATTTTTTGTTCTTTATAACTGTAGGAATGCCTTTATCTGACTTTAAGAAGTAAACTGGTTTATTTGTCAGTTCTTTAAGTATTTTTTGTGTTTATGTTTGTTGTGTTCATTTTTTCAAGGATATTAGCTGTTTGTGTTCTTATATCTTGGATTTGTGATGTGTGTTAAGGGGTAGTATTAATTGTTGATTCTAAATCGATGATTATTTGAGTTCTGTCAGGGTATGAATCGATTGCGTAAATCAGTCCTTTGTGTAGTAAATTTAGCTGTTCTCCTGAAAATGGTTCAGGAGAATGATTTATTACTAGACCTGGTTTATTTTGCACTACATACAATTTCTTACATTTTGAAGTTTGAGATTTTTTAATGGGGGATATACAGTTAGAACGACCAAAAAATTCAATATTTTTTTCGCATGAAAAGTTAGTAAATTTCCCGCAGAATACGCTCTTGAAACTTTTTTTTCGAAATTTGAACCTTTTCGCCTTTTCGCCTTTATTGCACGTAGCAGGTATAAAGAGACGCGTTTTTATCAAAATAGCATTTTTAGATTTTATGTCAGTGATTACTCAAAATTAATTATTCGATTAAGCTGAAACTTATAGGATTTCTTTATTATAGTATTACCTTCTATATTAATTAAAAGTTATTGTAATATTTTATCCACCAAATTCAAATGATTGTAACTCTGGCAGTTATTGGCCGATTTTAATTCGTTTGGCACCAATAGATTCAAAAACTCATTCGCTTTAAGGACATTATCAGCAATGACCATTTGAATTCATCTGGTTCCCGTAAATCCAGGTTACCGAGGCTGTGGTCCGGTACGGAGGAACAATTCGGAAACGTCTATTGAATTCCTGGAAATGGATGTCAAAATCTTTGGAATAAATCCTAGAAACTATTTCTATTCTATTATGGACCATATGCCGACTTTTTCCTGCAACGGTCATTCTGTAACAGGTTCCCGTGGGGCCTAGAGTGGGCATGAGCATTTTCAGTAGAAACCCCTTGCAATATGGGTATCGAAATTCATGAAGTTTCGCCAGTAGGATATTTCTCAACGCTTTGTGGCCACCTGATGACTTGTCCTCGGACCTGTCTTTCCGGAACAGGTTTCCATGTGGCCATGGACAAAACTAGCCATAAAACGTTGATAAATATCCTATATTTTAGAAATTCTGATAACCACATTGCCAGGGTTTCTTTCTGAAAATATTTATGACCACTCGAGATCCTACGGGAACCTGTTCCGGATTGACAGGTCCAAGGATAAATCAACAGATGGCCACAAAGTGTTTAAAAATATTATACTGGCGAAATTTTTCTACTGAAATTGTTCATGGCCACTCTAGGCCCCACGGTAACCTATTACAGAATGGCCGTTCCAGGAACAAGTCGGCATATGGCCCACAATAGAATAGAAATAGTTTCTAGGTATTATTCCAAGGATTCTGACTACCATTCCTGGAAATTCAATAGATGTTCCAATATTTTTTCTCCGTACCCAAAAACAGCCCCGGAAACTTTGATTCATAGGAACCAGATGAATGCAAATGGTCATTCCCTATAATACCCTTGAAGCGAATGAGTTCTTGAATCTAACGATGCCAAAAGAATCAAAATCTGCCAATAATTGCTAGAGTTAAAATCATTTAATTCGGTGGGTACCCAGATACCCTGACGATCACTTAAGGGGTAAAAAAAAATCTAAGTCGCCCCCTTCGGCCCCCTTGCTACTATACGAATTGTTTTTATGCAAAAACTTGCCTACCAACAAATGTTAAGATGTCACTGAATTTCAGCTTCCTGTTTCAAAATAAACTATTAAAATTCGTAATGTAAAACATGAAAAGGTACCCGGGTACCCTGTCGATCACACAAGGGTTATATATGGAAAACTTGATAAAATGGCGGAAAAATGTGGATGTTTTCAAAAAAGTTACGCCAAAAGTATGAATTTTTTTTTAAACTTTTTTTTAAATTTATCTACTAACTGCAAATGTAATTAATGTAATGTTTTTGGGTTAGCAGGATTCAGATAAAAATAAGGACCAGCAGAGCCAGCACAAGCATAATAAAATGACTTTTTCAACGCACTTTAACGGCCGCAATTTTGTTAAAAAAAGTTGAAAAAAATATTGTTGTATACTACATGGATACAATTATGATTGTTAAAAAGTTTCGATTGATTAGAGTCAAAACTTCCCTTGAATTTTTTTTTCTCTCGTTCTAATTGTATATCCCCCTCAAGTTTTTTAGATTTAATGTCAAGTAATTTTCTTTTTCTCTCAGATTCGCAACGTTCGGCTACAGTTTTAGTTTAGTAGTTTAGTTTATTGTAGAATGACTTGATACTATTACGCAATAAATCCATCTCCATGTTTTTAATTCATTTGGGGATCATATCTGTTGTTACTTTTACCTTGTGGCTCATGGGCTTAAACTCTTGTTGAAAACACCATGTTAGGAACGAAATAGCTTTGTGTAGACCTGCGATGCTATTCTCCAGCTCGATTCTGCTCCGATTTTGACTTGGTTGTCACTTTCGCTTCATTTTTTTTTTCAATAGAAAACACATAGAAAAAAAACCTCTTTACCATCGTATTAGTAGAACGATTGTTAATGGAAAACAAAAAAACTGAAACCCTTTTTTTACACTATCAATAGTAAACGTGAGCAAATTACGTTAAATTTCACTTCAGAAAGCTTATTTTAATACAGAAATGCCACTCTGTAGTAGAATTTAACGGAATTTGCCTGCGTTTACCAGAGATAGTTATTTTTTCAACTAGATCAGTTGTTTCAGTTTTTTTTTATTTTTCTAGAAAGTGATCAAGCAAAATTTCTCAGTGTGTCTTCGTCTTTTGACATTATCATATCTGTTCCAAATCATGCCGCAGAGATGGCGCTGCAGTCTATCTTTTCCAAATGCGGCGCTAGAGAAATGCCGTCTTAGGCTAACTTTTTCAGTATGTTGTTTGTTGTCGTTTAAGTTTGTTATATTAGTTCCACATTATGTTTACTGTAGAGATGGCGATGCAGATTATCTTTTCCAAATGAAGTGCTGGGGAGTTACTACAGGACTGAAGCGGGTGTCATTCACGAACAACAATTGTGAAGCCGAAAACTTGGTGCTGCGTGTGGTGCTTTTTTGACAGCTCTATATTCTTGAAGGCTATATGCAGCAAACAGAATATTCGCGGCGGAAGTTGTCTTGTTTTGTCGTTAATTTGATTCGAGAGAACAATCTTCCGTGTTGCAGTGGTTATCACAACGACAGTATTTTTTCATTGTTTTTCAGCCAGGTATAATAATGTTTTATCTAAATTACTGATACTAGTAGTTTGATAGAAGAAAAATTGTACCTTACCAATCCATTGTGAACAGGGCTTAAAATATTAAAAACGTCATTAGCGCCATACCAAAAGTTCAGGCTTCAAGAACTAATGCTTTCTTCAGTCCTCATTGTCATATTAGTGGCAGCGCCATCTCTGAGGTACGATCTGGATATAACGTGATTATTTGGAATGCCTTTATTATATGCAATTAACATCTTTGCTAAAGACAGCACCTTTCTAGAGCATGATTTGGCAATTTAGATTGCGGAGCCATATTTGAGGCGCAATTTGGAACTAATCTGATAATGTCAAGTGACTATATTTTACATTCTCAACAACTTTACTGAGACCGGCAACTCTCTAAAGCTTCATTTGGAAAAGATATTTTACTACGCGTTTTTTTTACGCGGTCCGTTATTTCAAAAAACGACGTTAGAAAACCGCGATATTTAAAAAAAACGTAAAACAGTCAAGTCACAATAGAAACGAAAAAAAATTTGATGGTTGGTGTTAATTGTACATTTCCCAATTTAGCCTCTGAACAATACTGTTTAAAAAAAGAAAAATTGTTGTTTACAGTTTATTATATGTACTTTTTTTTTTAATTCCACAAGTATTGCCTATTTTTTTTCTTATCAGGTAAATTTCAGGCACATGAGGTACATGAGGTACCCGGGTACTTTTTTTGGTTTCAATTCGCGCAGTATATATTTATTACGATTTCAACAGATTTGAACTTCTTGGATTGAGAATTTCCTTTTCTATCAAGTTATTATCACGATGGACCATTTCGAACACTCTGAATTCTTGAAAATCCGGATTCTCACGGGAATGTCCTGATGTAATGATACTGCTCGTGGATTTTGGTAGAAATCCAGCAATATGGGTATCAAACTTCTTAAAATTTCTTCAGCAGATTGTCTTTTCTTGGATGTATGAAACTTCAAGTGGCCAGTCCGGAGAAGGTTCCCCAAGGGCCCGTGGCTGATCATAGGCATTTTTCAATGGAACCATAACAATATGTGTATCGAACGGCTTGAAATTTTCTCAAGCGTTTTTTCCTTGTAATCCTGAGTTCACCTGACAAGTAGGCCTTGAAGTGACCGTTTGTTCCTGAACAGGTTATTCCGAAACAGGTTCCCGTGAGGCCTGGAGTGGTCAAAAACATTTTCTGAAGTAAACCCTGACAATATAGGTATCAAAATTCGTGAAATTTCTTCAGTAGGATGTTTGTCAATTTTTTGTGATCATTTGATGATGTGTCCCTGATCCGGCCATTCCAGAACAGGTTCCCGTGAGGCCTCGAGAGGCCATAAACAGTTATTCTGCTTATACGCTTTTAAAAGTATTTTTTTTTAAATAAATGAAATGCAAGTATAGGTGCTTATTCAAACAACTGTAGTGTGCATGTCAAGTTTTGTGTATTAACTTCATCGGGCACTAGTAATTGAGCCAAGTAATAATTTAACATAGTTCAATAACAAAGACAAAAACCCCCCAAATACGCCACTGCAATCCTGACAGTCAGAAACATTTATAAAAAAAGGAAAACAGACTCGATCCCAGGGTATCGATTTGCGTTTTACTCTCCTTCGCCAATGGACCGATACAACGGCGCACATCGCGAGCGGAGACCAACATCCATTCCAGTACGGCACTAAAAGTAAACGACGATAATCGTAATATCCTTTTATCCTAATGGCATTACAACGGACATCATCAGGCTAACGTGCAGTTTTTTGCCGCCGCTGCCACTGCCGTTGATCCTTTTCGTCATTTCCTGGCCTTGGCAAAACTTCCCATATCCACTCTCGTCCTGCACGGAATCCTTGCACGGTACATCCTTCGGGCAACAGAACGACTAATTTTCTTAATTCATCGTCTCTGTGTTTCTTCGGAAAATTCAATTCACCACCGAACGAACCATCGAAGCCTCGGGCTACAATTTAATCTACATCCACCAGCAACATCCCGACAACCGGCTACCGTGTGGCTGATTCGTGTCCATGTCTTCCTTCGAATCTCGGTTAGTTCGATTCGTCCGTACACACCCAAACGCACACTAGACAATGTTCATTCATTACCTTCTGGTTTGTTACGATCACAGAGGGGCTGCATGTTTGTACCGCACCCACCGCCTGGCTTCGACATCCTTGAGGAGCCCAAGGATACCGGACACTGCTCCAACCGGTACACAGAGCACAACAATCGTTCATCAAATATACACCCGAGAAAATGTCGATTTGATGATTTGGATTCGACTTTCCACGACGAGGAGGACAACAAGGACGACGACGACGACGACGACGGAACATTGCTGTTGCCATCATCACCCCGGTGCTGATGGGTTCCCGGTACAGGAATGGAGAGGGGAGCGGGGAGATCCAAGAAGGTGGCGGCAGGAAGCTGATTGAAGCATTTGAACGATGTGGGGAACAAGATTCGGTGCATGCATGGTAAGGATAAATGAAGCTATGGCTCTGGATGGGGCGAGCTTTTTGCAAAGGAATAAAGTTTGGGATTGAATTGAGTGACAGTTTCGATTATGGAAGGTTCTTTTTTTGTGTCAGACGATGTCATGTGTAGGAATTGCAAATTACAGTATGAATTCATCTTGGAATGATTCATTTTGCATTGTCGATGAAGAGAGGCGTTTGTTTTGCTTAATAGGCTTCGCCGAATTCGATCCATAAATGTTCCCGATATTTTGCCGAAATCAGATTGAATTTAAAATTCGCTGCATTGCAAAAAAACGCCGTCTCCGCTTTCGTTTGCTTGTCTTTTTCAAAGACCACCGATTCTTGAAAATTATGCTCATATTACCGGAAATTATATCGTCATTGACGATAACAGCCAGCACTCAACGGCGACTGTCGTGTGTATGAACCTCAACCCGTCAACTTCAAGTGCTGTTGCTGCAACTCGTTTAACTACGCGCTGTGAGCTCCCAGAACAACAACGGCTTTGACGGCGACGACGGAGCGCGACCTGCTTTCCCTATGCACTCGGAAAGGAACTCGAGAGGTTCCAGTCACTGTGTACGTGCGCGTGTGTGTGTATATATGTATGAATAATCCAATTCAAATTGCCAATATAAGTTTTTCGCATTCTTCGACGACGAGCCAACCCCAGTTCTTGAAACACGCTGAAGTTGCCTTCGGTTGTTGTTATGTTTTTTTTTCAGCTACTGGGATCTGCTTTGTATGCCGGGCCAACACTTGTGTCGATAGATTTGAAATTAAGAACCTCTTTATGTCAGACCATAATTGCGGAGAGGAAGTCAAAGTTTGATTGGAAAATGTTCCACTCTATAACATCTCGAATCAAACATTCGAAACTCTTTTCCTGAAGGGCTGTGTTTTTCGGTGAATGAATCCAACTTCAAATGGGGTCAGAACTCCATGCCGCTCTGCCGCCCGAGAGTGTATGGGAAGACTTTTGAATGGCGTCGCAGCCGGGGAAGAAATTTTCCAATCCAATTAAGATCAGTCAATCATTCATCTCCGAATCGCTATCAATCAATCTGTCCTCCCACGCTCGTCCCAATCATCGGCAAAAACTACGCCAAGGACGAGAAAGTCCATAATTAGTGAATACTGAATTCTCCTTCGGAAACAAAACTAATTATTATTACCCAGCTTAGTCATCAGCACTTCCACCAAAACCACCGCCGCCGCCGCCGCCACCACAAGATCTATTCCAATTAGCTTGATATGTACGGGAATGGGGTGGGGTGGTAAAATTTTGCCACATAGTGATAGAATAGCGAGAAAGACGACGACGATGAAGATGATGATGATGATGATGATGATCTTTATCAGAAGCGGCCTTGGTTTCATTTAGCGAACGATTCTGTGTGAATCACATGTGGCCAACAGCCATCCACCAGTTGGAGGTTGGACTAACGTGGAATCAAACTACCGGAATAGAAATGGAGTAGCGATTTTGCTCCCGCTAAAACGCGGGAGAGCTGTATTTTCCACCTAAATTGAATCGACAAACGGCGTTTCGTTTTGTTATATAGAAGGTAAAAATTGCAACCCATGCTGAAGGTTCAGACTTAATATGAGGAATGAACTCAAAAGTTCAGATTAAGGAGTGTATCGAATATAAGCTAGCCACATACATTTGCGTTGTACGCTTGTATTTGTGATGGTTTTTTATGCTCTGAACACTGCATGCTGTGCGTTTGACTGTCAGCTTTCTTTTGTTTACTTGTTTGTGTGGTTCAAATTCTGCGTTTTCAAAATGTCGCGTATTGAAAAGGAAGTGAAAATTAAGCTTCTGGACACATGGCTAAGTGAGAAGGGTATTACTATGCGGAAATCGGCGAAGCGGTTTGGAATTCATCATGCGAGTTTTAAAACCATCATTAATAAATAATTTTGGGGAACACTATTCTTTGGATGAGCTACCTAGGAAGAGGCAGAAAACCCGGTTCTTCCAACCCGAAACTGGAGCAGAAAGTGGTATCTCTAATCATGAAGAACAAATCAATGTCAATACGTGATTTGGCCAAAAAAGCAGGAACGAGTGTCGGAATGATCCAGCGTATCAAGAGGTGAAACCACCTGAAGACCCACAAGAAGCAGAAAATCTCGAAACAAAGTGCAGAACAGAAGAAGCGAGCAGCAACAAGGGCCCGGAAATTGAATTCGCGTCTTTTGCAGCGTCCGGGTGCATGCGTTTTGATGGACGATGAGACCTATGTAAAGGAGGACTCAAAAACCCTTCCAGGTCCACAATACTTTACTGCCGTCGTTGGGGAGGATGTGAGCGATGCGGACAGGTCGATTCAAGAGGAGAAATTCGGTCGAAAGGTACTGGTATGGCAAGCAATATGTTCCTGTGGTTTGAAGTCAACCATTTTTTACACTACCGGAACTATAAATGCGGAAATCTATCGATCTGAGTGTCTCCAGAAGAGATTGTTGCCTTTATATAAGAAGCATAGTACACCTCCACTGTTTTGGCCGGATTTAGCGTCGGCTCACTATGCCAAAACCACACTCAATTGGCTTGCGGAAAAGGGTATAGATTTCTTTGAGAAAAATATCAATCCACCAAATTGCCCTCAACTTCGACCCATCGAACGTTACTGGGCAATCGTGAAGAGGGTCTTCAAGAAGACTGGTAAGGCAGCTGGGAACATGCAGGAGTTCAAAAAAAAATTTGGGCTTAAGCGTCCAAAAATGCGATGCAACACTTGTCCGGAACTTGATGAAGAGCATTCGATCCAAAGTTCGAAAATTCGTGAAGGAATAGCCTAAATTTCATCCGGTCTTCTTGAACATAATCAAGTTTAACCTCGTACAATAAAGGATCAATTTTTTGTATGAATAAAATATCGGTTTTTCTACATAATTTGAAAGAAAGTTTGTGGATAGCTTATTTTCGATACACTCCTTAGGTTCAAATCAAGTTCCGGAGATTTTTGTTTGCTGAAAATCAGTACACTTTGGGTGCAGTCAGAGCTTGACTCTTAAATAAGTATATCTGTTTATTATTTATCAACTTGAAACCAAAGCAGGAACGAATAACTCGATAACTGGCCTTGTTATTTAAGAGCTCAGATAAATAGGTAAAATACCTCTTGATAATATCATAAAACTGTTTCCACAATTTTATTAGAACACCAAATTGAGGTTAAAAAAAATACCAAAATAGCACCTGTAAGGTATTCGCAGTTATCTGAATTAACAAGTTTTGTTAATCGTGAGGTATTTAACTTGCAATTTTTAAATAGTTTGTTCAGGTAATTAACCTCTTAATCTTAGCTCTTCAATACCAAGGCCAGCTATCAAGATCAAAATTAGGTATTCATATGTTGTTGTCTCCTGCTTGGGATGAACTATAAAAGTTACTAAATCCATTTCAATTAATTTGAAGTTGCCAATTTTTCAAGGGTTGACCTTCACCTGTACTGACGAAACTACCCATGCAGCATCAATCAAAGTAACAACATTTGATAGCTCTATCAGTCGAACTCTAACCTTGATGGCAAAAACAGTGAAGCAACCGCGTTCAGAAGTGAGCGCGTTCGAAGAACGGCACCCCGCCGCGTCGAAAACGGACATCGTGCGGCACTTTGTGGACGCCGGATACGCCCGTTCCGGTATCTACAACATCTTGGCACTATTAGACATTAATCAAAACATCGAAAGAAAGCCCGGTTGAGTCCGGATGAACCTGCCGTACTGGAGGAAATGACTAAAGTCGCTGAATCTCCCATAGTTGTTCCTGATGAGCTAAGAATAACTGCTGATGACGTGATAGCAACCAACAAAACAACCAAAATAAATGAAGGCCGCAGGTGTCGATGAAGTACTCAACCTTGAGTTGAAGAACCTAAGCATTGCCTTTTTTGTCCATGTGGCTGAGCTCTTCAACAAATGCTTTGAGTTGGGCTACTTTCCGTGTCGTTGGAAGTTAGCTAAAGTTATCCCAATCCATAAGCCTGGCAAACACCCTACCAGTGCAAAAAGCTATCGCCCCATCAGCTTACTATCCTCGAAGCTATTCGAAAAGCTGATCCTCAGCCGTTTACTGGAATTCCCGAACCAAAGGAACGCACTCCTCCCAGAGCAGTTAGGATTAAGGAGAGGTTATTCCACAGTCCATCAGTTGTCAAGGGCTACTTACATCTTAAAGCGAAACAATTCCGTATAAAAAAACATATGCCATGGCATTGTTGGATGTCGAGAGGGCGTTCGACAATGTCTGGCATGATGGTCTTGTGTATAAGCTGCATCGATTCAACTTCAAGTATTAGCTAGCGGATAAAAAAAATCCAGGTCTTCCTGAGCGGTTCCTATTCCGATGTGTTCAATATTGACGCTGAGGTCCCGCAGGGGAGCCTTCTAGGTCCCATATTATTCATCATCATCACGTCAGATGCTCCTCCCCTACCGGATTGTGGTGTTTGCAGATGACATTGCCATCATCTACAAGGGTCTAGTGATTTGAGCTATGGCACGCAAACTCCAGGAGGGCCTGGACGTCCTGTCTGACTATATTAACAGCTGGAAGGTTTGCATTAATGCAGCAAAAACACAGACCATTTTGTTTTCACACTCAAATTCACATCGGCTTGTTCCGCCTTGCAATGTATGTAGCTCCCATCGTATGGTCGAGTGAAGTAGTTTATCTTAGCCTCACCCTTGATCGTAAACTGCTATTTAGATCCCCCGTTAACAAAATATCCATAAAGTGCTCTATCCTCAAGAGATCTCTATATCCTCTCATCAACAGAAGGTCCTCCCAATTGCTTAAAAATAGGCTTGCTATCCACAGGCAAATCATCCTACCAGAAATTGAATACGCTTTGCCAGTCTGAGAGTCATGCACCAAGTCCCACCATGCTAAACTACAAATCATTCGAAATAATATCCTAAGAATGATTCTGAACAGTCCCCCGAGGACTAGAAACTCCAAGATCCATCGCTTGGCTGGTCTTCGAGTGTCAGAAGAACGGAGAACATCAACCCTGGCTAGGTTCAGAGAGCCCTGTTCCAGATCTACACGTTAGTTTTAAATTTGTAAAAAGTAGTAAGGTAGGTTATCATTTTTTTTTTCTCCTTACTGAAAATCAAACACTTGTGGGAAAAAATAGAATTGATTAGAATGGATTAACCAAATATAAACATAAATTTTAAGTAGATTAGGTCAAAACCAGAGCTGACGAGCCCCTCTGGCTTACCACTCAATATGTAAAACATTTGTAAAAATCAAATCAATAAAAATAAAGACAAATTAAGTAAAAAAAAAGATGAAACCTTTTTTTCGTCATCAATCGAACCGAATCATCATCGATGAGTAGAGGGTGAGGCCAGTCCTAGGCATATGAAGGAATTTTTAAGTTTGGAACTGTTGAATTAAAAGTTAATCTAAATAAAATTAGGTATATTAGTGAATTAAACAATAAATTAAGAACGAAACTTGAGTGCAGTGGTGAAGAATCAAATTAAAAGTGTGTCTCCAATCGCTGAGCAAACGAAATTGTTCCGTCGAGCTTTATTTCGCGAACTTCGCAAGTCCGCCAGCTCCGATTCTTTGCCGAACCTATCAGAACTACACCCGCCACGTGTCACGTGAGCTGCTTGACAGCTGGCTTAACTTCAACTATTTGTTCGTCTTCCTGGTTCACTCATCCCGTGAACTCTCCAATGTCCAAAAAATGTTACTACCTGCGGTGTGCCTTTTCCGGAGATGCCCTTAAGCGTGGCGTGGAACTTACGTGGTAGATCACTATCAGAACTCCGCTTAGCTGAAACAGTCTTACGTAGACTCACTTTTCGAGTTTTCTCGCTAAAAAGGGAATGTACATCCAAGGTGCCCTCTCCTGTAGAAAAGTTTAAAGTCAATATACAGGTACTCAAACAGCTGGCGGAGAAAACAGAGTTCCGGGATATACTGCTAATCCGAATGCTGAGTGGCAGACTCGAACCGACCACCAGGCGTGACTGGGAAGAGTTATCTTCAACACAGGGCAATGAAACCTTTGGTGATCTGACGACCTACATCCAACGTAGAGTCATTGAATTGCAATCTCCAAATAAAATGAAATGTCCAAACAACTGAATCGCTCGTCCAACAGATTAAGGCCAAACGCCCCAAGATCAACGTTCCGATTGCTGGTATCGGGCATTCTTCAACGCACGCCCGTCACAAGCTTCAATCAACCATTTGCTTTCGTGTCAGTGGATACACTACCGCCGTAGAATTCTTGGTGCTCCAATGGTCACCGTGAACCTACCTCTCAAACAAAGACGACGCAGTGGAGCACTAGTTGCTACAGAATAACTTGGTTAGGTATAGGAAAAAGGCCTGGTAGATATTAAGTTTTATTTTTGTATTTGATTCAGGACTGGTTATGCAAACATATTAGCTATATGTACAAGTGCGTGTATTTGGAAAATAGTATATTCACGTTTTCCAGACAAAGAAGGTGTCCAAATTCCCGAAGATGTATTTGATTTGGCAGGCCATATGAGGTCGAAAATCCTAACGTTTCGTCTCCATCAATAAGGATGCATACGAAAAAGAATGTCTGTATAAGCAATTGCTACCGTTTAGAAGAATCCACGAATCTCCAGCTATCTTTTTGCCTGATTTGGCCTCTTGTCACTAATTGAAATCAATCCTGTAATGGTATGAAGTAAAAGGGGTCAAATACGTGCCAAAACAGCCAATCCACCAAACTGGCCAGAACTTCACCCAATAGAGAACTACTGGTCTCTAGTTATGCGGAAACTCTTTGAAACTAAGAAGCAAATGGTACCGAGCATGAGCGAGCATGAGCATATTGATCACCCGTGGTTTGCTACTTCGTTATTGATCGAGACCAGCTGAAATTGCACAGAGAACCAACAGAATGTCACCTGGGAGTAGTGAATCATTCTCAATGTGTAATTCTTGGTGGTCTCAGTTTTTAAATCAATACCGACGCTGGCCACGCCCGTGTAGATCAATTAGGGAAGGGAAGGAATGCTGGTTGGCTACTTGTTGCTGCAAGAGGCCGTATATACTACTTTTTTAATTGTTTAGTCGTTTTCGATTTACTCTAGTATCAGCCGGCTGACTAGAGATGTGGAATGAACTTATTTAGGTTTGAATGCTGATTTAAACCAACAGTAGCGATGCCATTGGGGACACGACTTCGGGAACGCTTTTTGTTGTGTAGAGAAATTAGAACACACTTGTTTTGGATCGTCGTTACTTCACACGTTTCACTAGTTTTAGAATAAATGACACCCTGACCAAAAATCGGGTTCAATTCGATAAAGTTTATTTTTATTTTGATACAGGAGTCATGCGTCAAGTCGAAATTTTGTGTAATGTCAAATTGAAATTAACAATTGAATGTCAATGTTTTCTTTGAACAATTTTATACCTTGTCAATGGAATGTCGTGTCATGTCATTACATTGAAGCGTAATTTGAAATATTTATTATTGTAACGCTTTAAGATCAACATTATAATAAAAGATATTTCCTATGGCTGAGCATGATTATGAATAGCATGGGTGGAGATCATACTGAAGTTCGATATATACATTAGGCTGGGTCAAAATTAAAATTCTAGTTCCCTAGTAATTTTTGGAAGCCTTTTGGGATCCATAATAACTGTGCAAAATTTCAGCTCGATCGGTGAAACTATATTTTTGCTCACGAGGTTTTAATTTTACATAGGATTTTATATGGGAAAACTTACTTTTACATTGAATAATCTGGCGAGGTGACCCGTTGCCACCTAAAAATAAGTGAATCAAATTTTCTTCTTGGAAATTTTCCAAGGAAACTTTTCTTTGAAGACTGCAAAGCGATCCGACGATTGTAGAAAAAGTTATTAAGCTAAAACTGATTACAATCCAAATGAACGGCTCACTGAACTGTTTTTCCTAACAACACTGCCACCTGCAGCATGGCCTGTAGCCTGCTGCTGTTGGCGCGAAGCAACCACGTTGTTGTGGGGCGTTCACTCGGCATGGAGGAAAGCCGATGTCATGCGCATAGTATCTTTGGTTTGGATGATACTGTGCACACGCAAAAAAAAAGACACATTCCAGGCACATTCCGTTGAGACCTTCACTGTTTAATCTCTCAGCTACACTGGAAATAAAATTTTGTTCATATTTCGAAATCGATCAAATGAAGTTCATATTTCGAACGAAATTGATTTGTACTAAAGGCGCAGAGAACAGAAATAAAAGCTGGAGTGCCCACCGTGTGTAAATTTCTGAAACTGTCATTTTAAAATAACAGCTCGTTTCAGTCAGTTTTGGTGAATCCACCTTGAGATTTGATAGCCTGTCAATTTGAGTTTGGTGAAACCTAGACTAGGCGGCGTTGTTTTTCGAACGGTTTGCTGTTAAAGGTTTACACAGTATATTAGAGAGAAAATGTTCGAGCCTGGATGTCTGTTCTCTGTGCTAAAGGCTATCTAAAAGTAAATTGGTACGCCTCTCGCGCGCCGCTTGCAAAGCTCTAGTGTTGGGAATCGAGAATCTTTGACAATGGTTTGTCTACACTTCTATAGCAAACAACTGGAGCAAGTTTGATCAAAGTAGCCGATCGCGTTTTTAAGTAACAGCAAATGGAACTTGAAAGAGAAAATATTGTGCACAAACACCTGGAAAATCCGGAGTGGTCCGGTTCCAAGCGGGCTAAAGCGCTGAAGATGTCGAAAAAAATAGTTTGTCGAATGCTCAAAACCTACAAGGAAACTCTGGTGTGGAAAGGAATCAGCGGACCTACGAAAAAACAGGAACCAGGCATCGTCAGCTGCACAGCAAGGTGTTAAGGTGCGCTAAAGTCAACCCCGGTCTTTCGATCCGAGATGTGGCCAGAAGGTACAACGTCAACTTTCAACCGGAGTGGAACATTCTTGCCAGGGAAGGCTACAATTCGTTCAAAGCCAGTGAAAATCTGAACCGGCACATGAAGCAGAATTCCGTGGCCAAAAAGCGTGCAAGACTCTTGTACGACCGTGTGTTGACGAAACACAAGTGCTGCAGTTTGATCGATGACGAAATATACGTCAAACTCGATTTTAAGCAGCTTCCCGGTCAAAAGTTTTTCATCGCGACTGGACGTTGGGATGTGCTGGAAAGATTTGTGTTGGCCGACAAGTTCACGCAGAAAGCCATGATCATCCGCAAGAATAGGGGTATAGTCATCTTTTGGCCAGATTGGGCCAGCTGCGTCTACTCCAAGGTGGATCTGGAGTGGTATGCTGCCAAAAAGATCGATTTTGTCTTGAATCTAATGAATCATCCGGATCGCCCGAAATTTTGACCTATCGAATAAATACTGGGCAATTTCAAAGCAGCGACTTCGACGAAGTGGCGGGGCGGTCAAGGACATTCAACAAATGCGGGCAAAATGGAATAAATGCGCTGATTCCGTGTCCATTGCCACTGTGCAGCGCTGATGGGCTCCATCAGGAGGAACGTTAGAGATTTCGTTTGAACTGGGGAAATGAAACTTTGAAGTTTTAATTAAAGTACTGTAAAGCAACCATTAATGGACTTTTTCAACTTATTGAATCTTTAATTACAGGTCTTTTTGCGCGTACCAATTTACTTTTAGTGAGTTTTTACTAAATCTGGCGCATTCAATGCCACATTGTTTGAGAAAAATGTAAAGAATTCCGACAATTTTGTTGTAAAAAATCTTTCGTGTGCTTATTATTGTATGGATGTTTGACAGTTCTGTTTTATCAACTTAATTTAAATTCGAAAAATTAACAAGACCATGAAGAGTTAAAATTATTAGTGGAATTTCTAACATATTTATTATTAGCGAATTGATTCTGTCCTATTGAGAAGAGCAATTTCTGAATCCGTGGTTGATTTCACTGGGTCATAGCGAGTGTGATTTATGAAAATGAATTCACAACTTTCGGTTCTAAGCATATGGTACTGAAGGTAATCAAATGCGTTTAGCCCGTCTCAGCAATAACACTAACTTGTGCAAATACAACATTAGCACAAAGTTGTACAATGTGTTATAATGGTATTTTGAGAGATGACAAGTAATACGGATTTATGAATCATGTGCAATGTGTACGAAAACTATGTTTAAAAAACGAGCGTAAGTGAATTTACGAACAAAATATGTTCAGTGTAGTGATTCTAGTCGCACTTCCACGTTAATTGATGTAGAATTTCCTTGCTAACTAAAGTGTACATTTTTGATATTAAATACGAAACCATACAAAATGTATGTTGTATACCAAGGTAAAATTATCAAATGTTGTAAATGTACTCCATGCTAATTACAAGATCCAAGCAACGCAAAATTATAAAAAATGGTTTCAGAAACAAACTGATACTGAACTGCGTGCCTTTGAACTTTGATGGCAAGGACGAAGACTATGACAACCTCAAAGTTATGATGCGTTAATAAGATGGTTCATGGACTTTAAATAACATGCAAAAGTAAGTTCACGACTTCTAAATCAGTTTTGATTTATGCAGCTTTAATGAAGCCGTTGATTGATTCATAGGCTATATTAAGCCTAATATTTGTTTTATTTTTCATCCGACTCATCCAACTGTGTTATTTAATTTCTTCATTATTTTTAGCCCCTGAATATGGTATTGTTATATTCTCACCTTCATTATACCTTCACTGGCATTGGTGGTCTCAAGCAAAATTAAGCAAAAAAAAAGACATACTTCAGATAGATTGGAATTGAAATGAATTTTACTTTTGCCTTGCCTCAGAAAAAATCATAACAGCAATAAAAAAAATTATTTAAATATAATCCCATACTGCTAAGGGTCGCATGTCAGTCTTCCATGAAAACAGCAGTTGAAACTCAGAAGTGCAACTTTTGTGTTCATGCTGAAAAGGGGAACGAATCGAGCCCTTGATTGATCTCTATGCTTCATGAACAAGATTTTCACCCAGTTGCATCATCGCCAACAACTTCTGCCGCTTCACATTCTGAGATTTAACATGATTCTTCTCTTATGAACTTGACTAAAAAAAAAGGTAAATATAACCACAATATTTGCACTGTTACGCAAAGCAAACACAACCTTAAAGACGAATGAACCGATTTAAAGTAACAGTAAAGAAGCTGAACCGTATGAGTAAAAAACCTGAAAGCTTGAACCAGCCCTATCCATAATTCATTGCTTACATCTGAGTTCATAGCTACTGACACAGCAGCTCCAGTAAAGTCACCGAAACAAGAAACAAACCGAAAAAAAAAAATTGAAAATTTGTGCACTCACAATCAAAATCCAGAGGGGTCCCCCCGATGGATCGCCAAAAAGCCTGGAACTGCAAACACAACTGTGTCTCCTGAGACAAGAACCTTCTTGGAGCATCCGACTGCTCAAAAGAAGGAAGGGAGTGGTCGCAAAAGTGCACCAATGGACAGTTAAATGGCCAGGAAAGTGGTGCAACACCCACTTCGGGAGCTACAACTATTCTAGTTCCAAAAAATATTAAAAAGTACTTAGCTGAACTTCATTCCGTCCCGTATCCGTTCCACAAAGCCCTATCAGGCAACCAGCAACGAGCTATACCCATCACCAACAGCAGAATAAGGAGTGTATCGAAAAGTAGTTATAAACATTCGATGCGTTATTACGCATAAACTACTGTATATATTTTTAGCGTGTAAGCGCCATTTGCTTTGTTTACATGTCAAAAATGATTATTCGGTTCATTCATTTCCGTTGATAAAGTTGTATTCAAAATGTCGCGAATTGAATTTGAGACTAAAAAGAAAATTCTGCACACTTGGTGCACCGAAAAGGGTGTTACTTACAACCAGATTGCGAAAAGAGTAAATGTTCACCCGGCAAGTGTAAAACGCATCATCGAAAAGTTTGGTAAGGAGTGCTCCCTCAAGGATTTACCAAGAAGTGGCTGGAAACCCGGCTCCAGCAACCCCGATTTGGACCAAAAAGTTGTGGATTATATTCAACGGAACAAATCTGCCTCTAATCGCGATCTAGCCAAGAAGTTCAGGACCAGCATCGGAATGATTCAACGAATCAAGCGCAGGAATGACTTGAAGACGTACAAAAGCAGAAAGTGCCCAAACAAACTCCGGAACAACAGTCTCGTGCAAAACCAGGGCTCGAAAGCTGTACAGCTGCATTTTGGACAATGTCGACCAGTGCATTTTGATGGATGACGAAACATACGTTAAAGAAGATTCAAGAACGCTACCGGGGCCGCAGTTTTATACTAAATCTGTTGGGGAACGTGTGCCAACCGCAGATACGACTGTTGCGATGGAGAAATTCGGTCAGAAGGTGCTCATTTGGCAAGCTATTTGCACATGTGGCTTGCGTTCTTCAATTTTCTATACAAAAGGAACTATAAATGCTGAGATTTATCAAAAGGAATGTTTGGAGAACAGGTTGCTACCATTGTAAAGAAAGCACCAGTCCCTCCTCTCTTCTGGCCAGATTTGGCATCGGCACATTACGCCAAATCCACTCTACAGTGGCTGACGGAGAATAACATCAAGTTCGTAGAAAAAGACATCAACCCACCAAACTGTCCCCAGTTGCGACCGATCGAACGCTATTGGGCAATAGTCAAGCGTATATTTAAGAAGGATGGTACAGTGTCCCAAAACATGACCGATTTTAAGAAAAATTGGGCAGCGGCATCCAGGAAGTGCACAAAGGTCACTGTGCAGAATTTGATGGCAGGTGTCAAATCAAAGGTACGGGCATTCTACAGAAATGAACATGATGACGAGTTTTTCCGTTTGGATCTTTTGTAAACATGTTAAGCTATAATAAACTGAAATAGTATGTTAATTTTAACCATGTTTTCATGCCTATTTTATTATTTGGAAGTTTATAACTACTTTTCGATACACTCCTTACTGCACGCCTAACGTTTACACACATTTTCTCCACATTGTTACTTTAACAACATCACAGCATAATTTAACACACAAAATCACCATTAATTTAATCTATCTTATATATTTTAACATATTAGAAACAACCGTGAAAATGACAGCGAGAAAAAAACACCACTAAGAAGCAAATGGTACCGATGATTTAAAGGGAAGATGGAGCATCCTCATGGCGGACGTATCTGAGGATATGTACAGAACCTGATGGCGAGTGTAGAAAGTTCGAGAATTTAACATGGAGAAGAATTAACATCCTAATCAACTGTTTCTAATGTACATTCAAATCTAGAAAGTAACTTTTGTCAAATTGGACTAATATGCTACTGTTAATTCAACGGTTGGTCTCCTTATTCATCGTTGCTCGATGCTGGATGACTGTTTTCGGTGTTGCCGTTAGCAGGATCGTATGACAGGATGCAGATTTTAGCACACGGCCGTTTGATGACCCGCATCCTTCGACGTGCGTAATGTTATCACTCTGGCTATGCTGTTCTTCCCAGGAAGGACTGCAATACTACGAGTGAGAGGCTGCTGCTCATCGATGACAATGACCATTCGATTCTTCAGGGTGCACTCGTTTTTCAGAAAACCTTTGATGCCCAACTGGAGTTCATGAAGGTATTCCCTCTGCCAATGATGCCAAAACGGATCGTTTTGGGACTGAAGTTTCCAGTAGTTGCCTGATAGTCGACTGGTTGAGATTTCGCATATATCTGGATAGGGCAGGACAAATAGCGACATACCGATGAAGAAGTGTCTTCGGGTTAATGCGTCCAAATCGTTGGGGTCGTCGTTCACCGGAAGCAACGGTCGCGAATTCATGATGGCCCGAATTTGAGCATGGGTAATGGATAGGGCATTGTAGGATAGTCGTGATAAGCCAAATCGGCGGTACAAATGCTTCTTGGTCACCTTGATGGCTGGATCTCATAATCCGCCAAAATGAGGAGCCTTTTGGTGGAATAAAGTGCCATGTGACATTATTTCAGTTTGGTTTCTGTCGTTGGATAGGAACGCAGGTGTGAATAGCTTGCTGACTAACTCCTAGTGCACTACTTCGGTTTCGAAGCAAACGGAGACACACAAATACGCTTTCGTGGGACTGGCACGTTTGTGGATGTCTTTTAAGTAGAATGGACCGGCGTATTCCAAACCTACTATGCAAAATTGAGGGCTGGGAATCACTGTCGATGCAGGTTATTGGCCGATTTGTTGATGTGTGGGTACGAGATTCGTACGATGCTAAGAGCTAGTATACGACTAGTAACGCCACCCAGTAGGGCGTCGAAGATTATTTTAGTAGGCTGAATAAACGAAAAGTTGAGAAACAAATTTTCCATTCAATATAAATTCCATTTAATGTAGAGATAAAGTGTTTTTTAAGGCATCCGTTATGGTTTGTTCCTAGTGTTTGTGTTAATCATAGCAGGGCGGCTGAGGAAATGGTTCGCCAATCCGAGTGCCTGTCCACCATGGGATAGCGAAAAGACAGACCTCGGTCATTTGATGGTATTCGGGTGTGACGCTTCTGTGTATATTTTGTTTCCGAAGCCCGGGAAATTCAAAGCAGAGTCAGAAGTTAGTCTTCGTCGGGTATGCTTGCGCTGGGAAGGCATATCGTTTCCTGGACAAACGGATTAACCGAATGCATCAGTCGCCTATTTACTAACTTACGTTATTGACTTGATTGTGGCGGGCAGAAACGAGCAACAGCTAGATTGATTGAAACAGGAGTTGCACAAACGATCCAAGATTTCATCTTTGGAAACAGGAAACAGTTTTTGAGAATCATAGTTCGTGAAGACGTAAATTGAAAAAACCATTGTGCTATGGTTCCGCAATTTCGTTCAGCAAAATTGGAGAAAATGGTGCGAAATATATAGCCAAAATAGGTGCACTTTGAAGTACTGGTGCTACTTTCGTGTTTTGAAATGTTTGTGGCCCCGGCTTGGACCGTTTCGGGGTAAAAACTGCGTTAGAGAATTCTAGTGAACCCAGTGAAAAAATCCCAATCAACTATGGCGGCGACTTTCTTCTTCTTACCGCCGTTTTTTGGTCATTGCAGTACCAACAGCAGCTGCAGCAGCAGCAGCAGCCGGGGTCTACCGTCGTTCATATCGAAGCAAAAGCTGAGCTCACCATGGTCAGCCAAAGTAGTTTGGAGTTCGATGGTTGAAGCAGAAAGCTACTGCCCAAAAAACCTGAAACAAGCGATGTGTATGGGGATTTTTTGTTTGTGTTGAGAAATCGATTGTGGAAGAATCGATTGTCAGGGGAAGACAACATTGTATCTCAGTGCACGGCCGGAAACCAGTGGAACTGATCAAAATTGCGTGAAGAATATTGTGAGCAGAAAATCAGGATTGTATGAAAAAATAACAGTGAAAGAAAAAACTTGTTTGAGCAACTGAATGTGTTTGGTTTACATTCTGCCGTGATCGCGAAAAAGCCTTTATTTTATGTTCTGTTTTGAAAAATGTATTTGGGTGATCGAGTAAAGAGAAAGCTGTGTATAGGCAGCAGGAAGATCGACATTAGTTTTTGGTAGCAGGAACCAGAGTATGGATCCGGAGCAGATTACGCTAGATGAGGATTATGACGATGGGTCTACTGATGGAGGCTATGGAGAGTACGATTTCATGCAACAGGAACAGGACGCATTGTCAGTTAGGACGACGCCTTTAGAGTATCCACAAAAACGAGGGCATGTCACCGCTCAGAAAAAATGTATTCTAGTTAAAGAAGATTACCTACTCAGGCAGAAAAAGCGAACTCCAACTAAAGATACAAAGAAATGTTTTTCTCTTTTGCCCTCTATATTCCTCATACGTTCGTCCGCATTTCTTACTTGACCTGCATTCGAGCGCCGGCGCAGGCGCCGGTATTACTTCATTGTAGATCACCGGTTTTTACACATTGAGGATGTATTTTATTCCCAAACATCATCTCTTGGTTCTTTGCGTAATTGCAGTTGATCTAGCCATAACGCTATAGCATCCGCGGGCGGTCAATCATGCTCATGCTCATGCTCATTTGAATGATTTGAGGTCTACCCTGGTAGGTTCAAGGATTAACTCCTGAAACATATGGTCCTCACCGATTGACAGACATCTTTATGCAGGAAGATCTGTGGAAACCAAAACATTTCGTAAAAAGAGATTATGGTGATTTGGTGAAAAGCATTGACGGCCAGACTCTACATGCTTCAAGAAGAAAACTCAAATTGACGGCAGTTGCCAATTGGAGTTGGAAATGAAATGAAAATTAAACCAATCGACGTATCGAATTAAGCAAATCCGAATTGAATTGAGATTCAGTTTCTTAAAATTCTAAAGACTGCATTCGATGAAATTTGGACACACGCAATTTTCCGTCACTTTTTAGCGTGTGGGTGAAAATAATTGAAATTTTAACTGAATGTATTTCATTGTGTTGTGTCAATTGTGTAATGGGTTTCGTGGAAATCGGTCGAGTGATTTCAGTGATGGCTTTGATTGAAGAAATAGTGCGCCAACAAATATTGGGCACTCACTTCGAAAACCCAAACGTTTCTCATCGATGGATCGGAAAACAGCTCGGAATCGTACATTCAACCGTATCTCATGTGATCAAAACGTTCAAGGACCGTAAGACAACCAAGCGGAAAAATGGTAGTGGCAAAAAACGTGGCACATCGAATCCGGAGAAGGCCAGTATGGTATTGAACCAATTTAAGCGTTATCCCAACATTTCGATCAGGAATGTTGCGAAAAAAAGCGAAAGTTTCAGTTTGTTTTGTGCAGAAAACAATAAAACGTTCTGGAACTCGGTGGCCAAAACTCGTTCAAGAAAACTGTACAGGGAGTGGCTCACAAACCCGTTCTGCATTGTGATGGACGATGAGACCTACATTAAAGCCGACACCAAACAAATGCCAGGACAGAAACACTACGTCGCCACCTCTAAGTTGGCCGTACCGGAGAGTGTACGGAAGAAGAAACTGTCGAAATTCGCCAAAAAATTCCTTGTCTGGCAAGCGATCTGCGGATGTGGCAAAATGAGTCATCACCTCTGGGACCGTCAGCGGACAAATCTACAAGGACGAATGCCTCCAAAACGACTTCTGCCCTTCTTGAGATCTCACAATGGCCCGACACTGTTTTGGCCAGATTTGGCATATTGCCACTATGCCCGGCCCGTCTTAGACTGGGACAAAGATAATAATGTAATTTTTGTACCAAAAGACGTCATCCCTTCAAACACTCCGGAACTTCGCCCAATTGAATTTTTTTGGGAAATCATGAAGGCAAAACTCGTTAAAACTCAAAAACTGATAGAAAATGAACTTGAACTAAAGAGAGTGTGGTTGAAAGTAAGTAAGCAAGTCGGTCCTATCATTGCCCAAAATTTGATGAAAGGGGTCAAGGCAAAGGTGCGGGCATTTGGGTTGGGAGAAGAGGTTCAATAAACCAATTATGTCAAAACTCAATCATTTAGTAGTACTTTATTGCCAGAGAGTTTGAAAAGAATCGGGCTCAAGGAAAATTTTTGGTGACCAATTTTGTGTGTCCAAATTTCATCGAATACAGTCTTTATTAAAACGGTTAAACAATCACTGAAAGTTAATTTTAGTTTATACTAGCTGAACCCGGTGCGAGCCTTGCTACGCATGCAACAAAATGAATGAAAATTTAATAGAACCTGCTCATTTATGTTGTTTTTGTGAATGCATCTGGTTAAAATATTTTCGTTTACTAATCTAATTTCTGAAAAAAAAACAAAGATTTATGTTTTTAATTAAACTTTTGGATCGGTAGTTTCTATAGGTCTTTCTTTCTGCGTAGAAGCATTTCATTGACAAAAAATGTATCATCAAACGAAGCCGTATTCTGTCAGTTTGAATGTAATTTTCCCTTGCATAACCTTTGATCAACTTCTTGTGCATAATGTAGCACTGAGAGTAACTCAAGCATCCCCCATTCTTGGCTTAGCAGGGGTCAAACTTCTATCAGTACATGCTTCTTACCCTAGAAATACACATTTTGAGTTCAAGTTGCATGGATAATTCTCATGTTTGGTGCCAATTTCTGTTTCGTTTGTTTGAGAGGCCTCCCCCCCTCCCACCAGAGAGATAAGGTCTCAAACCACCTTAGAAAAAATCTTGTCTAAAACTCCCCACATGCCAAAGTTGGTTCCATTTGCTTGATTAGTTTTCGAGTGATGTGGCAATTTGTGTTTCATTGGTGTGGGAGCACCCCTTCCAGATGAGGGAGGAGTCTCTGAATCATCATAACGACCTTCACCGACTCCAAAAATCCCAGCATAAAAAATCCGGACATACTGCATACAAATTTTCCGGCCATACTGCATACAAATTTGCATAGCAGTAGGCATAGTTCTCATGTTTGTTTGAAATTTGTGTTTCATTTGTATGGGGACCCCCGCTTTTCAGAGAGAGAGGAGGGGCTTCAAACTACAATAAAAACATTTCTTGCCTTCAAAAACTCGCCTATACCAAATTTGGTTCCATTTGCATGATTAGTTCTCGAGTTATGCAGGAATTTGTTTTTCATTTGCATGGGAGACACCCTTTTCTATAGGCGGGAGGGGTCTCGAACTATCATAGGATACTTTTCCAAACCATAAACCCCTGCATACAAATTTCCATGGCAGTAGGGATAGTTCTCATGCTTGGTTGAAATTTGTGTTTCATTTGTATGGGAGCCCCCCTTTCCAGAGGGTGGCGGGGTCTCAAGAAACCATAGAAACATATCTTGTCTCCAAAAACTCCCACATGCTTAATTTGGTTTCCTTTGCTTGATTAGTTCTCGAGTTATGCAGAAATGTGTGTTTCATTTGTATGGGAGTCCCCCCCCCCTTTCAGATATGGGAGGGGTTCCAGACTATCATAAGAACCATCTATGACCCCAAAAACCCCTTCACGCAAAATTTCACGCCGATCGGTTCAGTAGTTTTCGATTCTATAAGGTTCAGACAGACAGAAATCCATTTTTATATATATAGATAGCTGCGTCCGGTGCGTGCGCTGCTACGCTTGCAACTAAATGAAGGGAAATTTAATATAACTGGCATCTTTATGGTTTATTTTTACCTTCAAAACCCCCCACATGCCAAATTTGATTCGATTTGCTTGTTTAGTTCTCGAGTTATGAAGTAATTTGTGTCTCATTAAGGGGTCTCAAACAATCATAAGAACCTTCTCCAGCCCCAAAAACCCCTTCATATAAATTTTCACGTTGGTCGGTTCAGAACTTTCCGAGTCTATAAGGGTCTGACAAACAAACAGACAGACAGAAATTCATTTTATGCATATAGAAATCTAGCCTCCAAAAACCTCCATATGCTAAAAGTGGTTTGATTTACTTGATTAGTTCTCCAGTTATGCAGAAATTTGCTTTTTATTTGTATGGAGCCCCCCCCCTTTCAAAATGGGGAGGGTATTGAACTTCCATAGAAATATTTCTTGCCTCCCAAAACCTCAACATGCCAAATTTGGTTTCATTTGCTTCATTGGCTCTCGAGTTATGCTAAAAATTATGTTTCATTTTTATGGAAGTCTCTCCTTTCGGAAGGCGGAGGGGTCTCAAACTACCTTAGAAACATTTGTTTCCTTCAAAAACCTCCATTTGCCAAATTTGGTTCCATTTGCTTGATTTGTTCTTGAGTTATGCAAAAATTCGTGTTTCATATATATTAGAGACCCCTCTTTCAGTGAGCGGAGGAGTCTCAAACCACAATAGAAACATTTCTTGCCTTCGAAAAACTCCACACGCCAAGTTTGGTTCCATTAACTTGATAAGTTCTCGAGTTATTCAGAAATTTGTGTTTCATTTGTATGGGAGCCCCCCCCCCCTTTGGACCATTCCAGATGACAGAGGAGTCCCAAACCTCTATAGATATATTTCGGTCCTCCAAAAACCTCCATATGCCAAATTTGGTTCCATTTGCTTGATTTGTTCTTGAGTTATGCACAAATGTGTGTTTCATTTGTATGAGAGCTCCCCTCTTACAAAGTGTGGAGGGGTGTCCAGTCACCTTAGAAATATTTCTTGCCTTCCAAAATCTCTACCTGCCAAATTTGGTTCCATTTGATTAGTTCTCGAGATATATAGAAACTTATGTGTCAGTTATATGGGACACCCCCCCCTCTCCACTACCAGAGAGAGAGAGAGAGAGAGGAGGGGTCTCATACTATTGTAGAAACAATCATTGCCTTTAAAATCCCCGCATGCCAAAGTTGGTTGCATTTGCTTTATTAGATCTAGAGTTATGAAGAAATTTTAGTTTCATTTGTATGACAGCACCCCTTCTAGGAGAGGGGAGGGGTCTCAAACCACCATAGAAAAAAAAAATGTCTCCAGAAAACCCCGCATGCCAAATATGGTTCAATTTGCTTGATTAGTTCTTGAGATATGCAGAAAATTCTGTTTCATTTGTATGGGAGCCTCCCTTTTTAGAGAGGGGAGGGATCTCTGACTACCATATAAACATTTATTGCCTCCAAAAACTTCCGCATGCTTAATTTGGGTTCTTTTGCTTGATTAGTTCTCGAGTTATGCAGAAATGTGTTCTTCATTTGTATGGGAGCCCCCTTTTCAGAGAAGGGAGGGGTCTCAAACTATCATAAGAACCTTCTCCGGCCGCAAAACCTTCTCCGTACAAAATTTTATGCCGATCGGTTCAGTAGTTTTCGAGCCTATTAGGTTCAGACAGACAGACAGACAGACAGACAGACAGAAATCCATTATTATATATATAGATTACAAAATCGAAGGTAATACTCACAAATCCATTCGTTGTTTTCTGCAACGAAACCGATTTGTTCTTTTTATGAAGATTTATTCGTAATTGAACATTTTGAAACTTCTTCTAGATTCTTTCGGTTTTGATAACTTTCTCTATTTTTCATAAGCTTGCAAAGAATAGAAGAACTAAATTGTGTATTTTTCGATCTCAAACTTATATTTATTTGTTTAATACTAATTTTTCTTCTAAACATACCAATTCTTATCACCGCATATGTGAACAGATCTGAGTACCCAAAGAGTCATTACACCCAAACCATTCTTCCCCAGCCGGCGCCCAGCTATTGCCGTCCCGACCCTCACACCTCGGTTCCTAAGCAAAGTTGGAAAACTGATTGCGCCTCATCAGCCACCAACCAGACAGCCAACCAACCCAACCAGCCAGGACGAGACTCGTGGAAAACACCGCCATCACCGATCCCAATTTGGGTGGAAACGAAAAAGACGACGACGACGACAACGACGACGCGACGAGGTGTGGTGTGTATTTTCTCCGAAATTTAATTTCATTAGAAACATTTCCATATCAAGCTGGATGATTGATTACCTGTTAACGAATATTAAATTGAATTCATTTCGTGTGGATGTGAATGAAGGTACATCGCCCGGCAGAAAACAGAACGACGCACGCACATTCAACCAACAGCCGGGAAAGGGAAAATGGAAAATTCTACTTGGTTGCTAAATTGCGCTTCGAATTTTGACCGACGGGAATGTCAGAGAAGGCAATTGAAGAATCACATGTCCTTGAGGTGCAAAAATCGTTGATTAGTTTTTTTTTTCAATCCAAGAAAGCCATCCATCTTGGAAACAACGCTCTAACAACTGTCAAAAGTTCCAATGGAAGCAAAGCCAAACCACCATTTAATAGATTGAGATCTCTCGTTTCCGTGATAATGTGTTATTAGAAAAGTGGGAGTTTGGGAAACCCAAAATATTTACCACCACACTCGCCCCGGCTCCGGGCCTTGCCCTCCGCCGCCTCAGACACACGTTTGTCATGAATTAGATTTCCGACGGGACGAAGACACACACTCACACGGTGGGGAGGGCAAAGGAGCGGGGGTGGCGCGTCGCCTTTGTCGTCGTTATACAGTATCAGCAAATTAGATCTTGAGGAAGATTAGGGACGTAATTACCTCACTTCTGTGGGGTGACGACGGATGCGATCGGAAAGTTTGCTCAACGTGTGTTTGTGTGGCAGAGTCACATTATAGTGGAATGAAATGGGAAAAAGGTGTTTCCCAATTTGTGCGATGAGTAGTCAGTTTGCCACCGTCGGCGATGGGGTCGGTAATCCACATATGGGTGTAGTGCGTGGGTGTGACGATGTAATAAACTAATGAACGATCTGATTATGTGGCATTGACAACAGCAGCATGACGCTCCCGGGACTCTCGGTTGATTGATGTCGATCTGGGATCTGGGAACGTCAACACTTTGAGGAATTAGCGGGGCATTTGTTGGGTTGGTCATAGGGTACTTGTGGTTACGAGTCCGGTGTTGATTGAATGTGGTATACATTTTCGTTGCATTCAGATGGAGGTGTATTGTCATCGCAACATCTGGAAATATGAGTTACTAGATTCTGGATTGAATGTTGAAGAAAACAACGTGCACTTAAAGTTCACTCATAGGCTTGGTGTCAAACCTAACGTCAAAAAGATGACATACCACCGTCTTCATCACTCCGGTTTGACATGAAACAATTGCTTATCCTTTCGAAAATCCGAACAGCATTGAACCATCGAAAACACATGTCCTCTTTAAAATTGTTCTGATTGGGTAGCACTGATGAGTCTTCCAAGAAAAATTGTCATCATTTCTTTTTAGCAACTGATTTTCCATGTTCATTTTTGAATATCGTCCCCCCAATTAAACCTGCATAAGTGTAAACATGCCATAAACACAGCAGAAGCAAGAAACGCTGCTTGCATTTTCTCGGGTTTCCACAGTTTTTTTTTTTCTCTCACCTCCTCACTCCTGGAACGGAGGCCAACCCATCCGAATTGCTTCTGCCCGACCTTCTGTCTCTTGGTGATCGTCACCGATTTCCCTTTCTTTGCCTTTCGCATTTTTTTCTTCTTCTGTTCCGACAACGGTTGCCAACGCTAAACGGATTGAGAATTGCAGTGAAACTTCATCAACCTCATATTGAACATCCGGATGGCAATTCCTCACATGTATGTATCTGTGTGTTTGTGTCCTACATGTGAATGGCGATGGACAGAAAAAGGATGGAAGGTGGTGGCGAATGTGTTAAACACAGCTTCAAACATGAGTTGCTATCGTGTTCTAGTGTGGTACATTTTTTCTTCTTCTGGCCAATTCCCTTTAGCATACGAATGCACCGGAGGAAGAAAGCTGCCCAAAATCGAACTGGTGCCAACTTTTCACACATACACACAAGACGAGTGTGATTACATCCCGAACATGACGTAGAACAAGAACACGTACGGAAAATAGTTGCTTACGAACCATACCTGAGCGGGTGAATAACAGTGGAAAATTGCGAAGAAACGTGCAAAAGGAAAGCAGACGGAAAGCGATGAAGGTCAGCGTCTTATGCTGGCCGGATCTGGGGTGGGAAACGACGACGTCTTGCTATGTGGTTGGCAAGGAAGCAATCGTTGGAAAACTTTACCACACAAAAGACCTGCTAGACCAAAACTCATAGCGACACTCAGCACACGTGTGATTGAATCAAGAGTGGACGGAAACCGGAGGACGCATGAGGGAAGATTTGGGTACGAATTGCAATATGGTTTGCAGTTGATTTCTTTATGATTGTGTTTACACATCAAATATTGTGCGCAAGGGGGTATGGAGAGGCGGAAAATTGATCAGTGTTGAAGATGACGGATCCATCGATTCAAAAGCAAAACGGTTGATGCTGAAGGGTTTTACGATCGAAATTTGGTCAACTGAGACTTTAGGCATTTCTTTTAATCATATCTTTTAAAAACCTGAACACCAATAATTTTGTAGAAGAGTGCGTGCAGGTGTATTTTTTTTTTAATTTTTCATTTGCTCCTCAATTATCAAAACAATGTCCATCAAAATTTCGTTTGCGCATCGCGAAAATCCAAACTAATCGCACGCCTAGCTAACGAAATCTTTAATATACGCCAAATCAACTGTCACAAACAGAATAGAAGTGTTCAGAGAACGTTTCTTAACTACCAGGGCACCTGAATCCGGAGATAATTGAAAGTCGGGAACCACAAAGATAACAAAAAAGTGACCAGAGATCCGAGATGTCAACCCTGCATCGAGTTATTAACTATACTATAAAACTATTAATTGAAGTGCTCAAAACATCTCACTCTGAACCTCATTGTTAATGATTCACTAGTAAGATCATTAGGGAGTGCGTTCTGACTGCTTCTGACAAAAAAAGAGTTTCCATATTTAGTTGAACGGTGCGAGAACTTCTGCATGGCATCAACTTGCTATGTAAGTACCCTGGCTGTTCTGCTACTAATTTGTTTTGGATTTAAAGACAACATCTAAATTTAGCAAAGTTTTCAAAAGGACATCCCATCAGAATAGATTGTTAATGAAAAACGTGATCAAAACGAATAAGATTGAAGACGAACCTAAGGCAGGATGATGTTTGTAGCAGTAAAAAGTGGCAGTTAATAAAATATGGAAAAATTTGGCTTTTGAATAACTTTATCTTGACATCTGACCGCTGAAAATGTCCAATTAGCAAAAGAGTCCTAAGTTTTGAATAAATTTTACCATATGGTTGCAAGATATAATCATCCCAGTCGAAATTATTCTTGATACTGATACCAAGACTTGTTTTATTACATAATTCAGTTGGCTTCCATTCAGATAATTAGAGAAAAGTATCCACTATATGAGCTTGAAATTAAAAACATTGCATAAGACTTACCAGCATTGATGGTCGAAAACTGCCTCAACTCAGTAATGTTTGACAAATCTTCGTTTACTAAGTTTGTAATGGAATCCATATCGTAGATAGAGCAATCAAAATAAGGCTGCACGTCATCTGCATAAATATGTACTTGACAATACTTTTAAACATTTGGTAAATCATACATGTACATAAGGCCTGTACTCGAAAAAAATGCACTAGACAAAAGTGTTCGCCAAAAATTTGTTTCAAGTCGGATTTTCTTGAAACTTTCAGATAATGAACTAATACATATGCATTATGTTTCGGCGAAATTACTTTGCATCGCTGAAGGCCTGCACTTTTCCCTTGACCCTTCATTACATTTTGTGCAATGATAGAGCCGACCTTTTTGGTCACTTCCATCCATTCTTTCTTCAATTCCAGCTCGTTCTTAAACAAAAATTTTTCCACCGGACGAATCTCTGGTGAATTTGGGGGGTTGGCAGTTTTTGGTACAAAAACAACTTTATTGTTGCTGTACCAATCCAACGTCGATGATGCCAGGTCCGGTCAATATAATGTCTCGCCTCCGTGGGACCGCAGGAAGGGCAACAGACGCTTCTGGAGGCACTCGGTGCGGTAAATTTCGCTGTTGATGGTACCCGTTTACTCGGTTTACTCAGTTTACCGCACTGACATACGGCCTGCCAGAGCAAGTAATTTTTTGGCGAATTTGTCGATTTTCTTCTTCCTCGTGTCTTCCGGAACATAAAAACGTGATCTGGCAACGAAGAACTCCAGCCCCGGTATCTGTTTTGCGTCTGCCTTGATGTTGGTTTCGTCATCCATAACCACACACATCGGTTCCGATAACTACTCTCGATGAAGCTTCCTTGCGCGGGAATTGGCCGCCGTGTTTTGTTGATCACGCCGATTCGGTTCCTTGCGAACCTTGAATACACGAAGCCCAGCTTGTTTCATGGTTTGCTGAACGAACCAGGCGGGCCCGCCGCTCGGTCGTCTGTGACTTCTTAAACGATTTTACCACCGAGACACCGAGTTGACTTCCGATCCATCTCATGGTCGCAGTCGGATCTTCGATTACGGCGCGCAAAATTCTCCGGCAATTTTATTCTTGTTCAGATGACATCTCAATATATACTGAACCGATTTTTATGAAATTTTGCACATGTAAACATTTCACTCCAAACTAGTTATACTCAGATTTTCATCATTTTGCACCCACGGACAAGTTACACACGGATAAAAATGGTGCCATAGCAAAGAAAATTTGTCCCAAAATTGATCCTTGAAGAACACCTGATCCTACCGGTATCGAACGAGAGAAGCAACTATTATTGTATACGATTTGAAATCTTTCGGTAAGGTATCAATACACTGATTGAACTGCAGTTAAAAGAAAACCGAAAAACCTTTGTAATTTAGTACAGAGTCTATAATGGTTTATCGTATCAAAAGCATTAGAAAAATCTAAGAGAATTAACAATACGGGCTGGTCGTTATCTAAGACAATGCCGATGTCATCAAAAACTTTCATCATACCTGCCTTTGTACTATGTTTTGGCCTATTAGCCGACTGGATGTTACTCCCTGCGCTTCGGTTCAGAGAGGGGTATCCGGCGCGTTCTGCCAGCTTCGTCGCGACAGATTTCATGTGTGAATAGGCTGCCACGTAAACGTTCAAAACTGCCTGAACCAAATGGACACTTGTAATGACCACTTGAAGATGCGATGGGGGATGATTGTCCTGATATTCCCAAATGTAGCAAGTAGTAAAATGTTTCTTGTCTTCTGGGTAAACGAGTGGAAACTCATCGGAAATGATCTCTCAAATGCATCCGTCGAACCCATGGCCGTGAGCGGTGTCTTATGACACAATGTAAGTCTCGATAAACGCTACTTAAGTCAGCTCTTCAAAAGCAGAAACACTGAGACGATAATATAGACCCTACATCATAGGAATGTTGAAACAGTAAGTGAGGAACGAGGAACCCCAACCAATTTTACTTTTAGCCAAACCAGCTTACACAAGCTTCATGGTAAGGTGACTTCAAAATCATGGTAAACAAATCATCAAGGTTGCGGATTATCGCAAGCATTCTTCATTCACCACGTTTTCTCTTCGCCACCGAGTCGTAGCAGCAGTGAACAATGAACATACATTCAAACCATCGAGCCCGATCGGCCATGCACACGGAGTAACATCGGTTTTTTTCGTCTCTTCCATCTTCTTCGCCATTCGCTGTGTTACCACTTGACATATTCAAGCTTAGGTCACTCACTCTCAATATTCTATTTGCTCGATTCATAGAAGCATTCTTCACATGCGATGCAGCTCGGTAGCGATCACCTAATAATATATTCTTCATGAAGAATAGGCTACTGCTTATTCTTCGCGAAGAATATTTTGTTGGTTGGTTGGAACCGAATGCCTAGGTAGCATAGCTGGAAGGATGGTGAAATCGAAGACTTTTTGTGCCCACCTGGTGGCTATGTGACATTACAGATATCAAATAATTATATTTTTTTAGAATAGTAAATATAAGGTACATGTACCAGTTATTGCCTATTATGGTGTGCTCTCATAAAGTCGATGGGAACCAACACGCGGTAATCTGGCTATTTAGCCATAATTAGTGCATCTACTATACAGTGGAGTCAGTTAGGGTTTTTCACGACTTTTTTAAGCGGGTGTTCCTAAAAATCGCTTTTTACACGGTTTTCCGTTTTCGTATTTTTGATTGCATTTATCACCGACTGATCCATTGGCTAGCATTCTGCTGTTTTGTTTGGCGCACTCAGCAGTTGCTGACACCCACAATTTAGCAAACAAATAAATGAAAACAAAAACAAATAAGTCAAGCGCCCCTCGCTTAACATTGACATTTGACATTGACGCTACATATTACCCCGAAACATGGGACTTAAACATTAAATGAGGAAAGTTCGAGGCACCAACGTGAAGTTAACAATGTTCGTTGCACGTTTCCCAAATATTATGATATTATTTTCTCATCCTGGAGATGAATTCAAGGAGACTTGATGTGTTATCGACAGATACTGTTTCGTAGGTTTTTAAGGAGATTCATAAGTATGGGGCACGTTTTACTCTACTAAAACCCATAATGCGGCAGCACAAATTACATAAAAAATCAAAAACAAGTGCATTGGTGATAAGATTAAGAGTCCACTACCACATTGATATTCCAGATACCCCTGGGAAAGAATATATACTTATAAGTCGTATATACTTATTAGTACGAGACACTGAACAAGTCTGCACATTCTAACCGAAATACGCATATCTGTCAAGATAAGCAAAGTTAGTTGGAATTAAATGGAAAATACAAATTTTTCTTCTCATTTCTAGTTCTAATTTCCATATTAAGGATTGGCAGAAGATTGCACTCCGTCAATTCACTTTCAATTAATGATTTTGCTTTGACGCACAGGCTTAAAAAAATGCAAATTGTTTAAAAGGTCTGGGACACGACTCGACCATTAATGGTAGCATGATGAAAAAATCAAACTTTGGTCCCAGCATCTTATCGTCTACCACATCAACCACAACAGCGAACACTTTTGATTGGAATATCGACGAAATGCTTCGTTTGATATTCGGATGACTTTCCTTCGGCTTTCGTTACTCCTGCTTCCTGGCTTCATCCTCAAATCTTCTCAAATGAGGCAACAGCACTCTTCTAGCAACTTGTTAATTTTACACTTAACGATCTTCGCAGAATTTCATGAGCATGAGCATGAGCATGAGCATGTGGAGGAGTAGTGAGGATTACAGGTATGTACAGTTTGGTCTTGCCATTAGGAGGAACTGTACGCCATGGCAAGTCCTGCACTGGTGGTGGCTTCCCATCACATCACATGATCACTTGTTTCTGTAAAGAGATTCTCTCTAGACCCCTGTAGGTTTGGGTTGCACGTAAGTGTATCTGCTTACGGGCTCACGATACGTTTTTGGCCCTTCTTAAAGGAACATGATGAAACATTTACCACAGTACAACCTTGATCAAATCGTTTAATTAAAACAGTCCAGTGCTACATGCGGTTGCCTTGCTACATTAGATAAGCCGACTGGAAGTAATGAAACGTTCCTTACCTCATTTTGAAGTCTGTGATAGGAAGGTACTGAGCATTTAGTAAATATACTCTGAAAAATCGGCATTATAAGACATCACCTTATATTAACGTCAATTTCAATTGTTAAGTGATAAAATCAATAGTTTTAATAATTGAAATCGAAGCGTAGAAAATGTTTCGATCGCCTGGTGCAAACATTTTGGGAATCAATTGTGAAGTTATCAACGCTCAGAACCTAAGCAAATGTTGTGACCCTCCAAATGTTCGCACTCGCAACGTGTACCCCTGTATTGTAAACAAAGACGTAGTCCTACGTCAAAAGTTAGCAATTCAGCTAAAAATTCAACTTTTTATGGAAAATTTCCTGTACCAAAGGACATTCATAAAAATGTTTGGAATTCGGTAAGATATAAGAACATATCCACCAGGAAAAAGAATAATAAGTCATCTTAATGACATTGTCGTACCTCTCGTATTCCATGATTTTGACATATAATTGTTTATTACACACTACCAAAATGTCATGTCAATTTCTGTTCCCTGAGACCGCCACATTCAAGCGTTCTTTAGCACATAAGAATGAATAGAGAGGGATAAGAAAATTAATTCAATCAAACATATCTTTCGTCGAATTGCGTATGTGTCAGTTTCAGCAGCGATAATTTTACACAAAATCTTTCTTCACGTTTCTAGACTTTCTACAAACATAAATTACGGCTCGTGTAAATTTCATAATTTCTAAGTGTGTACCGTCACGAAAGTCTATTGTTGAAATCAAGACCTAACCTGTTGCGCTAAACAGAATTACAAGTGCAAAATCACATCGTGCGAAATTGTCAATGGACCAAATCCCACCGCAAAATAGCCGAAAAATATGGCGTTAGCCGTGGTGCAGTGCAGAAGATCAACATGCAGTATAATTTGCATGTCAGTGTTGCTGATCAATCTGTAAGAAGATCAAAATGCAGAAATGATGCACCAGGATAATCCATGATGTCAAAACATATCCAAGGTTCACGATCCAGGCAGTGTAAGTACGGTCGAACCATTTGACGATGCACACATCTCCAACCGAAACACGTCGGAGGGAATTTTCTACTTCACTTTGAATGAAAAACACTTTTTTATAAAATAGTTTTATGAGAAAAATACAGTTGTTATTGGTAAACTAGGAAATTTTAAACTAACACTTCACTTGACCACTTATAAAAAAACATAACTGGAACACTTTTTCAAACTATCACTAGCAAACGCGAGCAAGTTCATTTTGATCGCACTAAAAAAAGCGTATCCTTTGACAGATAGGCCTACTTCGTCTGTGACGAACAGACTTCTTCAGTGTCGAGTGCTAGACTTGTTATGGTTTGGAGCTATAATGACCACAGATGGGTAAATCGATATTCTGTGTGAAAATTTTAAGAGTCGTTGATGAAAATAAGCCTGGAAAATAACTACACGTTTCAACAGGATAACGATCCTTAGCACACAGCAAAGAAAGTGAATGTTTTCTTATATAATAGTAAAAATGCAAGTCAACTTTTCTTTTTTCAAATCTACAATAAAAATCATCAATATCATTAAGGCAACATAAAATCCTGTATTATATTTTTAGTCAGAATCATAGACCATTTTGAGAAGTAGTTGTATGTTTAATTTGAATGTCTATAATTATTCTGGGTGGATCTTTATTTATGCCAGCCACTGTAACTTTTATTAAAAAATCAACAAATTCACTCCCACAGATTCTTTTAAAGGCCACTACTGGAAGTTGATATGTTTGATTCCACTAACCAAAACTACCTCAGACAATACGTTCTAAGAAAGTTCTACATTTCCTAAGCTCAAAAACACCATCCATCTGACAGAATCGTTCATCATCATTATTATGCCATTTTGTTTTGTGTTCCTTCTCGGACGTCTCTCCCGGAGGCCTTGCTGGCCAAGTCTGGCCTGTTTGGACGTCGTACGTTCACCGATTCCCTCGGGGGTTTTGAGCCGCATAGACCACCAACACCACGAAAGCACGTTCCAACCAGACCACCCCCTCATCCCCAGCTTCTCCATTGAACCACCTCATCATCTAATCCAACGGCCATCCAAAGTCGAGTGGATTTAGTCCTCAGAAGCCAGAGAGCAAGAGCGTGTACATGGTCAATGAAAGAAAAATTACACCGCTTTTGGTGTTGTTCCTCCCCCAACTTGAACCACCCTCCGCTCGACGACGACGACGACGACGACGTGAACTGAAGAACGAAGAAAAAACTCGTAATTAAATTAATTTTTATGTACCGGACAATTAGGTTCATTCCATTGCGTTCCCCTTGGGGATAAGGTCAGCCACTGCTGCTAAAGTGCTTTTTGACATGCTATATCCATTTTTTTTCCTGCTCAAGCCACCCCACCATTGCTGAGTACCCTGTGATTGAATAGTTCGAAATAATGCCACTTTTTCAATTACTACAACACCCTCAAACCAAGGGAGAAGCTGGCGGACTTGGTCAACTTTGAGCTATGCAAATTTCTCCTCCCCAAAGAAGTCTGTAATCGCCTTTTGGAGCCGAGGATTCACTATGCGGAGGAGTCCGGGCTTGAGTTTCGAAAATAAGTAGTGAATTCATAAGCAGTCTGCTGTGAGCTCTCCAGTAACCATGGCAAGTTTTCGTTTCAATCCGGAATGAAAGGAATCTTCTCGACAACTCTCTTTCTTTGCCTGATGCCCGATGATGTGGTTTTGTGTCGGTGGTGTATTCCGTGCGGCAGGTGTCACTGTTCTCACGATATTTACCGGAGCACAATTCAGAGACCATAGAGACGGGAAATATACGGTTATTTCCGTTGCTGCGTTTTTCGTTCCGACTCCGGGCTGCCTCCTGCCGATGGCCGATGGATGGAACGAATTCTAGCTGCAGTGCGGCTAAGTTGCTATCATGTTTGTTCGTCTCTACGACAGTTGAAGCTTATTTACTGTGATTTTGAATGGTTTGTAAAAGATCCCGGTGGAAAGCTGATTACATCCGGTTTGCTTCGTAAACAAAGCTGACTGGAAGATAGGACTTTAATTGCTGCTCTAGGTTGGACGAAAAAAAAGGAAAGGAAGTTGCTGTAATGAGTAATTAGTGTGGTTTAATTCGATGGATGTACGCCAATTAGTCGGAATTAGTTTTGATGTGCCGTGCTGGGCTGAAAATTTGAAGCCAACTCTTATCGAAATACTCTGTAATCCGACGATTACTGATATTGTTGAGATGGTTTTAATTGGATTATGATTCTTGAAAATTAAATCTGAGATTTTTGCTTTCGATGAGCAGTGGTTCGTTTCTTCTTCATCTTAGTGTTTCAAGCTTATTGCTTTCACAATTAGTTTACTGCTTGATCTCAACTTAGTGTTCTAAATGCATTTCCACTGTTACCAATTGGTACCATTTTTGCATGAGTATGGTTATGTGGCAAGTAAAATCATACCCTATGCCCAGAGAGTGGAGAAAGTTTCCTTAACAAAAATTCCTTAGACCAGACCAGGAGTCGAACTCAGTCACCTCCAGCATGGTACTATTTCGTAGCTGCGTCTTTACCAACTGAGCTAAGGGCAGTTCATAAGCCACGTAGACAGAAATTTCACACATTAGCGATGACGATCTGCAATTATTTTCGTCGTAAAACCAGTCCATAATCAGAGCATATGCGGCCGTTTTTGCTTTAACTTTGAATGCCAAGTAAAGATTATCTACTTTGAAAGTATTCCAAAGAAAATTGACGTTTTTTCAGGCCTCTTCATGTATTTTCTCCGTTGCCCCACTCTACACTTTAGTAAGGTATTGCCCAGTTTGAATTAGAACATAAACTATTTCGCATATTTCGGATATACATTAACAAAATAGCATTCTGTTTTAACTAAAACTAGCTGAACCCGGTGTGTGCGCTGCTGCGCTTGCAACTAAATGAAGGAAAATTTAATGAAACTGGCATTTGTATGGTTTTTTTTCGGAATGAGTTTTTTCTTTCTTTAATAAGCAGGGGTTCAAACTTCTATCAAAACATGCTTCTTCCCCGAGAAAAACACGTTTTGTGTTTAAGTATCCTGGATAATTCTCATTTTTGGTAGAAATTTGTGTTTCATTTGTATGGGAGCTCTCCCTTCCGGAAGGGGTGGTTTCTCAAACCACCATACAATGATTACCTTTAAAACCCCCCACATGCCAAATTTGGTTCCATTTGCTTGATTAGTTCTCGAACCATTACACGGAGCTCTTCGAATATAATAAAAAATTGAGTTTCATTTATTTGAACCCCCCGCCCTTTCAAAAAGGGGAGGGGTCTTGAACCACCATAGAAACATTCTTGCCTTCAAGACCCCCCACATGCCAAATTTGATTCGATTTGCTTGATAAGTTCTCGAGCTATGAAGAAATTCGTGTTTTATTTGTATTAGAGCCCCTCTTTCAGTGAGCGGAGGGGTTTCAAACCACAATAGAAACATTTCTTGCCTTCAAAATCCTCTACCTGCCAAATTTGGCTCCATTTACTTGATTAGCTCTCGAGTTATGTAGAAGCTTTTGTTTCATTTGTATGGGAGCACCGCCTCCCAACCTAACAGAGAGAGAGGAAGAGTCTCAAACTATCGTAGCAACATTTATTGCCTTTAAAATCCCCACATGCTAAATTTGGTTCCATTTGCTTTATTCGATCTAGAGTTATGAAGAAATTACAGTTTCATTTGTATGACAACACCCCTTCTAGGAGAGGGGAGGGGTCTCAAACCACCATAAAAACATTTTTCTCCTCCAGAAAACCCCACATGCCAAATTTGGGTCCATTTGCTTGATTAGTTCTTGAGATATGCAGAAACTTCTGTTTCATTTGTACGAGAGCCTCCGTTTCTAGAGATGGGAGGGGTCTCTGACTACCATAGAAACATAGCTTACCTCCAAAAACTTCCGCATGCTAAATTTGGGTTCCTTTGCTTGATCAGTTCTCGAGTTATGCAAAAATTTGTGCTTCACTTGTGTGGGAGCCTCCTTTCCATAGAAGGGAGGGGTTTCAAACTATCATAAGAATCTTTCGGTATCCAAGACGAATCCAACAAAGCAAAAATCTTGCCAAACGGTCCTTCCGCTCGCGAGTTAAATCGTGACAAAGGAAACCCCAACTCATTTTTATTTTTATAGATGTTAAATTATGAGGGAAAAAACAATATACTTTAGAGGGGAAATACAAAAAAAAATCATTCATCTCAATTTCGAAGAAATTTATGGACTTTTCCCAGAAACAACCGGCGCAAATTATTCTCATCCACCGTTTGACAAACTTATTCCACTGTGTTCTCAATTCATTGATGCTTTTGGCGCAGCTGCCATTCACCTTCAGCTTCCTCTTCATAATAGCCCAAAATTTCTCGGTCTGAGCTGGGGACGGTTTGGTGGGTGGAGTTCTTTCGATATAAACTGAATCCCGTTGGTTTCATACCACTGTAACACTGATTTACTGTAATGACAGCTTGCAAGATCTACCCAAAACATGACTGGATCATTGTGGGACCTGATGAATGGCAATATTCGCTTTTGGAGACATTCCGTTCTGTACAGCTCTGAAATAAATGTCTTATCAGTGATGAAAACCTTGGTCTTCCTACCACAGGTACAGATGCCTTGCCAAATCATGTATTTACGTGCATGTAATTATCTGCAAACACAAACTTAAACTGGACAGGAACACCTCCCCGAGCCGTGGCCAAGTAAAATGTTTGTCCCGGTAGCTGTTTGAAATCGACCTTTACATAGGTGTCATCATCCATGAGGAGTCAGTCATTGAATTTTGTCAACACCTGATCATACAGTTTTCTGGCACGGATTCTGGCCACATTGTTCTGCTTTTGAGCCTTATTTGGTTGGCAACAGGCACGGTATGACTAGAAGCCTTCCCGGAGACGAATCCGTTGCACGGCACAGCGTGCGCCGCGAAACTTTTTGGCCAAATCACGGTATAATTTAATGTTCTTGATGACTCTATTCCGCAGTTGACGGTTGAAAGTACCCGCCCGACGCTTGCTTTGAGGCTTGCAATCTTCCGACAAAGTTTTTCTGTACTTTTTCAAAACACATGCCACACGGTATTTTGGAGAAAATCCAACACTTAAGCAAGTTTTGGCCCAGACCACGAAGAGTTTTCCAAATGATTGCGCACATTTTTTTTTCTTCTTTCTTCTTCCATTTCGCATTTCTCTGAAACACATTCGAACTGCAACGCAAAAAAAAAAAAAACTTCTGGTTATGTCTTTGTTGTAGGAAACACATAAGACATCATAGTTTACAAATCCGACCACTAACTTTACGCTAGAAATGGTTGCCTCACTAACACCGGATCAGTATTTCATTTTCACGGATAGTCTCAGTTCTGTAGAGGCTATTCGCTCATTGAGCCCGGTAAAGCACTTCTCGTATTTTCTCATGAAAATACAGGAGCTTCTAAGTGCTTTATCTTCGCATTATTTCATCATCACCTTTGTATGGGTCCTATCTCATTGTTCAATTCCGGGCAATGAGAGAGCGGACTCGTTTGCAAAGGTGGGTGCTATGGAAGGCGATATTTATGATCGACAAATCACCTTCATCGATTTTTTTCCTATTTTTCGTCAACAGTCACTCGTCAGCTGCCAGTATAAATGGAGTAAAGGAGATTTGGGGCGATGGCAACATTCTATCATCCCAAAGGTGTCGAAGAAATCTTGGTTTAGGGAGATGGATGTGGGTCGAGACCAATAGGGTCGCTGTATGTTATGTAATTCCGTTTATATGCGAGTGAATGACACAAGGAATGAAAATCGCTCCAAGAATGTCGACCTGGGTGAATGGAACTCAATATTAGGTACTTCTGCTACTGAGTGTAGTTATCAACTACCTATATTTTTTCGTAGCTCGTTTTGAACTATAAGTGATATTGAAAGCTTCCAAACCAGCACAGATCTCATCAATCGGATTGGTTTACAATTGCAATAAAACTAGTTTCCGGAAATGCACGGGGTGACTGGAGAATAATATGCAAGGCCTTAACATTTCTTTAAATCCTGCGTGTATAACGTCCAATTGTATACATATCCGTTTTGTAGTGAGAGAAGAAACAGAGATCTACGTAGACTCTTGGTAAACCCCCTCCCCCATCGTAGATAATTGTACAATATTTCGAACCCCCTCCCCCCGCTGAATTGTCTACGTGCTTTCTGAACAGCCCCTAAAAGAGGCCCCGGACTGTGGTTCGTCCTTATCCAAATTTTAGAAAAACGGTTGCAGCTCTGAAGTTTTTTGGTGATTTGAACCAAGTCACTGCATTTCAAGCAAAAAAATTCAAAAGGTCTTAAGTAACCTGGATTCTTTAAATTGTTTTCATTTTTCAAATTATCTCGGTCATGGAAATATATGAGTAAAATAAATTATCATCGTGTGTCTAATCCAATAATACAAATTGTTTTTTGTCAAACAAATTGTTTTTTTTTTCAATGTTAAATTACGTTTTTCTTCATATGAGGGTTCAAATTGGAAAATGTTCAATTGGGAGCCTCACGAAAACGATCGGCTTTTCAACTGTCAATAACTCATGAAATCATCGTTATTTTTTTAAGATTTTGGAACAATCGATAGGTTATCTTTCTGCGCATCTTTTGAAATATTCAATTAACATTGTTTTTAAGAGTAAACTTTTGAAAAGACATAAATAGACATAATCATTGCGGAACCGTGTCGTGTTTCTCCCGATAACGGAATTAAGGTAGCAGATAGAAGTATCGTCCAGTGCATACGAAGGGTACGTGATCGCCAAAATCAACGGGATCTTTTAATGCAGCTCCTATGCATCCCCAAGATGGACCAGGGAGCAGTTCTATCAGATGTTTGATTCACAGACCGAGATGCTCATCGGTAGAAAACCTAGGGGCGCCCAGCCTACTGATGAAATGAGTAAGAGCCTCCGCACTAGTTGTCTCAGAACCAGAAGTTCAAACCTGCATACAGCTCTGTCCAGATAAACTGAAGATTATCGTAGATGGACTTTTTCTGACCCTCGACTTTTGCGAACGCACAATTCAGAAAGGAAGAAAGAAGTAACGCAAAGGGCACACAAGTCTCAAACGAGGAGCTCGTATAAAGGCATCCAGACCGGATGGAATCCCTCACGTGGCTCTGAAAGTGTCAATTAAGGCATTACCGAACCGTTCAGGGTTGTGCTGCAGAAGTCTCTATAGGAAGGCTATTTGCCGGACAGGTGAAAAGTGTTGATGCTGATAACAGGAAAGCCACTGGGGGATCCAGCATCGTATAGGCCAATATGCCTGTTGGATAAGCTCGGGAAACTGCACGAGAGGATCATCCTCAACAGGCTGATAAAATTTACCGAGAATGAGCAAGGGCTAACGAGGATGCAATTCGGCATCAGAAGTCTAAAGCGGATGCCATTTGGACAGTGGTCTAGATAGCCGTAAGGGTGTCCAAACAGAAGCGGAGAGGCGATAGATATTGCGATATTTTAACGATTGACGTTAAGAACGCTTTCAATAGCCCAAGCTGGGAAACTATTGCTGAGTCGCTGCACAGAATTAAGATGCCTGATTATCTGTACAGCACTCTGGAGAGTTACTTTCAGAACCGGGTGTTGATCTACGAGACCTCGGTGGGCGGAAACATCACGGTGGGAATTCCGAAAGGTTCCATCCTTTGCCCAACACTTTGGAACGGTATGTACAAGGGATTGCTGATCAAAAGTGTAATGATCGTTGCCTCCCAGCTGCGTGCTGAAGTATCTGGGTGTGACGATCGATGACCGGCTAAACTTCAATAACCACGTAGTTTATACCGATGGCAAAGGCCATCAATGCGATAGCCAGAATTATGCCGAATAGCTACGGACCTAGCAGTAGTATGCGGCAACATGAACAGGACAAAATTGAAAGAGTAGTTCTAAATTATGTTGAAATTGCATTACACCAACCATGTTTTGCGAAGTGTGTTCTTTTTCATAACGATGGATTAGTTGTCCATAATTGTGGTTTCACTGCCAATCATAGACACTCAGAGTTGACTTTTCAACAATGGAAGTTGGCTTAGCAAAGAAGCTACAAACTTAACACGCCAAAGTCTAGCATTCAAATCCCATGCTTAGTGATGTTATCGTTTTGCATGAAGATACTATTTTTTCATTTTATATTTTATAAGACTTCAGTATTATACACTTATATTCAAAACATGCTTTAGTCATTAGACAGTATTTTCCACTTGTTTAATGCAAGCTGTGTTGCTTGGGACTTGCATCGATTCGGCCACTTAGCGTCACCCTTATGTTCGGAGTGCGCAGACGTCCAAGATACACCGAAGTAGCAACCTTAGATTGTCAATCATGTTCATGTTCCTTCTGCATTAGAATCATAAAATTTATCTCATTTTGAAGCATTTTACCAGCCGAGCAAGGATCATGTCGTCCATAGAGACGCTTTTGTTACTGTTTCAAAAGGTGTTATATTTTCAAGTTTGTTTTCACTTTCTCTCAGTCATGTTCATGTCCACTGTTCTGTCGTTCCGTTAATTAGTCTTTTTGTCTTTTTGTATTTTAGTATGTCAATGTTACGTTTACAATTTTAATACAGCGTGTTTGTTATCTTCGTAATTTCTTCAATTTTTTGGTAGTTTAGTTCGTTGGTGTGTCGTTTGTGTGCTCTGAGAGGTTTTTGAGGCAGTTTTCTCGAATCAAAAATAAGTTGTCATTATGTTGACGAGATGTTTGATTTCTACCAATTGTAGTAATGTCTGGTGGTACAAACCTTAGAAATCCCAACAATGTAATTATTATGGTTAACTGATGGGAATTTTTAATGTTTACTGATAGGAGGTCATTGAGTCTCGTTATGTAATTTAATTAATCAGTCAGTGTTACGTTTAAGAGGGCATTACGAAGCTTCTTCACTATTTTATGATTATGTTAATTGATGTCTAGTTTTTATGTGCTCTGAAAATCATCGGTGCATATCTAATCACTCCTCGTTTGATTGAACCATAACACTGTCCGCCTTAGTCAGTTGTTGCGAAAAACCCAAAAAGTATTTGAGGGGAGATGAACCAGCCCAGGGCTGAGCAATATCTATAATCAAGAATCAAAAAACAAAACAAAAATTGCCTAATACTATCCTCTTAATCGTTTAATCTCTTCAAAGTCTTATATGCATGTGCAGCCTTACAATAATTTTATGAGTCGTACTTGGTTAGTCAAAAAGTTTTGAAAGCGGAAATGAAAATTGTTTTTTTTTTTGGGGGAAATCTCTGTTATTGCTTCATTAATAGAAAACAACAAAAACAACAACTTTTATTGCTCAGTGTAGTCTCTCATAAGATCAATACATTTGGTCCAACGATTTTCCAACTTTGTTGTCCCATCACGAAATGCCTACAAAATATTATTCTACGACGGCTATAACCTCTTCGTATGATGCAAAATGCTTTCCACGAAGGAATTGTTTGAAGTGTGAGAACTGCCAGAAGCCAGAGGAAGCTATATCTGGCGAATAAGGGGGATGCTGTAACCACATGTTCCCCAATTCACTGATTTTCGCGATGGTTTTTCAGCTGTATGAGCATTGTCTTGATGAAAAAAGATATTTTTCTTCTGCAAACCGGGTATTTTTCACAAATTTTTACAGTGTGTCTCACAATAGTAAGGCACCTTTTTTCAATCTTGGTTTATTTCAGCTGGGTAATTTCAACAGCCGATTTGATTATACCCGTTTTGTTTGTATTCATTTGAAAGCTTATCGCCGAAGATGGATAACCGATTACGATTGCTTATATTTATCAGCTACCATGGAAGCCGAACGGGAGCAAGTTTTAAAATTAAATCTGCTAAAGCTTAGACCGTGTCAGATATTCAATAGCCTTAAGCAGTTCGGAGTGGGTAAGCATTTTATTGTTCGTACCTTGAAATGGTTCAAGGAAACTGGAAATGTTAATATTTAACACAAAGGAGCAGCCACACGAACTGCCAGAACAAATAAAAAAGGTTAAATGTGTGAGGAAGCGAATAAGACGAAATCGGGCCGTATCTGGCCGTAGATTGAGCAAACAATTTCTCAGACATAATCTGGAATGCAAGTCGTACAAGAAACAACGGGTTCACGGATTCACGGAGCATCAAAAGTAAGCCTGGGTCCAAAGAAGTAGAAATCTTTTGGTTCGGCACGGTGACTGCGAGATTTTATTATTGGATGAAAAGCTCTTCCACCTTCAGGACAGTCATAATCAACAAAATGATCGTATCTATGGCAAAAGTCTTGCCAATTCTCAAAGAGATAAACTGGCTGAAAACTTCCTCTTCTTTTCATAGAAGCTAACGCAAAAATCAACACTGAATATTATATCGGGCAAGTTTTGAAGAACCATCAGCTTACTCATGTTTCAACGCTGTATGGGAATACACCATATTGTTTGCGCAATTGGCGAATTTTCTTCCGATTTCATCCCCCGCGAATAATGGCCGCCATATTTACCGGATCTCAACCCACATGACTACTTTGTTTGGGGTTGTATGCTTAAACAGATAGGACCTACAAAAGGGCTTACTTTAGATCGATTCAAGAAACATTTGGTTGATATTTGGGACCAAATTCTTAAGGAAATCGTGCGTGCCAGCTGCGATGGGCTTACAGGGCATTTGCGTAAAGTTATCAAGGAAAAAGGCGAGAGATTCAAATTGAATTAATATGGTCTATTTCGATAACATGTATCTCTCAGATGAAAAATAAATGCTATGATTTGATTGATTTGTTTTGCTGTAATCACATTTTGTTTTAGTGACACCTATTGTGAGACACCCTGTACATCCAACTGGTTCATAAGGTCGTTGATCAATCAATCAATCAATAATAATCAATGTTGATTGTCGTGCCAGATTGGAGATAATCTTTCAATATAACTTCATTTGCATCCCATAAAAATTGACGCTACCACCTTCTTGGAGTACTAGGTTCACACCACTCCGTAGCCTCTTGTTTTGATTCAAGATCATGGTGGTAGATTCAAGTCTCATTTAAAGTGATGAATCGACGCAGAAAATTCTCTCTGTCCTTTCGAAATTGCTCCAAATTTTGCTCAGAAAGTCGCATTCGAACGTGTCTTTGTTGGATTGTTAGCAAATGCGGCATTGTGCACACAGTTTTTTGAAACCCAAAACTACAGCCAAAATATGCCATGTTTTTCCATGTGAGATGACCATAGGCATCAGCATCGTGGCAAAACCATAGGTCAGTTATCACATCCACAGGCGATTGATGATCTTCCAAAACCATATCCTGTATTTTCGCTATGATTTTTTATGTTGATGCATTTTTTAACGTCCTGAGCGAAGATCGTCTTCAACCCCTATACGGCAAAGCTAAAATTCCAAAACCCATAAAAAACCAGTTGAAAGTGAAGGAGAAAACTCCTTTAATACTGTCACCACCTTTGAATGGATCTCAGTAAACGATGAACTTCCCAAAATAAAGAATTGAATCACTGCATGATATTCGGATTTTCCCGTTGTTAACAAATACACTGAAAGGTCAACTTCAAATGACTTTCAAACAAAGAATGAATTGACAGATTGAAATGAAGTTTTGAGAACATTCTTATGAAAGATGAAATATTAAAATAGCGTAGACATATTGGTTTTTCTATTGCTCCATAGATGTAACTTTCAAAAGTTTTTGACTAACCTAGTAAGATTCACTTTCTGGTGGCAAAGTAAAGCGTCATTACTGCCATTCCCAATCCATTACTATACAGTTGTCGAGAATATAGCCATTATATTATTGTTTGTATACCATTGTTATAATCTGTGCTGTTTTTATTATGGCTCTTTGAAGTGCGAGAGAACAAACTAAGAAAAGTCCCAATCAAGCATGGGCAAAATCGGTTCACTTAGCGCTAATTTACACTCACACGCAGATACATTCAGAAGTGAGCGTTACCACGTTTAAATTATTCCGATTCTGTTCATTAGTATTCTGCTTTCGTTCTATTCGTAGAAAACAGAATTGAGCAAAACTGGCAGCTGATTGTACAGCGAATGAGTCGGACGGTAGCAGTGTGGAAAATTTCTCATTGCCTATTTTTTATCCGCTCAATCATTAACGATTGCATTCTGTTGGATTCAGCTGAGTGAGATTGATTGAATCACACTCATTTCTTCAAATCAAACCTTAAACATCACTTAACACTTCAAATAATGCACAGTGGGGCGACTCCATACAAAAGCTGGTCATGCATAAAAATGTCTCCAAATCAATAAAAACACGTGTTTCTTAATTAATTTTGGGTCGCTGAATCCATAAATGAGGTTGCTTTTTTATTAGGACGCCCTCAAATATTACGTAACACAAAAATTTTGCTTTTTACAAGCGCTTTGATAATCCCATATTTTTTTCATAAAATATGGCGCGTTAGGTGATGTCAGCTTTGTTTACACCATCTCTGGTATTACATAATATTGAAATGGACCTTAACAACTGTTTTCTGCCTTATGAGCAATTTGTATTATTCTATCATTAAAAAAAGCAGTAATTTTTAAACAGTTTTATGACTATGTTGAGCACCAAAAAGGTCATACAAAAAAGTTATTTGTATCAAAGAACTCCTTTAAAACCATATTCTGTATGTTTTCATAGTGTGCGAAGAATTTAGTATTGTTTATTTTATATAAACGGCAATAAAAATAAAAATTTAAATCTTTTCTTCACTTATTGTTTTTTCTTCCATTTTTTCATAATTAAACACACATTTCTATATCATTAGTAATTTTTTGGAGTAAGAAAAAAATGTGTTATTTATAAGAGACAACATAATAACAACAGAAATCGGTTACGCTTACTTTGCGAGTACTGAAATTTCTTATTGAATGATTTTCAAAAACTATCGAACTCCTTATTCAACGGAAAACAGTTATTCTCTGCTGCCTTCATCTTTTCTAGTGACCCTTGATGTTTCATCGCTTCATATATCTGTTTTATTTATTTTAATCCGTCTCCTTTAAAATCATAAAAAGCAGTGTTTATCAGAAATAGTTTAGCCAGACCATAACATATATTTCAAAAAATTATTCCACGACTGTCAATTACGGGGAAATAACCATAATAACTTACTTGAAATTTCACTATCCATATCCACAATTATTTTGGGTACCACAAGCACTTCAATAATACAGTATGAATCTCAATATAGCCAGTATCAGCCAGATACAAAATAAAGATTTGATGCTAACAGAACGCTGTTTCAGTTGCTTAGTAATAACACAGAGAACAGAAAATTTACTGTGTAAACTTTAAAAAGCAAACCGTTGGAAAAACAGCGCTGCCTAGTCTAGATTTCACCAAACTAAAATTGACAGGCTATCAAATCTCGAGATGGGCAAGTGGCGCCATCAACATACGATGCACCAAAACTAACGGAAACGAGCTGTTATTTTAAAATGGCAGTTTCAGAAATTTACACACGGTAGGCACTCCAGCTTGGATGTCTGTTCTCTGTGGTAATAAGGAACAGAGATGAATGAGAAGAGATGAGATGACGAAGAATACTGATCGCTACTGCGATTTGTTCAATCTTCACACACAAACAAAATTCTCGGTCATACTCGGTACAAGATTGCTTTAATGTCATCGGAAACAACCTGCTGGACCTTATTAATGAATCGCTGCAAACTGGGCACGTGCCACAAGTTTGGAAAGAATCTTTAGTTATTCCCATTCAAAAAGTCGCTGGAACGATGAAAGCCGAAGAGTTTCGTCCTATTAACATGTTGCACACTTTAGAGAAAATTTTGGAACTTGTTGTAAAAGGCCAGCTGTTAACGTATTTAAATAGTAATAATTTGATTGCGCCGGAACAATCGGGATATCGCGAAGGTCATTCTTGTGAAACAGCGTTAAATTTAGTTTTAGCAAAATGGAAAGAAAATGTAGAGCGTAAAGATACGATTGTTGCTGTTTTTTTTGGATCTGAAACGCGCTTTTGAAACGATTTCTCGGCCCTTGTTGTTAAAATCAATCAAGCGCTTTGGATTTTCGGGTTCTGCATACAGATGGTTTGAAAGCTATTTGTCTGACAGAACTCAACGGACGGCTTTTAATGATTCCGTGTCGAGCCCTGTGGAGAACGGCCTTGGCGTACCACAAGGGAGTGTATTAGGGCCCATTTTATTCATTCTATATATTAATGACATGCGACGAGTCTTGCGATTTTGTGATATTAATCTTTTTGCTGATGATACCGTGTTGTTCATTGCAGCTAAAAGCCTCGAGTTGTTGAAATTGAACATAAGTAAAACTAAATTCATGGTAATTTCAGGGAATCGAGTTAACGAAGACGTCTCTGTTAAAATTGATGATGTAACAATTGATCGCGTTCGTGAGATTAAATATCTTGGCGTGATTATTGATGATAGATTAAAATTTGACTCTCACATTGACGATGTCATCAAGAAAATAGCCAAGAAGTACGGTATTCTCTGCCGATTAAAAAACGATTTAACTATTGCTAGCAAAATACAATTGTACAAATCTATCATCTCTCCTCACATTGAATTTTGCCCTTCCATTTTGTTTTTAGCTAATCAAACACAAATATCGAGATTACAGCGTTTGCAAAATAAGATAATGCGTTTGATCTTGAGATGTAACAGATTCACTTCCTCCTCTTTTTTGTTAGATGCCCTACAGTGGCTATCGGTGAAGCAGAGAGTTGTGTATTTGACAATGGTGTTCATTTTTAAAGTAATAAACGGTTTGCTGCCTCGATATTTGTGTAATCGAATTGAAAGAGGAAGTGATATTCATAGATATAACACTAGAAACGCGAATGATGTTAGAACACCATATTTTTTGTAACGGAGCTTCACAAAATTCGTTGTTTTTTAAAGGTATAAATGTTTTCAATTCGATGCCTATACACATCAAACGTGCAACAACACTAACAGATTTTAAGAGACAATGTATTTCACACATCAAAGCTGCCTTTTGAACAGCTACTCTGATAACTTTTTTATTCTTGACTAATTTTGTATCTTGACGATGTTATTACAACGGATATTTTTGTATGGTTTATTGTTAAATGTTTTATATTTGTCATGGGGCACAAACAAACTATATTTTTCGCCTCGATGATGATGATGGATTTAAAGTTTTTATTTTGTTATTGTAATTTAAAGTAGTTTTCATTTTTTGTGTAGTCTTCAAAAGTTTGAGCCTCGCGCGCGGTATACAGGTATAAAGAACTTCTTTGAATTTACAAAAAATATTGACTTATGATGCTTGAGAAGATGCCATGAAATAGTAGTGGGTTGTTCTGGCTGATTGTCGGAGAATTCTTTGTCAGTTCTGTTGTGGTTGAAAGTAAAAGTTTGACTAGGGACCGGTCCAGGATTTTTTCGGTTTGGAAATATTCTCGATTTCCTTATTGGGGATATCCTTGGTCAGCCCAAAACTAAGGTGGCGGTTCCATTAGTGTTGAAACCTCACTCGGTAGCGGGCAAGATCGGATATTGGATTGTATTTTGATAATGTCCTTATACAGGATTCTGTGATTTGAATTGTAATAGAATTTTCTGATCGCTGGGTTTATTTGCGAACATTTGTGGTTAACATCAATAGCTTTTCACAATTATATCGCTGTAAAGCAAATGAACAGTTTTGGAAGAAGTTTATATCTGTAGATACAATCAGTTCGTATTTGGTTTTGCATAACTGGTTGAATTGTTTTAAATAAATTATCTAATAGATAAATCGTCTAGCTCAAACCTTTGTAGGGGTAAGTGGCGGGACCATCATCATCATTTACATCATTTACCACCGTTTGTTGACAAGCTTGAAGAGTAGTGCATAGTGACAATAGGCTATTGTTGATATGATCATATTGTTGATATGATGAAGCAATTGAACATGATATGCTTGAAGCGCTCGCAGAAAAGATAAATCTTGTCATATATTCAAAAAATGTGCAAATGGCCAAAAACCCTATCTTTTCTTTAAAAAATATCAATACTCTGCGCAAGTCTGCGCTACATAAGGCTATGTCCATTTGAGAGCTAACATTTTAAACTAATATTTACAATTAACCCCAACTCGGGCAAACCCGGGCTTCAAAGTTTTGTAGCATGGTTTTCACAAAAAAATCACACCTTTTTCGTTTAAATTCAAATTTTACAAAACTTTTGTAGTATTCAAAAAAAAAATAATGATGCAGATTTGTTTTGTACTCCATTTTAAGGAACTTTCTCTTTAACACCATCTTGATTAAAGTCAATGGTAGAGCTCTAGCGAATTATATAATTTTTATAATCTTATTCAAAAAATCGCAAAAAACACATAGGTGACATACTTTAAAAAATCGCACCGATCTCAAATTCTGTCCAATTACTTTAAGAATTTGGATTTAAAAATTTCAATAGTGTATTATTACAGGTAAAACATAAAAAAGACGTCAACGTGAATTTCGTATTTTGGATTAATGACCAGCGATTCCCCACTGGGTAATGGTCTAACATGATGTCTAGCAATCTAATGCAACATAAAAAAACATAAAGCGTCATTTTAAACCGTATCTCTGCTCTGATTCTTCCAGCTGATTACATTTACTGAGTCAAAATATTCTCATTCGGTGTATTCAAATCGCTTGCGTTCAGTGGCAACACATTCATTCAGCATAACGTCTAGCTTTTTTTTTCGCATGATTCTGTTTTGCTCGTTTTTTCTTTCTACGATGTTCGTTTTCGAGAATTCGTATAGAATAGTTTGGTAGGAAACGTTACACTCGTTCAGTATTCTGTTAGCAACCGAGGGTTGCTATTTTAAATCGGTGGTGCTCATGTGAGTGAATGAGTTTTCCCATGCTTGGTCCCAATCTTCCTGTGAGAAATGTGACTTGCAAAGTTGGGAAGTCAAAGTCATACCTACTTAAAGTGAAACAGAGGCAAGGACTGAAGGCATACAAAGTAAAAAGGTGCCTAACCGTGATGACAAGCAAAACTTTACAGCAAAAAGTCGTGCTTCGAAGCTTTAAACCGATTTTTTGCAATCATTTTCTTGAATTATAAGGGACGACGAAACATACGTACTTGAAGATTTGAAACAGCTTCAGGGGCTTTTTAAACCGCAACGCAAAGGAACGCTGTTGCCGAGCATTTCCGGACAAAAAAGTGTCCAAAGTCCCAAGGATTATTTAATTTGGTAGGCCACAGTAAGTTGTGGTTGAAAATCTGAAAGTTTCGACTCTACCGGCACTATCAATAAGGATGTGTACGAGAAAGAATGTCTGCAAAAGCGGTTGCTACCATTTATCAGAAGCCACGACTCTTCAGCTCTGTTTTGGCCTGATTTGGCCTCTTTAGACTATGCGAAATCCTGGAATGGTATAAGGTACAAGAGGTCAAATACGCGTCAAAAACAGCCAATCCACCACACGGAAAAAAATCCGTGCCCGGATCCGTGAACTGCAGTCATGAATTCGAGAACAAGCAAAAATACACCGTGAACTGAATCACGTAATCATGAACTAAATCACGTTTTTAGGTAAAAATCCTGAAAACGTGAACTAGTTCATGGTCCGTTTTCATTTTCGTGAACGCTTTTGTTTCTGTGCAAACTGTCAAGAATATAGAAGTACTTGGCTCTAAATAAGTGGAAACTCTTCGAAAATAAGAAGAAAGCAAACGGTACCGATGATTTCAAGAGATGATGGAGAATCGTCACGGCGGGCGTATCTGAGGATACCGTACGGAACCTGCTGGCGGGTGTACTACAGAAAGTTCACGAATTTTTCAGAAAGAAGGATTATCATCTCATTCAACTTTTTCTAATGTAGATATACCTTTATCATTGTGAAATAATTAACAGTTTTTGTTGAGTGATCCGTAAGTTTGCTTTGCTGCTATTATTTTGGTGTCCGAAATTTAACGTGGACAGGCTATATTCTCCTCAAACTCAAATTTTTAACAATAACTTAAAACGTTGATTTTTCCCTAATCTCAAAATACTCTCTCGAATTGAAAGCAGCATCTAGTTGGCGAATATTTGCTCTACTATTTGGTGCATTTGGATATCGTAGAAGTTGTGTAACTGACGAGGGATCCACGTTTGAAGTCATTGTTTCAAATTGACTTGCTGGCCCTCACAAAAAATAACTCGAGATTTTTCACTGATACATCTCAGGTTGAGTACGTCTTTTGATATGTTTTGGCAGATCTTTTGAAAAAAACATATTATAATGAAAATGGTCTGCGGTTAAACGGTTTCAAGTCTACAATACCAGTTTAATTATATCTTCTTGAATTGATTCGAGGTTCGTCAGTTTCATCCCGCTCGAGCAAATCAGAGGATGATGGTGATTGCCGGACCGACCGTACCTCCACCCGGTTCAAAAGTAGATTTTCATCTTCATTAATAAATCATAGGTCCGACGGCGGAAAACGCAAACTACAAATTACGGCTCATTAATTAGGCATGGACTCCACAAGCCACACCGACGCCGGCGACGTTGACGACACACTCCGTTCGGTCGTCCAGAGCGGGCCTTCTGCGTACACGCGCGAGCACGCCCCACCTCATGTGATTAGGTATGTTCATGCGACCAACGACGGCAACACGAAGACGACAGCACCAAAGCGGCAACATGGATGCATGGTCCCCCGAACAAAGGGCTTCACCACGGCAATAGCACACCTCAATGGGTCTTAGAATGTGGGAAATGTGTGTAGAGAGCGACGAATCTTTACACGGACGGTCAACTGGGCCCTAGCTCTAATTGGCGACGACACATAAATCATTCCACAATGCGGTGACAATTCCACCACCAGCGTCGGGTGTTCGTGGCAGAATAGTACATGTGGTCATTATGGATGATGATTGTTTCAACAAACTGCTAAATTAATTTTCGTCAGGCGATGTTGGTTCGGTTGAATTCGGTTCTTTCAAATTGAATGCTTTCCAAAACAAGAATTCCTACACTTGAGCCTATTCAAAATGCAGAAAGCACCTTCAGTTTTCATGGAAGAAAAGGAATAACTCAAATCTCCTAGCATTCATGGAAGACCAATTTTTTCCCCTTTTTTAAACCTATTTACCCGAACAGTCAGTCAGAGTTCACCGCGACCGAGAGGAAGAAAGGGGATTCTGGATTTCAATCAATTGATGGGGTGGAATGGGTAACGAAGTTTTGCCACGATGCTGATTTTAATTGAATTGAATTGATTTATCGCTGTTTTATCGGTGTTTATCTTACTTTTCTGCTGACTTACCGAGGGGACTCTCCGGATAGGATAGATTGAGAAAAAGGGTGCCGCTGGAACATTGACGAGGGACACAGGATCAGTGAAATTAGTGCAGCCAATTGAGCGTAGCAATTGACGAAAGATAAAAACCGGGAATTAATTTCAATTTGACAAATTGACGTCGGAATCAGATTGAAATTATCTTGAAATTACAATAAGACGAATGCACCTGCAGCCCTACCTAATACGGTGAAGTTCCTACTCAACCAATAGAATGCAATTTTCCGGTCGACCAACCGAAAAACCACAACTCAGTTTGTATAATAATTATATAGGGTAAGAGGATGTTGTGTTCAGCTTCAAGCTCCTTCATTCGGCCTATGTACCAAGTAGCGTACATTATTTTTAGCGATCATCAACAAAATCGTGGTGCTATTTGCATGATAGATGTAATCCGAAGCAGTTGAGACAATACTAATCATCTCTATAGTTGTTCACTTCCACGTAATTTTCGGTTTTCTTGAACTTTTGGGGCATCAACGATTTCGCTGGTTATGCTGAAGAACAGATGATCCACACGATTTCAAGTGATCTAAATTTGGCTTAGTTGAGTTGATCCAAGCAAAGTAATACGAGTCTGGATGCTGACAGAAAGCTCGTTACACGTTACAAATTAACTGTTCGCGCAGCTAAAACCAGCATCGATTCCCCACCGAGAAAATCGTGGGCCCAATGTTGGGGACATATTTTTTTGTATGTTCCCAACTATGGCCTGTTGTAACAATAACATAGTATTAACAGGTTGTTGTTGGTAAAATTTCTGGTGAAAATGCATGAATTTGCAGTTCTTTATGTATTCAAAGGCTCATCTAAAACACAAATCGACGAGTCCGAATCATTGTATAGTGTATTATAATGTTTTCATTATTGAATGGCTGATAAATTATATATGAACATCATTTACGTGTTTCGAGGCAGCTTTGCTTTGGTTTGTGTTGTGAAATATTTGTTTGTAAGTAAAATCCCGCGCAGCTTACAATGCAGCACGTTCACATAAAGTTGAGGAAGAGAAAAGCATGGCTGCAAAGACTGTATTTTGTAATAAATCCATCGAATGGGACGAGCTTGGCACATCCATGGACAGACCCAATTTGGTGCCCTATGAGTACCGACATCAAATCCACCTCCTCTCGAATGTTTCTGACTTTATAAAAGAGTTGTGTAACTTTTGAGTGTAACATGCCACCAAATGTCTTATCTAAAACTTTTTCTTTGCAAGTGTATAACTAGTTCAATCCTACGCTTACAGCTTCAAAACTTTATGAGTTACCATGCCAAATGTGATCGCAAGGTTGCATAATAGGCTGAGTCAAGGGACACATACCCTGCATTCCACAAAAAACAATCTTCAATAAACGGCACACATCGGTTTCTCCTTTCCAAGGCACATTTCCACCCGGACCCTGCAGGCTATCAACTACCATCAGTCTGGCAAGCGAGTCCTGTTCGACGAAACAACGTCAAACTGCGCTGGACAAAAAGAAAAAAAAAGAGAGCCCGAAGAAAAGACGCGAATACCTCTTCTCTTCCTTGCCGCACCACGGGGGTAGACTCCTATATATAATTAATCTGAATATTAACGCGACCGTCTAATGGTATGATAATCGCTTTTTGATTATTATATTACGTGCTAAGAAATAAAAACCAGCAGGATCGGTACGCTACGGAGGTGGACTGAAACGACGGAGAAAATGCACGAGGAAAAAAGAATTTGCTTCGATCGGAGAGGAAAAAAATATGCTTCGCTTGTATGCCGGTGGGGTTCGGACTCGAGATTTTCCTTTCGTTTTCATTGTGACGTCAACTGTGGATTGTTGTGCGGATCGGTCCTTGGGGCGTTGTTGGCACGGGGAATAATTCGAAGGGCAGTATGCACTTTGGCAAATGTTTAGAATTATATTGTCCCATTGTTGTTGCATCCTACAGAATATGTCAAATTTATCCACATATCTAAACGCTTGAAACGATTAAAATCAAGGGCTGAGGCGTGCAAAATGCGACTAAATGTAACGATTTTTCATGCGATTATCCTGCCACCTGGTGGTCAGTCCACCTGTCAGTAGTCAATACATACCTGGTTGCCTATAGACGAATTTCCTTCGCTCGTGTAATACGTGCGGTGGCTGGCACCACTCTCAGAATCCAATGAAACTTTGTGAGTGTCTAGACCAAGAGATTCCATATTCACGGACACGCTCTGCCAGAATTTACAGACTTTTCATTTTGTATTGCAGACTTTTTAACGATGCAGACATTTAGCAGAGCATTTTATTTATGTTGCATGACCTCTACTTATGATATTTGCAATCCAGTTTTCAAATTTCGAATAAAGGTATTCTATGAAGTGTCGGTATTTGAAACGTTATGCAGTCTGACAGTCATAGTGAATAATCAAGGTTCACAACAATACAAATCATATTTGAGAAACTTAGAGACTTCCTCGAAAAAAATGTCTCCTATGGTCAGGTAGAAATTTCTCAGAAGTATTGGGAGCAAGCAGGTCATGCAAGAAGAACCTTCAAAAATTCATTACCGAAGTTCAAGATCATACTTACAAGAATTTCAAGACAGAACTTCCCCAAGAATCAGGAGAGGACTTATCAGAGCTTCAGGAAGAAGTGTAGGGGAGAGGACTTCTCTGAAGTTTGGAATTTTTCAGAGGTTTAGGAGTTCTTCCCAGAAATTCAAGATTGAACTTCCCAGGAAGGGCACTACCTATAATTTCTCAAAAAATCAGGAAAAAAAACCTCAGGACGATGCGTTATAGAAGTTGAGGAAAGAACTTCTCTCAAGTTCAGGAAATAACATCCCAGAAGTTCCAGAAGAAACTTCTCGAAATGTTAGTTGGAACTTCCTAGAAGTTCTTGGCAGCTTTTTCAAAGCTCAGAGGAGAACATTCTGCATTACAGAATTAGGATTTCTCAAAATTCTTTAGAGAGAAAAGAATGAAACTTTCCAGGAGCATTGGGGGTGCTTCCTTCTAATTTGAGCACGAATTTCACAATAGTTCCGGATCAAACTTCCCCAAAGTTCTGGAGAAAACTTCCCAAAAGTTCAGAAGAGGACTTTTCAGAAGTCCAGGAAGAAACTTCAAGAACAAATTTAAGGGAATTTTCCTAAAAATGTTGGAATAAAATTTCCTCCGGATGAGACCAATCAGAAGTTTGGAAAGTATAAACTCAGGAAAAAACTTCCCCGAATTTCAGGAAGAATCCTACCAGAGAGGGCACTATCTGTAGGGTCAAGAAGGAATTTTTCAAAAAAAATCAGTAAAGAACTCCTCAGAAGTTCACAAGAGGACTTCTCAGAAGTTGCGAAGAGACCAAAAGTTTAGTTGGAACTACCCAGAAGTGCTAGAGAGCTTCCCTAAAGTTCCGAATCAAACATTCCAGCATTTCAGAATGAGAACTTCTCGAAGTTCACAAAGTTATGGTAGATTCTTTTGATAAAATCAGGAAGAACCTTTCCAGAAGTATAGGAGGATCTTTCTAGTTGTTCTAGCAGGAATTTCTCAGAAATTCAGGAACAAACTTCCCCGAAGTTCAGGACAATACTCCCCTGAAGTTCAGAAGAGATTATTTCAGCAGTTCAGAAAAGAACTTCTCAGAAGTTCAGGAACAAACTTCTATCAACTTAAGAAGATTTTCCAAGAAATTCTGGAGAGTACTTTCTCAAAGTTTTGCAGAAACTCTCCTCGTAGTTCAGGATAGGACTTATCAGAAGTTTAGAAAGTAACTATGTTCAGGAAAAAAATTACCAAATGTTTCTGGAAGGTAAGGATGGGTTCTTATATGTGAATTTCGAAGAAAATAAGGAGTGACTGCCAAAAAGTTCATGAGGAATTTTGCCTGATGTTTAGGAGGAAACTTCCCAGAATAAAGCAAAGAGTCTTGCAGAAGATCAGGAGAGAGTTTCCCTGAAATTTAAGAGATAATTACTGACTAACCGAAGAAGCAGTCTATACAAAAATCATTCATATGACCATAATGATATTGATGATCATGAGTGATGATGACACCATATTAAAATATGGTACACACCATCAATGCTTATTGTTGAATCAAAAAAAAAGTCTGTTGAATTTATCAAATGAAAACTAAATTTTGATTTTAAAATACAAAACTGGAAAGAGCGTTATAGGGAGAAAAAAAAACTACAGAAAATTGTGTCATCTATGCGAATGACTCAAACTTCAGTGTCACTTCAAAAATATGAAACAATAGTGTAAGGTTGCATACAATCCAAGAAATAGATGCAGACTTGTTTGCATAATTTGAGTCCTCACTTTTGCCTCACAGTCCGTACATTAGAGCGCAGCTACAAAGCAACTCCATGCTGGCGGTGGCTGGGTTCGATTCCCGGTCTGGTCTAGGAATTTTCGGTGAAAAAAATCTCGACTCCTGGGCATAGCGTATGATTGTACTTGCCGTAAATCAGTACTTATTGCAAAAAATGGTACCTGGCATCGAAGCTCTCAGTTGATAACTGTGAGAAATGCATCCGGAACCGCTAAAAGTAAGAAGAAGCAAAGCAATAAGCTAAATTGTGGAGGCTGTCAGCTTGAAATGCTAAAAGGAGGAGAAGAAAGAAAGGTTTACATAATCACACAAATGGCGATAATGACATAACTCACCTTTTATAACGTCTTTTGTTGAAAAAAGTCTAATTTTCTTAAGAGAAGAAGTTTACAGACTCTTATACATTGCTCCGAGACATTTCAATTTTTATACGCAGACATTTTGAAAAAAATATCTGGCATCCCTGGTCTAGACAATCGCAAGTATCAATTTTAGTTTTAGTCTAGCCGTGTAGCACTGGGTTTGTTGATCAAATTACATTCAAAACTGTTTCGTCCACCAACCCCTCCTCTATGCATCTTTAAAGCCGAAATGGGTACAAAGTGGCCCACTCTAAAGACGGTTGTGAAAACAAATTAATAAAACCTTTTCAAGACCATACAGATTTTGAAAATGATCTAGTGAAAGATGTTATGACCACTTCAGAACCTTCATAAAACCTATTGGCTGCCATCAAAACCAGCATAGAGCCAAGTGGCCACAGTTGTCAAACTTCACGATGATATCGTGGTTGGTTTTTGTTGTTCTGCTTTGTTCGATTCTCTGCTCTTCTGGTTCATTTAACAGTAAATAATATCTTAGACAAAAGTTCTAGTGTTGCAGGAAAATTTGTGTGAATGCAAAATATCCGAAACAAATTGAGGTTTTCATAGCGTATAATGTTCCAAATCATATGCGTATTTAATTTTATGGTCAACTAGCTGATCCCGGTGCGAGCGTTGCTACGCCTGCAACTAAATGAATAAACATTACCTAGAACTAACGCATTAATTTTTTTGTTTTGAATGAGTTTTCTTTTTGACTAAGAAGGGGTTAAAACTTCTATCAGAACATTCTTCTAACCCAAGCAATACACAGTTTGTGGCTTAGTTACCTGAATAATTCTTAGGAACCTTCATAAGAACACCTTTCGAACCATGATAAGAACCTTTCCCGACTCCAAAAATCCCTGCATACAAATAGTCATACCTGTTGGGATGTTTGGCTCAAACTCGTGTTTCATTTGTATGAGAGCCCCTTCTTCCAAAGAGGAGGGGGGTCTCAAACCATCGTAGAAACATACAAAAACCTCCACATTCCATATTTGGTTCCATTTGTTTGATTAGTTCTTGAGTTATGCAGAAAATAGTTTTTCATTTGCAAGGCGGGAGCCAAACCCAAAAACCCCTGCATACAAATTTGCATAACGGTAGAGATAGTTCTTATTTTTCGTTTAAATTTGTGTTTCGTATGTTCGGAAGACCCCCTTTCCAGAGTGAGGAGATGTCTCAAGTTACCATAAAAACATGTCCTGCCTTCAAAAACCCACCCATACCAATTTTGGTTCCATTTGCTTGATTAGTTCTCGAGTTATGCAGGAATTTGTTTTTCATTTGCATGGGATACCCCCTTTCTAGAGGCGGGAGGGCTCTCGAACTATCATAAGATGCTATCCCGGACCCAAAAACCACTGAGTTTAAATTTGCAGAGCAGTAGGCATAGTTTTCATGTTTGGTTGAAATTTGTGTTTCATTTGTATGAGAGCCCCCATTTTTAGAGGGAGGAGAGGCTTTGAACCACCATAAAAACATTTCATGTCCGTCAAAACTCGTCCATTCTAAATTTGGTTCCATTTGCTTTATTAGTTCTCGAGTTATGCAGAAATGTGTGTTCCATGTGTTTGAGAGCCCCTCCCCCCATACTCCCTCCTCATATGGCGGAAGAGTCTCACATCACCATAGAAACATTTCCCTCCTTCAAAAACTTCCACATGCCAAATTTGGTCCCATTGCCCTGATTAGTTCTTGAGTAATGCAAGGATTTGCGTATCATTTGTATTGGATCCCCCGCTTTCAGAAAGGGGAGGGGTCTCAAATCAACATAGAACCTTTTTTGTCTTCAAAAACCACCACATACTAAATTTGGTTCCGTTTGCTTGATTAGTTCCCGAGTTATGCAGAATATTGTGTTTTATTTGTATGGGAGCTCCCCCCTTTTAAGACGGGGAGGGGTTCTCAAGCTACCATAGAAATCTTTCTTGCCTTCGAAAACTCACACATGCTAAATTTGGTTTATTTTGCTTGGTTAGTTCTCGAGTTATGTAGAAATTAGTGTTTTATTTGTATGGGAGCCCCCCTTTACAGAGGTGGGAGGGGTCTTTTACTATCATAAAAACCTTCTCCGGCCCCAAAAACCCCTGCATACAAAATTTCACGCCGATCGGTTCAGTAGCTTGCGAGTCTATTACGTTCAGACAGACAGACAGAAATTTCATTTTCATTATTGTATAGATGTTGGCACGATAAGAGCCGTAAATAAATGCGCCGTGGAAGTAATGTGAGTTAACATCAACAAAAACAAAATTTAAACAAATTTATACGATAAATTTATCTTGAATTTCCTTAAAATTTATGAAATTCAATAAGGTTATCTAAAAGAATGCCAAAATTGATTTCTGATTTACAGTTCATTTGCATTAAATCTAAAATTTGGTGTATTTCCACATTTCAATTATTTCCTACATTTCAATAGGGCAATCGATCGAAATCACAGTTTCGCCAAAAAGCCAATTTATCTTCGTTATGGCTAAAATAAAACTATTTGGTCATTTGGTGACTTTCCTCAATCTCAGTTTGCCGTTTTATGCATTTAATGGAGGCAAAGGGGTTTTAAAATGCTTTTTCAACTGACCATAATAAGATCATTAGAATGAGTCGTAAAACGGCATTTCAAAACAGCATTTTACGAGTTCATAAAGTCAAAATAAAATCTTTGATAAGAGTAAAAGGAACTTTAGAAGACAAGGTTTTAAGATCGTTGTAAAGAAGCTGTGTAGCTTCCCATAAACCTGATTTAAAAGGGCTTAATTTTTTTAAATCAACATAACCCAAAAAGGAAATGACCTACAAAAAAGTGATGGTTGACTTTTAGAAAATCGTCTTAAGTTTTGTGCAAATAAATTGTAAAATGGTTAAATCGTTTCAAGCACGCTAAAAAAATATTTTAAAATTTCAAGCCAATTTGCAAAAATGGCTATCTTAGAATAGGGCGAAGTTTTTTTCCTAATAAAGGCAATACATATAATTGTCTTAAAGTTGCTAATAAAAAAGTTTCTCTAACAACACATTTTTCATGTCACAATAACTCAAGAAAGACAAGACTTACAAAAAAGTGATCTATGGTCAATTTTTGAAAACCGTCTCAACTTTTATGAAAAAAATTGTTAAAATTGTATTATCGTTTCTATCATGCTAAAAAAAATTAAAATTTAAAGTCAATTTAAGTAAAAAAATGCCCATCTCTGAATAGGGTGATGTTATTTTTTTAATATAGGCAATTTAATTGTCATACATGGGCACTTTTAAGGAAAAGTTTTTCTATTAACGAGTTTTCCATATCCAATTTTTACAGTGTATCGCGCCAACTCGTCTTAAAATTTGGTTCTTAAACTTGACAGAAGCAAATTAAATTTATTTACACGGACAATTTGGATTTCTTAAGGGTCTTTAAAAGTTGGAAAAATCAAGGGTACCATTTGGAAAGGGCTTATTTTTAAATTATTAATATTTTTAAACTTTAGTAATAATACAATTAAATCAGGTGGTTGATCTTGTTTATTACCAAACCTCTGAAGAATACTACAAGAACGACAATAAATTCATTTAACGCTATTTTTTTAGATTTACCAGCCCCACTCTCTCACAATTTTTCCCATACCTTTTACACGGTCTGTAACAAGTGCAAGCAGGCTGAGCCATGAATGGCTACGGTGAAGAAAATTTTGATCAAACATTCGCCGGAGCAGGTGAATATTCTGAAGAAAACGAAAAGGTCGCGACGAAGTTGATGGGTTTCAGGAGTTATGATCGAGATATGATACTAATTTCGCCCACTTGCAATGTCATAGAGGGCAAGCATGGGGGGTTTGGATAGGCATCATTCAGATAACTTTGTTTTTTTTTCGTAAGGAGATTAAAAATCTCTACACAGACTCCAAATGGATGATAACATACCCATGACGCCGAATGACCCATCTAGATATTTTAGGAATTAGTCGTTGGATCCACTGACCGTTGGTGGAATTATTCCACTCCCTCTGCCATTTGGCCATCAATGTAATTCTGTTTGTCTTGCGAATACCTCTTCCCAAGTAACACACAAAACATCTGTTTAGAATTATTTATAATTGGTTGTATTATAAATGTATTATAAACGTATTGCGAAACATGTCAAGTTTGAAGCGGTTTATATATCTCGAATTCTGTTTATCACTCTGATAAACGGTCGAGCTAAAAATAATTTTTCAAATACTGCAAGTGATTAATACTTCATTATTGTTCTTGAAAACATGGTTCCATACATTTATAAAACATAAACAGGGCAAGATTTGATGGGCAGTTCTATATACTGTTGAAATAACATTACACCAACCTTGTTTTGCAAAACGTGTTCTTTTTTCACAATACGATGAATTTGTTGTACAAGATTGTCGTTTCACTGCCAATGAGAAGCATATCATAGATACTCATAGTTTAATTCTCAACAATCTGAGTTGGCATAGCAAAGAAGCTACAAACCTATCACGCCAAGGACTAGTGTTCAAATCCCACGCTTGGCAGTGTAATTATTTTGGATGAGGATAATTTTTTTTCGATTTTATGTTTTATAAGGCTTCACTTTTTGCGCTTTTTGCGTCATATAAAAGTACGAAATAAAATATTATACACCTAAATTTATAACCTGTTTTTGTCATTTAACAGTACTTTCAACTTGTTTAATACAAGCTGTGTTGCTTGGGTTGTGCCCCTCTGCTCAAAGCACTCTGTATCCTCTTTTATGATGATCCCCGCTAAACCGCATACCCCGTCGCGTGACGCTGTGCCGCGTGACGCGTGACCACTCTCAGGCACTTCTGTGGGTACTTTCGAACTTGCCGAGGTAGCTCTTAGTACTCAAAGCGGTGACCCATTCCGGCCCGCCATACCTCATTATAGACAAGGCAATGTTTACCACTAAGCTATTACACGTCATGCGGGATAATGCCGATATAGCCATAGAGGCTTTCTTGCATGCGTAGTCGACGTGATCATGACCCCCAAGTACCTCAAAGACCTCTTCGATTCAATTGTGCACTTTCCTGAACTAATTGTCGCATGTTGTTCCTATTATCGGTTGTTGCCAACCGTGACCTCGGTTGGCTAGCTCCAGTTTCCAGGAGCTCATCCATCTCTCCACTATGCCAATGGAGTGCGAGATCGTGAGCTCCACCTCTTCGATTGATTCACCTCGTAACTCTAGGGTGATGTCGTCTGCAAACCCGACATCGTGTTCCATATCATCGGGCCCAGGATCGAACCTTGCGGGACGCCTGCGGTGATCTGAATACATTTCTGGCCTATCTCTGTATTGTACAACAGTACGCGATTCTGGAAATAACTTCCCAGAATCTTGTACAGGTATCCCGGAACATAAAGGCGTTGAAGTGAGTTAGCGATAGCCTGGCGCTATTGAACGCATTTTGCACGTCGAGGGTGACCACTGCACAGTACCGGACACCTCGTCTCTTGTGCTGGATTGCCGTTTTGGCCGTCTTGGTGACTGGCATCCACCGGCGACTTCCCTTTACGAAAGCCAAACTGGGTTTTAGACAGACCACCTATACCCTCCGTGTATTTTGTCTGTCTGTTGATAGCAACCCTGTCGAGCACTTTATCAAACAGGCATATAGGTCTATATGCTGATGGGTCCCCTGGCGGCTTCCCATGGTGGCTTAGCCGTCTTGATGACCAGGTTTGGTATACCGCCAGGTACTGGCGATTTGCCTATCGTGATAAGTTCCTCGTTTGTAACGGTCGCTTCGTCTCTTTCGTCAGAAGGCCAGGGAGACCGGTCATGGCTCGGAAAGAGTCCCCTAATGATGACCTCTAATAGCTCTGGTGATTGATCGGTTGGAGCTGTCGTGCCCTTGGTTTTTTGGCTATTACCACCCGATAGGCGTCACTCCATGGGTTTGCGTTGACTATTAAACACAGCCCCTCAAAGCAGGCTCGTCTGCTGGACTTTTTTTAAGTGCAGCCTCCATTCTTAAGGAGTCCGACCGACTGCCTCCTACTAGCTCGGTGACAGGTTCTCCGGAGGTCGGCAATTGTCTCTGTCCACCAGTATACCGGCAACCTTCCATCCCTAGGTTTGACCTTTCTGGGCATGGTTGCGTCGCACACTTGTGTAAGTAGTGCTACGAGTTGATAACCGCTAGGATCTTGGGTAGCGCTAAATCTCTGTTCCCGCTCTAGTGCCTCTTTTAATACTTCTTCATCGAAGTACGACGTCCTCCATCTGCGGACGAACGGAGTGGATGCTCATTTGCGCGCTGCCTAACGCTGTAGGTGATGCTATAGCGAACCGCCAGGTCACTATAGGCGTAGCCATCCTCCACTCGCCAGTTGTACAACAGCCCAGGGCTACACAACGTCACGTCGATAATCGACTCCACTCCGTTGCTATGGTAAGTACTCTTAGTACCTACGTTGGCCAGGTCTACGTTGAGCCTGACCAGGGCTTCAATCAATATCTGACCCCTTGGGATGGTAAGGCAGCTGTCTCACTCTAACGCCCAGGCGTTGAAGTCACCCGCTACTTCCAGCGGGCTATGACCAGTAAGCACCGTTGTCATATGATCTACCATTGTCACTTTTGCGACCGCGACGCCCTCGTTTGAGGTGAACACAACTTCCTGGACAGGGAGCATGCCCGTCATCCATAGTACCGTCTTATTAGACCTATCCACAACCTAGTTTCCGTTATCGGCAGGGATATGGTATGGATCGGATATTATTGCGATATCTGTTCCTGACTCGCGAACTGCCCAAAACAGCAGTTGCTGAGCCACCTCACAGTGGTTTAAATTCAATTGGGTTATCCGCACTGTGTTTCGCTTCTTGGCTTACTCTTGGGCACTTGGGACCACTCGTGACGTGCTTAACACCTGGTTTCCCAAAGCACGTCATGCATTTGGGGGGCTCCTTGCAGACCCGGGTCTTGTGGCATTTTCCTCCGCACCTGCGGCATAGATCGCTAGTATCGGAGCCTTTACTTTCCCACGACATATGCCCGTTCTCGAGGCACTTAAAGCACGTTTGGGCAGCTGGTGCAGACTCAGTGGACAAACAGACCACCCCACTTTGGGTTTTTCCACATTTAGGGCCAACTCTGCGGTGGAAACCGGCAGTCGTATTGTTGCCACTTGAGTCCCAAGTGGACCTTTTCGCAGCCGTATGGCTATTGTGGCAACCTCGACCCCGCACTGGGCCTTCATGGCCGTGGAGATTTCGCCAGCCTCCGTGACCTCGTCCAAGTTTTTACATTGAAGAGACACTAACGTGGCTAGGGCACGTACCTCAACTCCCTGTTCGGCCAGCTTTTTGTACGCTGGGCTCTTCAGCTTAGTGTCCTTCTTAAGCTCTAGGATAATTTCACTGGTGCGAGTACGGCGAATACGGGCGTCGACGCCCAGGTCCACGAGCTTAGCATCGCCGCGCATTGCCTTGAGAGCCTCGGAGTACTTAGACCCTACGGTCTCCATGATGACGGCCTCGCAGCGGTTACGCTTTCGAGCCAGACTTCGCATTCGATCCAGAACTGGTGCCGGAGATGCTCAATTCACGCCCCACAGAACGTGCAGTCGGATCCGCCAGTCCTGACACCACGCTCGCATATGTCTCTGAACCCTTGGGGCCGTCAGACACCAGCCGCTTTTTTGAGTCATCGGGTGCGGTTTCCTCCGGCGACTGCCTTGCACGCTTCAATGTCCCTGCCATCACGTTAGGTAGGGTGAGATCTCACATTTCTGACTGCGTTTACTTGCAAGTGGATTCCCTGGCCTTTTCTACTGCTAGTAGCCTTACCATTTCCCTGGCACTGTGGTCGGCTTCTTATTTGCTCATCTCGTGACATGCTGTCTAAGCGGACCTACGAAGCTGCAATAAGCTATGTAAATCCAATTATCGCATTCAGAACGAAAAGTGAATTGTCGCATTCACTTTAAAAAGCCTACCGTGCTTGCTCTCCATGGCCCGCATAAACCCAGGCCCATCCATGGCCAATCCAGTTTAACCGTAGACCCCTGCTTCTGAGGCTGTCGCACTTCCGCCCGTATCGGATGCGCCGCCAGATCCTGCCTTTTTGCCAGGTGGGGATCTTATAAGTCCTTCTTTGGCGAATGGGTTTCATTGGAAGCTTGGGGCTCCATGCTGTTAAGTCCCGCTTCATCCGCTATCCATTACCACGTGATGTAGTCGCCATAGTGATCCCATGGTTGTCTATGCTCGTTTGAAGGCGAACAGGGATGCCATCCCAGGTAACAATTTCAGTTTTATTCCAGCCATATAGCACTCCTTCCGGCTTTGTTGATCAAATTACATTCAAAACTGTTTTGTCCACCAACGCCTCCTCTATGCATCTTTAAAGCCGAAATGTGTACAAAGTGGCCCACTCTATAGACGGTTGTGAAAACAAATTAATAAAACCTTAATAAAGTGTTGCAAGTTCCGTCAGTGTGCGGTAGGTTGGAAATAGAATAAAAGTATTGAAAATTGAGCGAAAGGGCATGTGTAAAGTAGTACTTTAGTAGCAGGAACGCATAACTTGATAACTGGCATTGATATTTAAGAGCTCAGATTAAGAGGTAAAATACCTTAAGATAATACCATACAATTGTTCCCACAATGTTATGTGAATATCAAATTTAAGTAAGGCAATACCAAAATAGTACCTCTCAGGTATTCCTAGGTATCTGAAATAAAAAGTTCAGTATTTTGTTGAGGAGCTTTACCTCTTAATTTGAGCTCTTCAGTACAAAGGCCAGTTATCAAGATCAAAATTAAGTATTCATATGTTATTTGCTCTTGCTCGGGAACCCAAGCAAGAGAGAACAACCAGGGTCATAGCATATATACACTGGATTGTTACTAAAAAAAAATGAAAAAATATTACACATATATTAATACCCGGCTAGTCCTGGACAAACTGAAAACAGAATAAAACATATTACTATTTTTGTTTTATTGTGTATCATGCGCCAAATTCAAACTATAATGTTTTGAAATTGGAAATATCTTCCCAACATCATGGGATCCCAGTAGAGAACAGCAATATCTGCTAGAACCAAAGATGTAAAGAGAAAGTATCGATAGAGTTCCGCAGGTTATGAAATTTAATAGAGGTAGTTTGAAATTGAGCGTAGGGTATTTGTTAAGCAGTATTTCGAAGTAAATGCACACACTTTTGCCACACATCCCCATGCGGGGCAGGTCAAGGCAGGAACGGATCCGCGACCCTGACTGGTAAAAATGTGCTCAAATACCGCCAATGCCACAGAATGGTTCTAGCGATGCGAAATTTCTGATTTACACTATCCAAAGACCACATGTGATGGAAATCAAATTCCAATTATCGGTTTTGAAAAAACAACTTTCATTTCTACCTGTGGGCTATACCGCAGAGACATACCCTCTGGCAGGAGTAACACCCTTACAGTACTGCTTTTTGTAGCTCTCATCTAGAATACTTATCAAGCGTGGAATCAGTGTGATTGAAAACTTCGAAGAAATGCTCGAGTTGAGTACACAGTCTAGATTCTTGCGAATCAATATTTACCATGTGGCATCCAATATTAATTATCATAGTTCCTCCACTGATTATCATCAATCATTCTATTTAAAAGTACTAACTTGTCAAAGGATCCACGGGTTTCAGTGTCTCATAGATCAATATATCATCTTCTCGGATAGTCTCCGTTCAATTGATACTTCCTTTCAACAATAAAGGAGCTTATACCATTGGTCGAATGATCATTCAGGATTGCCTTTGCATGGGTCCCTCACATTGCTCAATTCCAGGCAATGAGAAGGCGGAAACAAGCAGGAAGGTGCACAAGAAGGTTAGGTTTTTGATAGAAGAATTTCACTTGATGGTCAGAGTTCTCTTCAAAGTTGGCAACACGATTGGACAAATAATTCGCTTAGGCGGTGGTTACATTCCATGATTCCAAATGTTTCTAGGAGATCTTGGTTCAAAGCTCTGGATGTAAGTCGGCGTTCCATTCGTGCGATGTCTATGTCCAACAACTACTCGCTAGACGTTCATACATCTCTACAGAATTAACCTAGTCAATAGCAATTTATGTAGATGCGGAACCGGTCATGATGATACCGAACGCGTAGTTTGGTATTGCCCAGATAATGATGCCTCCAGAGTACGGATGTTGGCTACACTAGAGGCCCGAGGTAGACAACCCTTGCGCAAAGTAAGACATGTTTTGGGAATGCGTAATCCTCCTTGAATGCAGGCGATCTACGAATTATTTTGTTTGTTATTTGAGAAATCATTCCTAATTATGGACCTCACAAATTCGTGAAGGTCCATAACAAGTGGTGGCGTCACTTTAAATGGAATTACGAATGTGGTAACGTACCCTACATCAGTTGTGTAACTATAACCATAGATCTCAAGGATACTAGATCTGTTTCATATTTGATTTTATGAAGTACTCAACCAGCTTTGCAATAATTTAAAAAGGTTTTTTTTTAATTTGTAAAACTGATTTTTCCATTGATTATAAAAAAAAACAAACAAATACACATGCAAATTTATTTGATTTCCAAACTGAACTCTTTTTCACTATGCAACACTCAAATTAGTCACTAATTATCTGCAGTCGTTGAATACGATATTTACCGCGGAAAACACGTTTTTCATCATCGTGACAACGACTGCGGCATCACTTGACTCGGCTCCTGATAATCCAGAGCTGTTGAGAAGAGCTAGTTTCAGCTCCACCCGCGGCTATCCAGTAGCCTCTTTCATCCACCATACGAACATAATTAAGTCCGTTGAGGAAGCGAGCAGAAATCACACGCTCTTGGGCAACCACTTGGGCGTGTACAATTTCCACCGACGCCGCACTTCAGCTGGTTAGTTCATTAAAAATAAGCATCACATTCATTTGATGTTCCATCCCCTTCTCTGTCTCGCACTCTCATCGCGTGTATTATGTCAGCCAACCTCTTTTCACTCACCGTCGGTCGCGAACACCCACTCATGATCAATTTACACTAATTAAAAAGTAGCTGTTTTAAGGCAACTTGGTGTTGGTCCTTTTTTGTCGTTCTAATTTCTTCTCTTCTTTTCTCCTTGACCTCTAAGCAATGCTAACACAATGGACAAATGGGTGACCCTCTCTTCCATCACTGGCGCTTCAACTGAGAACTGACATCTCACTGATGCGTACTATTTTGTGCGCTGGATAATCTAATACTTGATGCAGCGTCGTTGATGTGAAAGACTCCTGCTAATTAGTAGCTCTTTTCACTTTGCAAATAATGATCAAAATCGTAATAATTAGTTACCCCAATTATGGACAAGATAACCTGCCAAATTGCAGAGCTCAGATCGAGAATCACAATACTTGTCTGCCTCGGGACGTCAAACTGAAAAGTGCTACTTCTGAAAGATGAGCAGCCCACTCTTGGATTCTTCAGCCAGTAGTGACAGAACGAATCCAGGATGTATGGTAACCATACCATGGTGAGTGCAAGGTGGGCGGGGGTTTGGCGGCGGATGGAATGCCATCAGTACCAGCTCAGTACCTTTGTTTCGTTAGGTGGAATTATAATTGGGGAGAAAAAGAGTGTATCGTATTAATTCTGGCGCAGGTATCCTATCTAACGAGACAACCAGAAGAGCTTCTCACAGCTGGTTGCTTGCCTGCTCACTGCAGAATCAACTTATGGTACTAATTAGGAGGCGAAATTAATGAAAATTCGTGATGCCTTGGCCTGTGTGCAACTTGCTGGTCTGGTTATTAATTGGATGATGGGATAACCGCACAGATGGCACGTCGCTGCTGTCTTTGAGATTCTTGAGTTTTCGGAGGAAATACGACGGAGATAAGGGATCAGCCGTTGTGGGTGTTGCTTGTTCGTTACGCTGCGCATTTGCAAATTCTGTTAAAAAAATGTAGGAAGATTCAGATGAGCATCGAAGATCGGACATATTCTTACTCAAAATGCACATTTTCCAGGAGGGGAACGAGAGGCAACACGAACAGCTAAAATACTGTAAGTACTTTTAGCTTATATGCTCTAAATATCTCTATTGTAATACTTTTAAATTATTACTCTAAGCTGTTGTTGAGATGGTCTTTATGATTGTTTCATACTCAACACAATTATGATAAATTGCATGGCAGTAGAATCCAGACTATAATGTTTTAAAACATCCTAATTTTATTTAGGGAAGAGACATAGCGTTGTATGTATATTGCTTTGTATGCAACAAAAATAAATTCAATCATGTCACATGTTGCATTTACCGAAAACAGACAATGTTTGGTTTTATTCATCCTTTTCTCTCTTCCTTTCTCTCTTTTATATGTGCCACGTTGTGTTCAATTACACGGCTACTGAGATTATTTCAATTGAATGGTTTGATATTTGAGTAAATGTCACTATACTTTTTTTTATTCCTTGTCTGGTATTTTCATAACTGCGACCATTTGTTATATCTATTGTGATATATCCCTTTTTTTTTAGCTCTGTACAGGTGACGAACCACTATTGTTAGGAGTGGTCGTCAACGCTTGACTTAGAGCATTATCCCAGCACGGTACCACACTTCGAATGAATTGCACTACCGTAGTGGGATTTGTTCTCCAAATATCAAGGGGTTCTGTTAGCCCTTTATCGAAGAACTGATTTCTTTCAATGAAAATTGCCGGACAGTGGGATAATAATAAATGGTCTGAGTCTTCTTTTTCCATAAAACAAAAGCGACATGAGTCATCTTGAAGTTTTCCAATCACCTTCAAGTGATAGCGACTCGGACAATGGTCTCTTCAAAGACCAGTACATATGCTTCGATCTTTTTTACAAAGATCAAGTATTTTGCGAGTCATAGAAATATTTGTAGTAATGAACCGCTTTGATTCCTTAGCTGGGAAAGTGTTGTTCCAGTTTTCATTCACTTTTGAAGATTCCCAGGCTTTGAGCTCCATTCTAAGAGAAGAAGCGCAGATAAACTACAAAAGGGCTCAGGTCCTTCGAACTGAAGAGACAATTCGAGTCTTGCTAGTGTATCGGCTCGTTCATTTCCACCGATTCCGCAGTGACCAGGAACCCAGTATAGATTGACTTGATTACGACAAGACAATTTTTGAAGTGATTGAACACATTCCCAAACATGCTTAGATGTGCATGTTGCTGACTTTAAAGCATTTAGAGCTGCTTGACTGTCTGACATAATACATATAGTTTCTACGCAAGCATATAGCAGAACATTCCAGAATTACTTGAATTTCAGCTTGAAATACAGTAGGCCACCTACCCATCGGAATTGACATGTCTATTCCTGGACCAGTTACTCCTGCTCCAACTTGATAGTTCATTCTTGAACCATCTGTAAAGTAAACTATCGAGACGAAGATTCGGACCACCAAATTCCCACGAATCACGATCAGGATCAAATACTTGATATGCACGGTCGTTGTATGTATTTTTCATCCAATCTTCCTTGTTCATAACAAAAGAATTTTGTCTAATAGTTTTTAGAATGCTTAGATGTCCTATTAGATCACCATCAAAGAAGTTCATAGATCTTTTCAGCATCTACTTGTACAACTTGATGCAAATGGTAGTATGTATAGTAAAGCATCCAGTGCTTTCGATGGTGTACTACTCATTGCACCAGTGATTGATAAAGTTGATAGTCTTTGAAGTCTTTCTAACTTTCTCTGAGCAACTCTCTTTCGTTTTTGGCCACTAGATCAATGAAGCGTAGGTAATCCGGGGTCTCACAATTGCCGAGTAAATCCAATGAATCCACTTATACTTTATACGTAAGTATGAGTGAAATTTACTTATATATGCTAGTTTCCTCAGTCTATGAATAGCTCCACTTTTTGCTTCTGAGTCGAATTCGACTTAGTCTTGCATCTAACTAAGTAGCCGTGTTCGTCTGTATTATGCATCTCTGTATCATTCTGCTCAAATTTTCATATGTTTGAATGTAACAAATGTTAAAAATGGTTTCAAGCAATTTTTTTTTTCGAGATTTTCTAGCTTGTTCACGTATAAGCACAGCATCAGAAGGTGATAATTGTTTCATCTATTGGTAGTGTTTGTACGTGTGGGTGAGCTAGTAGTTTCGAAAGATAAAATGTTATTAAGTCATTGTTTAAATGTGTTACTATAGACCTAACGAAATTTTTTTACAGGGGTAGGGTATAATTGGTAAAGATACCTACTGCTTTAATAGAAAACACACGATTGCAAATTTCACTTCGTTCTGTTAACATGAACTGAAGTATATCATACAACTTGTTTTAATAGCATAAGATAATTAGTTTATTCCTGGAAATGATTTGATTTGCAACAGCTAGTGTTCATCTTTTCCCCCATGGTCCGTTTCTAGCGACTTATTGCATAGGTTTCATCAAAGTTTTTACTAACATTTGAGGGATCAGTACTTTCCGTTCCTTGTGGCATTTTCTCTGTGCATTTTGTTAGGTTGTGTTGTTTTGAAAAAAAAAATGGATTCTACATTTGTTAAAAAGGACAAAGAAAATTTGTTCGACATATTGCGAAACATATTTCGTTCCGAGAACGGGGATATGAGTTGTAGCCAGGGTGTTGATTGCAAATTCAGTCCGAAAACGTTTGTGTTGACCAACTGTTTGCGACACATCAAGAACTTTCACCCGGAAAGTTACAATGTGCTGAAGTTGAAAAAGGAAATTTCTACACTGAAAATTAATCTTCGTTTATATTACGCAAGCGAAGGTAGAACTAACAAATCTATTCGTTGTTTTCTGCAACGAAACTGATTTATACGTTTTAAGAAGCTACTTTCATATTTAATGCCACACGTGCAACTGTCAAAAGCACTATGCATTAGTTGACACAGAAGGAACATTCGTTCATTCTACGAAAACAAAACAATGAGCTACGGGTAATTTGTTACCAATAAAAAAGAAACGTCTCTCTGGTGGTGCATGAACGACTGACAGATCTACTTTGTCGACTCAAAATGTAATTGAAAAAAAAGCACCCCACGAGGGTTTGGGGTATAAATTTTTAATATTTCTGACATGGTTTTCGATCCTATATTTTTCGGAAGAGCTATAATCGAGTCCGTGGATGATCTCACTAAACCATGTTGAGTCTTGAGAAGTTACTTAATTATTGTGCTTGACGTTCTCACTCTCGACAGCACTTTCATTTCTATTTTTGGATAAATAAATGATTCCCGCCATCGCAGGTGGAACACCAACACTAGAGAGTACGCTCAAAGAGAAGCAGCGATTGGCTTGTTTTCACGAAATTTATTTTGTGCATTGTACAAAAATTGTGTAATGATAGCTTTTCGTTAGATGACAAGCTATATGAATGTTTCATAAAATTTACGAGACATTTGTTTTATGTACAAAATCCATGTTTACAAAACGAGTGAAAGCTAATCTACGATAATAAATTTTCAGTGTAACATAATATTGTCGCTCGAAGTGAAAAACGCTCTAAAGGTGAAGGTGACTGTAAAAGTATCAAAACAAAAAGTTGTACGTGGCTTGTGAATGCCCCATTCAACGCACTCGAATGCGAGTGTGTGGTGGTAATTGTAAACACTTTGTTGAAGGTTCTAAATGTAACCATATATAAACAGAAAATTGTGCCACATGTCTCGAACACAAGCGAAACAATCGATAATTTCATACAAGAGAAAGTGAAAGACTCAATGATCAGTTTAAAACTAGATACGACATCTAAAATGAACCGAAAGGTTCTTGCTTGCTTTTGAATCGACCCAAAAACTTTGTAGAATTCAACTCAAAAGTTTAAAAAGTGCAGTCATTCATAAGATAAGTATTTATAAGGGTTATAAAATGTCACTTTTTGCGTGACATAATCAATAGACGTTCCCAAATATACAAAAATGGAAAATCCTACAATAGTCCAAATATATAATCCGTTTTCTCTAATACACTTCTCTTAACAGATTCTACTACGAAACATCGTTGTGAACAACAATCTAGCCCATTTAGATAATTTTATCGTTAAAATTATGGAGGCGAAGTTTAGACTGAAATGCAATTCTATGAGACTTTGAGTAACTTTTTTTTTATGTACGGGGTTTGGTGTTGAAAAACTAGCATCACTGTAATGAGAGAAAAAAATAAGAATAAAACGAGCTTTTGTGATCGACGAAAGTGTTTTATTCCATTTTTAGAAAGTTAGAAGAGCATCCTTTTTTCCTCCCAAAGGGCCAATTTGAGCAATAGTTGGTTGTTTTTTTGGTCTCATCTCGGTGGTAGTGCTTTGCCATCAAGTGTGGTCGTCATTTTTTTCTGAAGTGAGCAATCGGTACTCGAAATTGCCTGTGAAGTGGCGTATGAACTTTCAATTGTCAAGAAGATTTCCAACGGAAAGGAATTCTATCCAAAAGTGGTGATAGTGCTCCACAAAGAAGTGCGGGCCCGAGGCGCAAGAATTCGGACAGTCGTCATATTTGCAAAAAAGGGGGAATCTGGTGTTTTGTGTAAAATAACACCATTTTGTGAAAAAAAAGTGGGTGGTTGAAAGTGAGAGTGATTGGAAGAAATATCCTCGACGCACTAAAAGAGTCCAACAGCATAGGAACCAATACAGTGCTTACCATTGCCCAGCAAAAAGACGCTCAACAGGCACTCAAAAACAACGTAAGATGGAGCATGAACTAAATGTTTTGATGGACCGGCAGACTTTGCTACTGGGCAATCTTCTATGGATGTGGGAGTCTTTGCAGAAAGAGAACATCTTCCAAGTATCAATTTTAGTTTTATTCCAGCCGTATAGCACTCCTCCCGGCATTGTTGAATAAACTACATTCAAAGCTGTTTTGTCCACCAACATCTCCTCTATGCATCTTTAAAGGCAAAATATGTACAAAGTGGCCCGCTTTATAGACGGTTGTGCAAACAAATGTACAAAACCTATACAAAACCATACAGATTTTGAAAATGTTCTAGTGAAAGATGTTATGACCACTTGAGAACCTTTATAAAACCTATTGGCTGCCATAAAAATCAGCATAGGAGCTGGCCATTTGGCAGCTGTCAAACTTCACTGCAATATCGTTGTTGGTTTTTGTTGTACTGCTTTCTTCGATTCTCTACTCTTCTGATTCATTTAACAGTAAATAATATCTACGAAAAAGGTTATGTTGCGTTAGTATTGCGGGAACTTTGTTTGAAGGCAAAATATCCAAAACAAGTTGATTTTTTTATAGCTTATTATGCTCCAATTCAAATGTGAATTTAATTTTATGGTGAATATTGACACGATAAGAGCCGAAAATAAACGCGCCTCAAAGATTATGCGAGTTTACATCAACAGAAACAATGTTTAAATTTTGTATTCGATAAATTAATCATGAATTTCCTGAATATGTATGCAATTCAATAAGGTTATAAAAAAAATGACAAACTTGGTCCCTGATCTACAGTTCATTTGTATTACTTTTATATGGCCATTGGAAGAAATCACAGTTTTGCCAAAAAGACAATTTATCTTCACAATGGCTATAATAAATCTATTTGGTCATTTGGAGATCTTCCACAATGCCAATTTGCCGTCTAATGCATTTACTGGCGACAAAATGGTTCTAAAATGCTTTTTCAACTGACCATAATAAGATAATATGAATGAGTTCGAAAACGGCATTTTAAAAAAGCATTTTAAGAGTTCTTAAAGTCAAAATAAAAACTTTGATAGGAGTAAAAGAAACTTTAGGCGACAAGGTTTAAAGATCGTTGTAAAGAAGCTGTGTCGATTCTCATGAACCTGACTAAAACTTGAAACCTATTGGCACCTCTTGGTGCCATAATAAAACCAAATTGAATTGTGGTTGCTTTCATAAAATTTTAATAAAACTGGATAGTTTTTGCAATTTAACTTGGGCAGTGTGCACCTGCTCAGGGTTTATTTGGCAAAATTGCGGCGGTTATCTGAAAATCGTGCAGTGATTAAATTCATTGTTTTGGAGTAGCCGATAAACTGAGATCCATGCAAAGATAACGAAAGTATTGAAGGAGTCTTGTCTTTCATTTCCAACCGTTCACCGATGAGTTTTGGAGTTCAAGCGTGGCCGGACAAGAGTTGAAGACGACCCACGCTCTGGAAGTCCAAAACGTGCATTGACGCCAGAAATCATAGCGAAAATACAGGATATGGTTTTGAAAGATCATCGATCGACTGTGGATATGATAGCTGATACCATAGGCATCTCATATGGGACAACATGGCATATTTTGGCTGAAGTATTGGGTTTCAAAAATGGTGTGCACAATGGGTGCCGCATTTGCTAACAATGCAACAAAAACACGTTCGAATGCGACTTTCTGAGCAACATTTGGAGCAATTTCAAAAGGATGAGAAGGATTTTTTGCGTCTTTTTATCACTATGGATGAGAATTGGGTCTAGCACTATGATCCTGAATCAAACCAAGAGGCTAAGGAGTGGTGTCAACCAGGCAACCTGGCTCCTTGGTGAGTTCGTTTTCTGAAATAAGCCAAGAAGGTGTTAGCGTCAGTTTTTTGAGATGCAAAAGGAGTTTTATTGATAGATTATCTCCAAACTGGTGAGACAATCAAATCTGATTGTTATTGTGAACTTTTGGACTACTTGGAAGAAAACAATTGTGAAAAATGCCCGGTTTGCAGAAGAAAACATCATTTCACCAAGAAAATGCACCTGATCAAACTGCTCAACAAAACATCGCGAAATTCAGTGAACAAGGGGTACGAATTGTTGCAACATCCACCCTATTTGTAAGAGAACTCTGAAATTGTTTTTAAATTGTCGAGACAACGGTGCACAGCTGAGAGGAAGTAGTGAATTCGAAGATTTGCACTACGAGTTTTTTATGAAACTTGAGACAAAGATGGAACACTAGGATCAGCAGGTTGTATCCTGGACATTTGAACCCAATAACCCCAGCTCCGGAACAGAAAACCATCAATTGCCGCAATACTGCAGAAAGTAAAGGCATTCCATCCTCGCACACAGCATTTCGCTTCTTTTTCCATGATAATACACCCAAGTAACAATTTAACTTTTATTTCAGCCGTATAGCACTCCTCCCGGCTTTGTTGATAAAACTACGTTTAAATCTGTTTTGTCTACCAACACCTCTTCTATGCTTCTTTAAACTTTGTGCAAAGTGTACCACCTTCCCCATAGACGGTTGTGTTAATAAAATCTTAATAAGACCATAAAGATTTTGGCAATGTGAAGTGAAAGATGCAATGACAGCGAAAAAACCTTCATAAATCCTTTTCGATGCCAGGAAAACCAGCATAAGGCCAAATGGCCACAGCTATCAAACTTCACGGCGATATCGTGGTTGGTTTTTGTTGTTCTGCTGCGTTCGATTCTCTGCTCTTTTGATTCATGTAGCAGTAAATAATATCTTAGCAAAAAGTTCTAGTGATGCGGGAAATATTGTTTGTAGCAAAATATCTTAAACACATTGAGTTTTTAACAGCATTTCATGCTCCAAATCATGCGCGCATTTAATTTTTTTGGCGAATATTGGCCCGATAAGAGCCGAAAAACAAGAACTACTCGAAAATTATGTGAGTTTACGACAACAAAAACAAAATGAAAACAAATATATTAAAATAAGTCTCGGATCTGTAGTAAATAAGCAGTATTTTGAAAATTTGTTAGATATAATTATCCACATTTCAATTAATACTTATATTATAATTGAGAGGCTGGAAAAAACACAGTTTTAAGAAATGCAAATTTAAGCACATAAAACAAATAAATTTAAGAAATGCAAATATATGCTTCAATAAACGCTCGGTTTTCGTGCGATTGCAAGCCAAACATTGCAGTAGGTCCTATGTAACATTTGTGTCAAATTGAGAAAAATACGCATGTTTTGAAGATTAATCTTTTTGTGATTGAAACTATATCGAACCAAACTATATAATCTGACGCGTGGTTTTCAACAAAAAAACTTTGTAAGAATAACAATGAAAATGTTGTTCTCAAAGTTTATGAGGATCCTAGGCGTGTAATTGATACATTTGTTACTGAGAACCTTTTGCATTTGGTCTTTTTTCAAGTTAGAATGTACATTTGACTATTTTGATTGCGCTAAGAACTAAACACTCTTGTACCGCTTAATCCTTGCAATTAGCAAACATTTAATTCACAGGTATTTAATCCATCCTATTTGAGAACCTCAGAAACTGGCTACATATGTATTCAATCGGAAATCTTAAAAATCGCCATAAATCTGAATTAATGGAGGACCAACACTTCTGATATTCAAATTTAAGCTTTTCTGCATTGTAACGTTTGCATTAAACATAATGGACCAAAATTGCCAATTTTTCATGGCTTTAACTTCACCCGCACTGACAAAATTACCCATGCAGCATCAATCGCAGTAGCCCATGAGTCAGTAGACAAAATTTGACAGCTCTATCAGTCGAACTCTAACCGTGATGGCACAAACTGTGAAGAAACTCCGTTCAGAAGTGTGCGGGATCAAAGAACGGCACCCGTCGCATCAAAAACGGAGATCGTGAAGCATTTTGTGGACGCCGGATACGCCCGTTCCGGCATCTACAACATCCTGGCACTTAGAAAACAATCACAGCATCGGAAGAAAGCCCGGTTCCGGACGGTCGACGACCCTGGGCGACAAGAAGCTTCAAAAGATGCTGAAGAGGAAAACCGAGGGAAAAGTGGCTACATCACTGCATGCGCTTGGCCGGGAGGTCAGTTAAACTGGCCAAGGAAGTGGAAGTCATGTTCACTGGTTTCGGAGTTGCAGCCAATGACGCAGCGGCAGCGGCTGAATAAGATGGTCAACTCGAATTTCTCACCCTGGATGGCAACGACTGGCAGGGCATTTCGTATTGTACTTCTCCCACGAAGGAAGTGATCTCCGAGATGAAGTTCAATTCACACACCAAGTTCCCCAAGAAGGTGCTGCTGTGGCCGACAATCAGCGAGAAGGTGATACCAAAGCCGCTCTTCTTTTGCTCCAAACTGTCCGTGAACGGGGAAATTTAAAGCACGAAATGCCTGCCGGAAGTTGCGTCGTTCATCAAAAAATACCATAAGGGCGAAGACGTGGTGTTCTGACCGGATCTGGCGTCGGTCCACTACTCGAAGCGATCAGTGGAGGAGATGGAGCGGCTGAATATCGATGTGGTACCCAAATCGGTGAATCCGCCCAACGTTCCTCACCTACGTCGCATCGAGAATTTCTGGGCCAACCTGAAGCGTAAGATCTATTCCAAAAATGTAGTCGCGAAAATTGAGGGAAATTGATAAATAAAACGAAGAAAGAACGCAAAAACATGCCTTAACGCATGTTTTCGTTTGCCATGGCGAATGTTTCAGTTTACTGCCGGAAGGTTGCTCGCAAGGGTTTTTTTTTTTGCAAGTAAGCTTAAATAATTACCTTCAATGGAAAATTTATCAAAAGCAATTATATGACTTAGCTTTTTTTATCACCATTCTCACCAGTAAATAGTTGGAAACTGAATTAAATGATTTTCACACGCGTTAATAAAGTTATATATAATGTACAGACGGGCGCTGTACAGTACACTACTTCAGACCTAGCTTCAGACACTATATATCAAGGGGTTTCCAACAGCATTGATTACTTGTCTCTTTCCCCAAAGTTACTCTGATTACTCAGTGATTACAAATCTTATTGTGATTACTTGTGATTACTTGCGTAATTATTTGATTACTCAGAGATTACAGAGACTATAGTGATTACTGGTGATTACTTATGGTTACTCATTATAATTTGTGATTCCTCATGATTACTCATGATTATTTGATGATTACTTATGATAACTTTGGTATTGTTATTTGAGTACACAGTGACTACAAATTTTACTGCGATTAGAGATGATAACTTGTGATTACTCATGGTTACTCATGATTACTTGATGATTACTTATGATTACATGCGTGATTCTTGATTACCTACCTTAAATTGGACATATCTACCCAAAAAAAGGGATATTTACATTACTATTTAGGTTATCTTTATTCACGGTGTTTGTTGAAACCAAACCTTCAAAGCAAAACAAAATTTTGCGCCCAGATATCACGTGATTCCCGTTATCTTTAAGTTCAAAAGTAAATGCACAAACGGATGTACTCAAGAATCACGAAGATTGAGCTACCTAGCGCTAGGTTTTGGTATTAAAAATTAATTGTCAAGTAGTACGGAATTATTCGAGGGACCATCTGGTGACCCTAGAGCATTAGGGTAGTAAGTGATCCATTTCAGTGATAACATCGTAACGGGCATGAAAAATCAGTGGGGTTTTGTACAAGACACGACCGGTCGACGTAGACTATGTTATACCAAGTGATGCATTATAATGTCAGGGAAATTCTGTGTGGCTATTATTAGCGTTAAAAAGGTTTCAATTATTCGCGCCGGTCGCTTACCCTTACCGATAGAAGCAGTTTGTCATGATATGAAGTGTGTGGCTCTTATGGGACCTTAGACCAGCGTTTTGAAGCCAGTATGTAAGAAAATTCTATTGTACGCTCTTGAGATATTATTTGGTGGCCCTGAAAAGGGTCTTTTGGTTTAAATGATGACACGGTCACGGTTGCACGTTTTACGATGGACTATATTTAAGGACTAGAAGATAGTTGAGGATCTTTTAGGGAAAATAAAATTATTAAATCAATGATAGTCTTAGTCATTCTTATAATCATAACCGCTTGACATTACTTAATGTTTATTCGTATGTCATACTGTGCCTGAATGGCCAGCATCTCGGAATTCTCACCATCGCCGGAACCATCAACAATGTTTTGCATCGTTTTGGGGATTTCAGTAACGACAGGCTGCGGAGGAAATTCTATAATACGTACATACAAACACATATTTTGACTGATGCCTTGTTTCCTTTTCAACATTCACCATTTAAATGAATGTTATCAGATCATTTGTATACAATCTGAGCTGTAGTATGCCTTTGCATAATTCAACTTCAAAGAATCAAAAATTTGCAATTTATGCAATATTAGAAATTCTGGATTTCAAGGGTAATAATAAATATTGAAATACTCTATTATTCAAATTACGATAAAATTCGTTATCAGAAGATATCCGACAGGTTTATTGATTGCTATGAAAACACTATAATCAATTGCAACATTTTCAGATGTGTAAGTGTCTCTAAAAATGTTCAAAGTTCAGAAAGTTTTATCAAACAGAAAATAACAAAAAATATCTTGCAGTTGTTATAAGGATATATACAAGTATATAGAGTACATAACCTTTGACTCAGTCGATTATGTAGCGCACGATTACAGTTTTAACTATAACTCGCGCAATAATTTAGCTAGAAACGATATTCAACTAGTTATACCTTTGCTAAGACATGCTTAACAAGGCGTTTGCTGTACTGGACCATGAAAAGTCACCAACAAACATTATTGAGTCGAAAACTTTCGATGGATATGGATATCATTAAGGATACTTGTTCGAACGAATTTTAGTAAAGTTTATTTATTTCATTGCTCCGGGCATTTATTTATATTATCGCATTGGGCATTCAGCTATATTCGGTATACTATACGAAATATAAAGCTTCTTTATAAAAACTAAATGACTTTCTCATATGATCAATCGGCCATTCCATTTCAAAACATTAAAATTGCCACTATATTCATTTAGTTATATAGGTGTTGGTATGAATAAGCCCTTCGAAAAATACACAACCGCTCACTCTTACTTTTCCATTGAAAACTTTTATATTCTACATTTTACTATGTGATGAATACATTAGGCCATAGTTGGGAATATAACGTGAAATGCGTACCAAAAATATGGTCTATGGTTTTCTTGTGAAATTATTATTCATGTTTCTATGTGAATATCAGGTAAAATAGAGAATTCAATATGGCTAAAACGTTAAGGAAAACGAAATATATATGAACATATTAGATCTCGCAGAAGAAAGAGAGTGAATTTTATAAAATATCATTATTCTTTGCAATGGGTATGGGAGAAAATAATGGTTAATATATGATAAATTCTTATGAATATAAAATAAACACCTGATAAACTAATCACACATTAAAACATATTCAGCGCATTAGTTGTATCGATATCATGTGAAGGTTCATATGCAGTAAAAGCATGCTGCGCATGTCATCACCAGAATACAATTAATACTATGTTAAAATTTATTAAGACAGGAAGCCCAATGATGACATGCAATTTGTAAAGTCGAACCTTCTAAAGCGTCCCAACTAGTTGTTGGCAACGCATTACCTCTTGCTGCTTTCAATTTCGCCCGATAACTACCCGCATAAACAATAACCATAAGAAGTGCCTAACCGCCTATTTGGGGTATCGTCCCAACTGTAAGTGGTATGGTCACACCATCTATAATATCGTTCCTGTATGGTACATGTTTATTAGGGTGCGAGCTCGCTCGGCATCGTTGCATGGTCGTTTCTGAGGATTCCTGAATCTGCGCAAGCGTTCTGGATCAAATCGTTTAGGCATTCTCACTTTCACTATGTTTCTCAAAACGTTTTTCTTCCCAGAGGTAGGACTCTATCCAACGCGAATCGTTGACACAACAGAACAACTGTTTATAACACACTACTAATTGGAATTTACAGAGAATTTTGGTTCGGAATATCATGTTCGACATCGAAAATGGTGTCCGCGATATGGAATTTGTGTGATTTAAGGTATGCGACGAAGGGAAAACAAGTTTTGCTAATACCACTGGCTGCCAATCGACAATATGAAACGTAAATCCCAATCAAACAAACTCTCAAGCTGAGAATATTAAATTGACAGTAGCAAAGATGGATTTGTATCTGGTAGCATTTATTGATTTATTGATTCATCGCGGGTTGCGCCAACCAGCCAAAATTTTCCCGACAGCTCGCCCTCCATGCAGGCGTTTTTGCAGTTGCGGCGAACGAATTGGCACCATATAAGGCGCACAAACCTAACGAAATAAAAGTTTAATTCTTTTATAAACAACTCTTTTGATTCAATTGGTTGTCCTCAAAAGGACAGATTATCAATTAATGGATAGCGCCAACCAGCTGGGTGAAATTTTTACCGACGGCACCGAACTTAATTTAAGATTAGTTCATTCTTGAATAAACAACTCTTTTATTTGAATTTATTGTCCTCAAAAGGACAGATTATTTCCACCTACTGCTTACTGCTGCTCGCCTCCTGAAGACATTGCATGCTTTCCCCCAAACAGCAGCGTTTTCGAAGTCGCGGCGAAACAATCGCCACGATGAGGTAAGATGGCGGCTTGCACAAAACCGACGCGATTGTGCGCCCTCATAATCCGCCATTTTGCCTCATCGCGTCGATCGCTGTTTGGGAGAGCCTTGCTACTTACCACCACCATCTGCTACGCGACCACCAGCTGCCTCTGCACCACCTCCGCTGCCGTACAAATGAAGGCTCCATCAAACTGCAGCAATTTTTGCCACCGCGGCAGAAATCGCGGTGGAAAATCGCCGCTGTGAGATTACATGGCGGCTTATGGGAGCGCAAAACCAACGCGATTAAAAACGCATCGCGTCGGTTTGTGCGCTCCCGCATGCTGCCATGTAATCTCACAGCGGCGATTTTTCCACCGCGATTTGCTGCCGCGGTGGCAAAAATTGCTGCAGTTTGGTGGAGCCTTCATTTGTACGGCAGCGGAGTCTGGCAGAGGCAGCTGGTGGTCACGTAGCAGCTGGTGGGGGTAAGTAGCAAGGCTCTCCCAAACAGCGATCGTCGCGATGAGGCAAAATGATGGATTATGAGGGCGCACAATCGCGTCGGTTTTGTGCATGCCGCCATCTTACCTCTTCGTGGCGATTGTTTCGCCGCGACTTCGAAAACACTGCAGTTTGGTGGAACCTTGAAGCAGCTCCCAGCGACCAGCTCCCTGCGCTCCCTCCGCACAGCTTCAATGCTGCCAAACGACTGAGGCAAAATTTTCCTATGTGTGCGCTTATGCCGTTCTCAGCTGCATGCAGAGTTGCCACATTATTTTTCGGTCCCATCTTTAATTTTTGCCAAAAATATCTATTTTATCTGTGTTTAACTGCAAAAATCTTGGTAAAAATCTTTACTTCAAATTTTGAGTTGCAAAAGGAAAACTTATCGAGGGATTCATGTTCTCGGGTGTAATTGATCGTTGCACTTAAGCCCTTCTGACAAGCCAATATTGACATGATAATGAATCATGAGGTGTTTGTTTTGATTGCTGAAAGTTCCAGGATAGGTGACCAAAATCATAACGGAATAAACAATCAATCATTGTTATGATGCGTGTACATTAATTTGTTGAATTTAGAATTTAGTTGTGATGTTAATATAAGCTCATCAGCTCCTCTGTTTCTCCTTTGACATCCATGATGTCCGTGCTCAGGCTGTATTGGATTTTGGACTTATTGTGAAAAGCCAGCTTCCCATCTTCTCGTTTGAAATACAGACGTTTTTTTCAACAAGATTCGAGGTCTTCTGATGTTTCCACCGCTTTCAAAGGATATTGTTCAATAATAGAGTTGAACTCCTTCAAAGGGCGTAGCCTCTTGGGGTCAACGCTTGTTGCATTAGTCAGACCTGGACAGTTCAGATCAATGCGATTAATGATCTGTTTAATCAAATCGGTATAGAAAGCATATTAGCATTAGCATTAGCATTAGCATTGACGGTTGCACACCTCGTGGATGGAGCTACGATGAGGAATAATTCGTTGAAGACATTGCATGCCACCATGAAACGAAACCAGTTTCTGATACGTTTCTTCACGCAATAATCACCACGAAAACACTCCTCGATCGCTCACCTGGCCACGTCCATGCAACCGTTGGTGATAGGGAGGATTTGGTATCTACCTTAAAAAGACACGGGGAACCCACGTTCAAATCGGAATAGAAAGCATATTTAGCAAAAAGTCTCATTCCTGGTATCAAAGAGAGTTTCGGAGAGTATTCTTCTGCAGCTACCCTGATATACATTTCCGACTTCTTACGAAGACGTTTCTTCAATTCTGAAACTCCGAAATTCGTCTGGTGTTTTAGGTCATCATTCTCACATAAATTAGCAAGGAGCACCATCAGCGAGACTTCAGCTGATTGCAGATGCTCAGGATTTCCGTAGCTTTTAACTGGACGATACGATTCGTTTCGGATAAGGACAATACGTAGCTTAAGAAGTGAAGAAGTGGCTATGTCATCGGGTCAATGTCACAGTTGGATTGGAACGAGAAAAACTGCACGAGCTTCGAAAACCGTTCCATATTCCATTTGACAACTGACTCCAACGATAGCCATCTGGCGGCAGACGGATGCATAATGGTGTCATCTGGAATTTTTGGGATCGTATGGGGCAGCAGGACAAGTAACTGCTGATAAATCACATCATTTGTTACAGGTATAATTGCAGTTTTTTGCATGCGTAACTTGCACAAAAAGCCAAAAAGTGGCAAGGAAATTTGGTAATTATCAAATGAGGACAGTCACGTTTCTGCAGTTTCTTGACAAATCGGACAAAACCCATAATTTCCGAACCTCCGTCTGATCCGAAGCCCACCAGTTTTTGTTTTGTAATTGGTGCCATCAATCTGAAACTGATTATCAATTGCGCAAAATATGTTTAGGTTTTCTCACTGCAAGACTATATTAGAGATAATAAAAAAACACGTTTGGAATAACTTTGCTTCCAATAACAACAATTACTAACGAAATCTTTATTCTAACTTTCCTAAATTCTTCTGCATAAATTCATAAAAATATTTCTAAATTCCAAGAACAGTATTTTTGTAGAACTCACTGCAAGAAATTCTGCCGGGGATTTCTCTTCCAGGGATTCCTTTACAATCACAAAACTTCACAAGATCAGGGATTCCTCCGAACATCTCATCATACGAAAGTTTTGAATAATTAGGAATGCCTACAAACTTCTGGAGAATACTTATAAAAACACCAGAAGGAATATCTAAAGGAATGTCTGAGAATCTTGGAGAAATTCTGTAAAAATTTCTTCAAAAATTATCTCAAAAAATCCTAAACTGTACTCATATTTCAAATTTGAGGTTTTTGAGTGGACAAGCAATTGCCAAAAATCTTAAAAATCTTGGTTTTTCTCGAAAATCTGTAATCTTTACATACAGATATCTGTATGAAAAAAATTAAAAAAATCTGTATCAATCTAGATAAATCTGGCTATGTGGCAACCCTGGCTGCATGTGAGACGTACATGGAGAGCAGAGTAACATGATTGGTTAAAGTCTCTCTCTAATACAAAGAAGAAGAAGATGAAGCAAGACGTTCCTTGCTTCGATTTGAAATCTGTGGTAGGAAATTTGGTAAATTTACTCTGCGAAATGACATTATAAGACATCACCTTATATTTGCGTTATTTTCAATAGTTTACTATTGTTTGAGAATAATGTTTGACAATTGAATTGGAGCGCGGTAAAATTTCCGACCGATTGAAGAAGGAATCATGTAAATCTATCGTAGATTATTTGAGTTATTCGCGTGCAAAACGTACGGTTTTTCGTGACGGTCGCAAAATTTTAGATTTTCATTTGACACCCTACCCTTGCCGTAAGACGTAGTCTACGTCAAAATCACGAAGGTTGAGACGTCAAACCAACAGTTCTGATTTTAATTTGATTTGTATTATAATACGGGTATCTCTGGAAGACATTTCGAAGGCCACCGATGACCAGGCTGTTCAGTTGCTTATTTCCGACCTAAAAGTATCAGGAGCATGAAACACCACGAAGACTGAGCCGTGGAATTCATGTTTTGGGTACAAAAATTAAATATTCCACGTTACGGGTTTCT
>JASCZW010005549.1:0-242103 GCA_034211315.2 Aedes japonicus
TTCTACTACTGCTACTGTCTCGCATTACTTCCGGCACTGGCACTTCTTCGCGATCGGCGTCTCCGCATCTGCGTGGATGAAGTTCCATTTTGGGCACTGGATCTTCCACGACTGTGATCTCCTCGCATCTCTTGGACGTCCTGGAGGTTGTGCGATAACATCACCTTTGATATGAGGCTGTCGATCTCCCGGATCGTATCGTTATAACTAGAGTCTGGAATATCGGAGATGGTGATTCGTTTGTCCACTTGAGATTGGTTTTCGGCCATCGCCTGTTCGACTTCCAGTTGCCTTCGCCTTCGTAGACTGCGCTGTGTTGTGGAAACTCTCTTCTCGAACTATGAGCGTACCGACATTGCCTGCGGACCAACTTGTAGATCTTGTTTTTGTTCTCCTCCTGGCAGTTGGCTTTGGTTCGGGTGGTTCCTCAACGACACTGATCTCCGGTATCGTCGGAGCTGGTGGAGGTGGCGTTGGTTGGCGGGAGGTTCCTCCTCAGTCGAACTTTTGCAGCACTCCACTAATTCTACCCAAAATCGAACCCGACCGACAGGAAGGAGACTTCCGGAGTTTCTTCTTCTGTTCCAACGAAACACTTCTACGAATCTCGGTTGCTGATCTACTCTTCTGCAATGCGTAAACACTTTCCTCCACTTCTTCGTTAGATTCTTCCACTCGATACTGCGTGACACTCGTCTGCAACTTATGACCCATCCCCTTATCCTGCAGCTGCTCAAACACATCACTCAAGTATTCACTGGACGTGGTGATCTTCTCCCGAATGCGGGTACTGCGCGACCTTCGATATCGCTGATCGCGGTTCTTGCGTTCCAGCGATCCATCCCCACTCGACACCTCTTCGCTCTTCACGACACAGTCCGGCTTGTCCACCGAAACCATCAGTTTGCCAGTCCGGCTGTCAAACAGCTGAATTTTCGGGAAGCTAATGTTGGGCGTCGAACTGGAAGTCGTGAGTTCCCACTTCCAAGATTTAGGCTTCTTCAGCGCTAAATTCAGAAGGTTGTCTCCGTTCATGAAGTTGTTGTTTCCATCGAGGGAACTGTTCGCACTTCCGGTGCCACCCGCTGCCAGTTGTTGACTGATGTACGAGGACGAAGACATCTCCGACACCTGTATGGGGAGAAACGAGATGACAAACAATTAGTTTGGAAGCTATTTCGAGCGCGCTGTTAGTGAACTTCACGTCAACACGCTGCGTGAATCATTAACCTTCAATATTTCAGAAAATTCCGCTTTCCTACGTTGGGTTGGTTGGTTGGGTGGTTCGCTTCGCCGTTCGTAACGCTCAATGAAACTTAAGTTTTGTATGTTTTTGTTTCGGTGCGGAAAGGCTGAACGTGAAGCGGGTGAAGATGATGTTTTGCTTTTGCCAGGGTGTTGTTATGAGATTTGGGATGATGCTAAGACATATGGCGAGCGTATGAAATGGTTCTCTTGCTGTTGTACAAGGGCTGAGTAGGCAAATTCGTGCTTGGCACGTGAAAATTTAATTCGCGAGACGGTGTGGCAGCTGCGGTGTTAATTATATGAAAACAGTACACCCTCACGTAGGATGGATTTGTGTTTTGAAACGTGTTGGAATTGGGATTTTCACGGTAGGATTTATCGCAAGGAATTAGACTTGATGCAACTGCTGCTTTCAAATTCTTCTTACATCAGATTAAATGTATATCATCGTTAGCTTAACAGCGAGAATATTAAGGAAAATTTAGATATTTATATAATTATTAATATAGTTCTGCGAGTTAAATTATCCGTATTGTGGCTGAAAATTTGGGAAAGTGAAGAAAGCGTGTGAAATAAAACCAATCAAAAAATCAAATACAGTGCGTGTGTGAAAAAAGAAGCGTGATTTCGGAAGACGGAATTCTGGATTGAGGATCCGGACATATGTATGAACAGAGCTAGAATTGACGTTCTTTGGCATCAGCTTATGCTTATGCATTGGACCATTGGAAGAAATAGCAGTCAAGACTAAAGAAAAGAGAGGAGCAGGTACAGCGGTGGATGTTGCAATGATACAGCGTCCCATGCGTTGGGGATTATTGATAGATATCGAGATCATTCAGCTAAGTAACCTAATACAAAATCACTTTTTTTATTATTATTTCTCTCTTTCACTCTTTGTCTCTGTCTCTGCAGTACCTCTTGTAAGCAGATGTAAAATGCACTGCAAGGTACTCAACCTTAAATTTGTCATCCTTTTCGATATGCGCTCGGGAATATTGATAGTTCTGAGGGTTTTCTAAGATCAATGTGCGTGTGGCTTGGTGATAATCATCACATGACATGAATGAATGGAAAAGAGTGTGCGAATGATTGGAATTGGTGATTTAGAGACTCACTTCGCGTTACACGAGAGAAAGACTTGTCTACTATATAAGGTAACTTCAGAGGTTTTTTATACCTTTGTATATCATTGCCAATTTCACTTATTACGTAGAGCTGAATTCGTACACTGCATTAGCTGACACTTATCATGTTGTCGAGTTCATTCGTTTGAAAATTTTGTTTTTAGAGCTGCGGCCGCTGATATCTATTATTCTCGGTTATTTTGATTCAAATTTTCACATTAGTAGTATTAACAGTGATAAACTATCAAGTTTAATAAAGGTTAACTATTAGGTACATTTCCTTACAATCAACAATCAATAATTTTTGTAACCTGTTAACACTGTAGTCGACATTTAATTGCAATATTTGACAGTTGGTGAATTGTTTGGACGCTTGTAACTTTCAGTCGGCGCTCATTAATCTAAATCCAAACAGAAGTAGTGATGTGGGCGAGTGAGGTATGGGTGAGTGAGTGTGTGTGTGAGTGAGTGTGTGTGTGTGTGTGTGTGTGTGTGATGGGGGAGGGGGGAACATATGATTTTGGGTCGGCGCTTTCTTCTTTCTTTACAGAGAGCGAGTAATGGCGCTATAACCATAAGCCATAGGGAGCTAGGACTATAGTTAATGCTAAAGTCCCAACCGTTTGAAGATAAATGGAGCATCACTTAACCCCCTTAGACTAGATGCTCCCAACGACCATTTTTGAATACATTTTTGTTCTGTGCACCAAACAGGGCATTCTGTTCAACTATTCTCTCCGACTATTCATTTCAGCTTCAATCCGCCTGGGGATGGGGCTGTAGAGGGTTTGAATAACGTCCAGTTGTATTCACGGCCAATGGTGTTACCGAAATATAAAACTACATGAATTTTCCAGTCGAATGCTTTTTGGCGAAATTAAATTGGATAATATTTCATGAAGTTAGAGCACTACAAATTTGATAAAAAATGTGGCTGTCCCGAACATTTTGTCCCCTGTCCATCCCTAGGACTGCATAGGACCAGTGTGAAAGATTTTCATCCTGGGACTTGGGCCCAAGTCAGATTTCGATCGACTTTCTTTAATTCCTCATTAAGGCCTCGACGCCACGAGCCCCTGGGTCTGCCTCTGCTGAGATATCCTGCTGGGTTCCAATCCAGCGCTTGTTTGCAGATTTCGTTTCCACTCCTTCGTAGTGTGTGGCCAACCTACCTCCACTTTCGATCTCGAATTTCGACTGACATCGGTTTCTGTCGGCATCGAAGATTGTGAGGTCACCAGACAAGAATTATATACCGCAGGCATCGGTTGATGAAGACGCAGCTTTTGAGTATTCTCCGCTGATACGCACCACGTCTCGCTGACGTATAACGGCACAGATTTCACGTTCGAGTTAAAAATGCGGATTTTGGTGCGTTAACTCATCTGGTTTGACCTCCATATATTTCTTAAACTTGCAAAAGCAGCCGTAGCCTTCTTGATTCATGCACCTGTGTCGCTCTTGGTTCTACCATCTTACGCTATCTGGCTGCCAATATATTGGAAACTATCGACTTTCTCCACTGCTTGTCCCGCTACCGTAAATTTGGAAGGATTGTCCGAGTTGACATCCAACGATCTTGTTGACGTTGATTTTGGCGAGGTCGAGCTTGCTCTGCATATCAGAGCGTTGTTTCGCTAACAAAACAACGTCATTAGACAAATCGAAGTTGTTGAGGTGCTTCAAAGTGATAAGCTGCCAAAGCAGCCCACGGCTCAGTACAGGTGAATAGCATCTCCCATGATCTCGTCGATTACGGTGAGGAACAGTAGCGGTCATAATAAACATCCTTGCCTCACACCGGCGATTACCCGTTTGAGGTCGGACAAGGCTCCGTTATGCAGAACTCTGCATGTGAAAGTCTCGTACTGTGCTTCGATCAGGTTGACGATTTTATCCGGGACTTCTTTGCGTCTCAAAGCGCCCCACAAATTTTCGTGGTTGAGTCTGTCAAAAGTTTTTTCGTAGTCAGTGAATACCAAAGGCTCTTGAAATTCATTGACCTACTCCAGAATGATTCGGAGCGTGAGAATATGGTCCACACAAGATCTTCCGGCACGGAATCCCGCCTGCTGCCGTCGCTGAGTCACGTCGATATTCGCACACAGTTATATCCCCCTTCTTAGGGACCTTTACTTAGGCATCCAGCCGGCCGGAAATGTCGTGGTGCCCATGATATGCGAACGACCCCGGAAGCCTTATTAGATCTAATGCTTCGGATAGCTGCTTGATTCTTCGGCAATGGTGTGGCCTCGAAAATGATGCGAGTGATGCGCTGATTTTTTGCCGATCATGCCGAGATGTTGATAGTTGGTGGGACGTCGTAATTTTCAGAAGTTGTTCGAAGTGCTTAAACCAACGTTTCAACAGGATTTTTTAAGGAATTTAAGGAAGCTTACTTGTGAATCTTAGGGAAGTTTGTTCCAGAATTTATGAGACGTTTTCTCCCTTTCTGGTAAGTTTTTTCTTGAAATGCGGGGAAATTTTATCCTGAGCTAATTCTTTCAAAACTTCTGATAGGTCCTAAAGGGTGTCCACGATGAAATTGCCACACACAAAATTGATTCGCAAAATTCGAGTTTTCATCCGATTGCCATCAAATTTTCAGGGATTGAGAAATAACTATTAAACTTTATTTTACCATTTTACTCGTATTTTATTTACAGTCCATACGCAAATGCCCGCACCTTGGCCTTAACCCCGGCCATAAGATTCTGCACAACCTGTGAATCAACCGTTTTTTGCATGTAAACACATACTTTCTTCAGTTCCTCGACTGTCTTCACTACCTTAGGTCGTTTAAGAAGGTGCTGCTTCATAATCGCCCAGTACTTCTCGATGGGGCGGAGCTCCGGAGTGTTGGGAGGGTTGAACATTTTCGGCACGAAATTGACCTTATTGTCCGCATACCACTTCAGCACGTCCTTGGAGTGGAGTAGTGGCATGAGGCCAAATCCGGCCAGAAGATTGTTGGGACGTTGTGGGCCTTCAGGAGAGGAAGCAGCCGCTTCTGGAGGCACTCTTTTATGTACACCTGTCCATTCATCGTGTCCTGGGTCACGAAAGGTGCACTCCGCTTCCCGCACGTGCAGATGGCTTGCCAAACCAGGAATTTCTTCGCAAATTTGGACATCTTCTGAGTGCGGACATGCTCCGGAACGCTGAACTTATCCTTGGCCGTGAAAAACAGGTTGCCGGGGATCTGTTTGAAGTCGGCCTTCACATATGTTTCGTCGTCCATGATGCAGCATTCAACTTTCGTCAGCATGTTGAGGTACAACTTTCTGGCACGGGTTTTGGCGGACTTGTTCTGCTTCTCGTCGCGATTAAGGGCCTTTGGTACCTTGAACGTTCGAAGCCCAGCCTTAGTTTTGGCCTTCTGGACAAAACTTCGGCTTCAGGTGCAGACGGATTTCGGTTGAAAGGCCCCAACTACGCGGTTGTGATTTTTGGTGTTGTACGGAATACTTTTTCCTTCACTTCTGGCTTCCGATCGGTGGTCAACCGTTCCTCGAACCGCTTAATCACTCGCGACACCGTGGAATTCGCGATTCCCAACGTTTTAGCGATGGAACGATGCGAGAGATCCTTGTTCTCGTGATGAATGCGCAAGATTTTATCACGCACGAGCTGTTCTTTCGACTCCATTTCCGCGAGAAAATTGTATTGAAACTTTGAGAAAATTCATTCCAAAATCTTTATGAAAATACCTATTAATTTGCTGGAAATTCCCTCCCAAACTTCTAAGAAGTCCCCGTCTGAACCTTGCGAAGTTTTCTGCTTAACTTCGGAGAAGTTTGTTCCTAAACTTGTGAGAAATTCTTGCTCAAACTTCTAGAAAGTACCCCCAATCCATCTGGAAAGTTTCTTTCTGTTCATTGGAGAGGTTTCTGCCTTTCGATGTTTGATGATCTCTTGCGATTTCAACAAAGCTGCTCAGAGAACTCAAACTCTATCAAGCAACGAGTAGTCTAGAGGCATAATAAGTTGATTTGTTCATCACCCTTGATTTTGACATTTGCACGGAAAATAATGTGTTTTTCAAAATGAAAATAACAGGTCATGATTTCGTGAACATGTTGTGTTTTTGAGTTATGAATATACACCATTAACAATATTCATGATATCATGAACCATTTGTCCACCGGAATAAAATCATGAATCTATCGGGTTAAAACTATGATCTACATTCTTGAAACTGAAAACTTTATTCATGAATACAATTTTCAGTTTCAAGAATGCAGATCATGGTTCTGACAAATCTACTTTATCGACTCTAAATGAAAACAAAAAAATTATCCACCATCAGGATTCCAACCTGGTATTCATTTGACGAGCTGTGATAGTACTTGTTGGATGAATTTACTACACTATTATTATTCTTGAATAATGTGAATAATTCCATTCTTGAATAATTCCAAAGTTCATGACTCGCATCTGTCATTTCAATCGTAAAACCATAAAAAAAAATCATGAATTCATTTAATGAGATAAGAGTTCATTGCATGATTTTTTATTCACGGAAAAAGAAACGAATTTGTTTCCGTGAGAGAGCTTCAAAACATACAAAATTCATCAAAACTAACTCGAAATGCTTTTCATTGCGTATGATAGTAAGTGATAAAAAAGGACACTGCTCTTTATACTTTTGAGAAGTTTCTTCCTGACCTTCGGAGTAGTTTTTTTGTTCGATGGAGTCTCTCCCTGATGGTCCCTGACCAAAACAGACCTGTCCGGCAAAGTGACGGTCGACTCGATGTAACCTCGAAAATCCAGATCTTTCTCATCGTGCCATCAGCAAGAAGCTGGGAATGGTACACTCTACGGTGTCGCGTTTTTAAAATCGGTACCACGAACGTTTAACCATCGATCGGAAAGAAAAAAAGTGGCAAAAGTTGATCTCCGTATAGTGTTAAGGATCACAAGTGGGTAGTTCAAGCTTTCAGGAGGAATCCCAACAGTTCAGTTCGAGAAGTGGCGAAGAAACTGAATCCAACCAAAACTTTCGTGCAAGATGCCAAAAACCTTGAAAGACTACACACGTACAATCTCCAAGAGGCGCCTAATCGCGATGAACGGCAGAATACGGTAGGTAAAACACGTGCACGGAAGCTCTACAGATGTTGACGAAACCACATTGCCTCGTTATGGATGATGAGACGTAAGCAGAAGCAGACGTCCGGCAGCTTCCGGGGCTCCAGTCCATGAGGACGTTAGAAAGCAGAAGATGTCAAAGTGTGACAGAAAATATATGATTTGGCAAGCAATTTGCTCATGTGGAAAGCGGAGCACCCCATTCGTGAAAACTGGAGCGGTCAATGGGCAGGTGTACCTGATGGAATGCCTCCAAAAGCGTCTACTTACTCTTCTGAGGTCACACGATGGTCCTACGATTTTCTGGCCGGATTTAGCCTCGTGCCATTACTCGAAAGAGGTTTAAGAGTGGTACAAGGTTAGGGAGGTCAATTTCGTACCGAAGCATCTCAACACCCGAACGCACTTGAACTGCGCACAATTGAAAAGTACTGGCCTTCATGAAGCAGGCATTTCGGAAGCATCCTAAGGAAGTGAAATCGGAGGAAGATATGAAGAAAAAATGGATTGCCACGCAAATAAAAGTTGGCTCAAATGTTGTACAGGGCCTTATGAGTAGTGTAAAGAGAAAGATTTGTGAATTTGGATTTGGAATTGAATTTGAATAAAAAAAAAACATGGGAAAATATTTATAGCATGTTTTGTTTTACTCTCTGAACGTTTGAAGATGATTGGTGGAACGGGCGAATTTTGCCGAATGTTTGTGTGTGTCACAATTTGATTCCATACACCCTTTATAATCAAAGCTTGATTTTTCTTTTATTTTTCCCGTGAAGTAATTTTGCTGGGATTTTGGTTGCAACCTAGAATCAACCTGAATTTTCATATGTATTAAAAACATAATTCTAGACAAAATAGTCAAAAGGTCGAAAGTAACATTTGAAAACAATGACTTCTAGCCTATTTTTCTGTGATTTGCTTGCTCCTACAAACCAAACAGCACTAGAAACAGACACAAGGAGTTATTACCTTCCCGTCGGTTCCCGCAACCTGGAGTTTTCAGGAAATTTACGTTTCATGTCTTTGTTTACAATTTTTACTTTCGACTTTGTTCGTTAGTACATGCCTAAGTAGTTTGTCGGAAGGTTTGAATGTATTTCGCGAATGATTTAGAAATTGGAGAAAAGCAGTTAGAAGAGTGTTGTGTATCTTGAAATCACGCCGTGCGTCTTTTTCCCAAAATAAAACTGCATACAACTGCTGGTTTTTTATGTGTTTGGAAATCAAGTGAGCTCATTTTGAACAGGAAATTTTTGTGCTGAGATTTTCAAAATTTAACAAAACATCGGTGCTCCGTGTTTTGGATTTGAACTTTGACAGATGTTTGACAGACATTTGCAATTTTCACAACGTTCTAGCATGCACGGGAGTAAAGCTGAGGTAAATTCACTAGTACTGGGTTGGAGTGCAAAATTTTCGCTTTTCGTGGACGTTAAAGTTGTTAAGCTCGATCTCGGTTCAGTGGTGGAAAAAGTTCGATGCAAAATTAAAGCGTGTCCGGAAATAAATTTGGTATCATCACACGAACGCACAGTGATTCCATTCCATACATTCGCGTTACATTCGTTACATGTTACATTTGTTACATGTTACATTTTCTGGAAGCCGCAGACCAATTCCATTTGAACTCATCTTTGGTCTTGCTCTCCTTACAACTCTTCTTGAAGTTGCCCTTAACGATAGCCCAGTATCGCTCAGTTAGGCGAAGCAGTGGACATTTTAGGTAGGATTGATGTCTTTTTCAATGAAATCTACTCCCTTTTTCTTGCATCCATTGTACTGTGGTTTTGGCGCAATAGACTGATGACAAATCAGGCCAATACAAAGAAGGGTCTTAGTGCTACTTGTAAACCGGAAGCATCCTTTTCTGCAAACACTCAGTACGGTAAGCTTCGGAATCAATCGTACCTTTAGTGTAGAAGATCGATAATTTTTAACCACAAGAACCAATTGCGTACAGGGTGTCTGCAAATAATCCGTACAGACTTTGTCGGCATGCTTCAACATAACCAAGTGGATTAAACTAAGCAAACCTACATGGTTTAACCCATTATCTTTGTACGGATTAAGTTTTTTTTTTGTTGGGCGTAGAATCACTGCGTCCACTGAGTTGAACTTTTGTGATAACGGATTAAGTTTGGTACAGTTGTGATTCCTAATTCATTCAAAATGAAGCCGAATGAGTTGCACGCAGATGTAACTGAACTTGATCGAAAAGGAAAAACTGTTTCAGTGATTGCATAGAACCTGAAATCTACAGTGAGCGACGCCATAAAACGATACCAACAGCTTGGAACGCTAGATGACCGCGTAGGGAGAGGAAAAAAGCGCACCGTTCGGACTCCACAAATGCGCTAGATTATCCGGTGACAAATCAAGCGGAATTCTTCGATTTCCATCCGAAAGTTGGCGAAATCACTGAAAATTTCAAAATCTTCCGTTTGAGCCATAGTTTACGACGATTTGAAGCTTCAGTCATATAAACTGTGCAAGAATCACTTCTCCAATGACACCATGAAAGGAAACAGGTTGAGAAAAACTAAGGTTCTCCTGAACCGCATATCTGAGGGCCGCTATCGATCAGTGCTGTTCCATAAAGAAGTCAAGCAGCATCACAACCACCAAAATGATGCAGGCAGATGCTTCCTGCTGCGTCCAAAAATCGTATAAGTATTTCATCCCGCTTCTGTCATGGTTTAGGCTGGAATAACTCATTCCGGCAAAACCCTTTTGATCTTCATCGAAAAGGGGTTCAAAGTGAAACAAGCGGTATACCAGAAGCTACTTACTGACAAGTTGAGATGATTTGCAGGCGTTTGTTTCAACATACGCTAAAATTGAATAATCCAATGCGTCAAGGGAACTGCTCAGGGGCAGAAATCTTTCGACCAATGCTTCATTTTTTTTATCAGCCATCATTGGTCCCAGTTTGACATATTATATCATGTTTTGGGACAACGAATAGATCCTCAAAAACTTGGCTTTCACCCAGGGAAGCACTTGTTCCTTCAATATACCGGTATTGATCTTAACACCTGCATTAATTGAAACAAGTGGCATTTTCAAACCTTTGGAGGCCACCAAACCAAACCACATGACAGTAGCTGGATGTCAGCCTTAGTGGACACTAGCTATAACAAAGTCGTTGGAATGTTGGAAAGTATTGGAATGTTTTAATCAATGATTAATTGTTTTATGCTACTAAAGGGTGTTCCTATCAAAATTTGGTCAAACAGTAATGTGTGTCAAATTCTTTTTCTTTTTCAAGTTCACTTAATACAGAATACAGGAGAAATATTCAGCTACGCTTCCTTTTCACCGAATGCGAATTGCCGGGTTTTTCGCTTAATACCTGCCATAATATTTTGTATAGCAGAACGCCAGTTTACCTTGAACTGTTTCTAGCTCACTACAGCTTTTTGAGTCTTCTTAAGGTTTCGCTTGACGATGGCCCAATATTGTTCGAATGGGCGGAGCTCAGGCGAGTTGGGAGGGTTCTTGTACTTGGGCACCACTTGAACGTTGTTGGTAGCATACAACTTCATGGCCTTTTTTTCGTAATGGCAAGATGCTAAATCCGGCCAAAATAGAACGGAACAATTGAGTCGCTTCAGGAAAGGCAGTAGATGTTTTTGTAGGCACTCGCTCAGAAAAATTTCCTGGTTGACGGTTCAGGTCACAATGTAAACGTTGCTCTTCAAGCCACAGGTACAGATGGCCTGCCACACCAGATATTTCTTGGCGAAATTTGATAGTTTAATGTGCTTGAAAATATCTGCCAGCTTTCCTTGTCCGGTTGCCATATAAAGTTCCTGTCCAGGACGCTGTTTAAAGTCAGCCTTGACGTAAGTTTCATCGTCCTGTACCACGCAATCAAACTTCGTCAGCATCGTCGTGTGCATTTTTTTGCGATCGTGTTTTGTTTATCACCGCAATTTGTAGTCACAATTTTCTTGTAAGTCAACAGCCCAGTTCGTTTTTTAGCTCTATCCACGGCTGAAGGCGCCACTCCCAGCTTCTTTGCGACATCTCGGACAGAGAGTTTGGGGTTCCGCTCGAAACAGCGGGCAACTGTTTTTGTCGTCGCTGTGGCCTTCGGTTTTCGATTTCCCCCCGATCCAGCTTTCTTGGCTGTCGACGAACGTTCACCGAACACTTTGAATACGTAAGTAACAGTTGATTTAGCCACAACAATTTCGCCAACTTGGCGTGAGAGTCGTTTGAATTTTTCCCATGCACGTGCCAAATTTTGATGCGTTGCTTCTCTTCCGTCGGCGACATTTTGATAACTGAAGTGCTAGTCTCAAAATCAAAATAGAGGTATTATGCTCCGCACACATCTTCAAAATAAGGGGTGTGCAAAAATTTTAAATGCACGGTGAAAGGAAATGCGTCAAGTTTAAGTCTACGAAATTTTGACCTAAACACCCTTTAGTAATTAATGAAGTGAATGTTCAAAAAAAAAAAAAAAACAAGATAAACATTGCATTCTATGTAACGATTGTGTCAAGTAGAGAAAAGTAAGATTGAATATTTCAATTTTTTTTTTAAATCCTAATTGCTACTTAATCATGTAATTTTTAAATTTTTGCTTGGTTTTCAGCGTAATCGTCCTCAGGATAACAAATCAAATGTTGGTTTTGAAATTTACAATAAATTTAGTTGTTTAATTGATACATTTGTTACTAAGGACCTATTGCATTAACATTTGTAGAATGGACCTGTTAAATTGGTCTATTACCAAGTTTGAATATACATTTAACTTTTTTTACTGCGTTAAGGATTAATAAAATAATGTTCACATAAGCTCCTTTCTATCTTTATTGTTGAACTCTTGTACCGCCTCATCTTTGCAATGACCAACATTCAATTAAAAGTTGTCCATTGCAGGGTATTGTAGGGTGAGAATCCCAACAACTGGCTACACATTCGGATTCATATTTAAAAGTTTATAAATTTGTAGAAAACACAGATTCGACATCGTGAACAGTCATTACTCTATAATGACTTGATTTTTTAGTGTGTTTTGCTTCTGTGGTTTCAGAACAATGGATCGTTTCAAAATGAGTCGAATTGATCTGCACAAACGAAATAACATGCTGCAAATTTGGTGCTCTAAAAATGGTTGTCACGTACCAAGTCAAAAAGCAAAACAGGTGAAAATAACCAAAAATGTAATGGACATCGACTGCCATATGCGCTTTGTGACAGTTGTTGTTGTTTTGTATTTACGTGACTTTCAGCGTGAAGCTGGTTTTTTCAAGCCAGGGAGACGGGAGCCCATCAAATCAAGGGCTTGAACCAACGGCTGTACTTCCCTTCTGAAAAGAGACGTGAACAGAGATTTTTCATCTCAGAAAATCCCAACGGCTCTGACTGGAATTGATACAAGACCGGATGGGGTGAGATGCAGCCACGCTTACCACTACAAAACCGGTGCCATCCGACAGACGGTTATGACAGACTTCACGGTCTTCATTGTAGGGTGAGATATCCTTCAAAATACCGATATCAGTATTGATTTTCACACTAGCATTAATGAAAACTCGTAGCATTTTCAAACCATTGGAGGCCACGAAGCCTTAACATAGTCGTATTGGTATATTATGAATAAAAGTTGATTAATGAATGCTATTAGTGCAAAAAGTATTTCGAGTAGCTGGTTGCCGTGATTTGTTGGGCGGGCTATTTATTGTTACACTCGTGAACTCGTTCTAGCTCCGTTTCCATTACATTGGAAAAAAAATCGCATCGAAATACCTCGAGGTTAATGTTTACGACATGAAACATCGTAGAATTTCAACCCAAAACTTTCTGCCACTGAAGATATTATAGAATGACATTGTTGTGTGTATACTCACTAAGTGTATCAAATATTCTCTTTGAGTACCTAAAAACATAAGATAACCTTGACGAGTGATACACCCGTTATTCTCTCACTATGCAACAATGATATGTTGTAGCTTGAATTTATTGCAACAAAACACGAAGAAAACAACAAAATGTTGCATCGATGATGGGAAAGAGACAAGTTGCTGTAAGAAAATGTTGTGATTCGCACACATGTTGCAACGATCTTGTTTTCCTGTAACAGCGACAAAATAACGTTTTGTCATTATTGCAACACACTACCGATAGCAACAATGCTTTATCAGCAACATGAAAAATAGCGACAATCAGTTGTTGCTGTCGAACAAATTACTGATCTGAATAATTATAAAATTTGTTGTGGATAGACTTCCACCTGAAGAAAAATGCCTGTATGAAATCACACACAGAACAAAAGCGAACACTATCTTCTGCAAACTTGTTGCAAATTGACTATTTTATCAGGGCAAAATAAAAAATATGTGCGTTTAACGCCTGGTTTTCAACCCAGAACATCCTGAACATAAAGAAGTTCAGTACAGAGGATCTACAGTTGTAACTATAGTTTTTCCGATTACACAAAGTTACGATATCTATTCTACCATGTTTATTTAGTCTTATGGAAGATCAACAGATATAATGAGATAATCTGGGATGTTCTAGGTTGTCCAAACTGTCCTGGAGTACAGAACTTAGAATCTACAGTTGTAACTATAGTTTTTTCGGCTATACAAAGTTACGATATGCATTCAACCTTGTTAACTGAATCTTTTGGATGGTCAACAGACATTTTGAGATAAACTGGGATGTTCTAGGTAATCCAAACTGTTCTTGAGTTCTTAACTTAGGATCTACAGTTGCAACTGTAGCTTTTTAACTATCCAAATTAGCGATATGTAATCAATAAAGTTGATTGCATCTTTTGAAAGGTCAACCGATACTATGAGATAATTTGGGATGTTCTAGGTCAATCAAGCTGTCCTGGAGTTCAGAACTTAGGATCTACAACTGTAACGGTTGCTTTTTCAGCTATACTAATGTACGATATGTATTCAACCATTTTAATTGAGTCTTCTGGAAGGTCAACAGACATAATGAGATAATCTGGGATGTTCTAGGTGATCCAAACAGTCCTGGAGCTCAGATCTTGGGATCAACAGTTGTAACTGTAGTTTCACGGCTATTCAAATTTACGATATGTATTCAACCATATTCAATGGATCTTCTGGAAGGTCCACCAACATTATGATGAAATCTGGGATGTTCTGGGGCATACCAGGCTGTTCATTAGTTCATAGATTAGGATCTACCATTGAAACTGTAGCTTTTTCAGATGTGCAAATGTACGATATGTGTTCAACTATGTTCATTGGATCTTATGAACGAGCAACCAACATTATGAGATAATCTGGGATATTCTAAGTCATCCAACCTGTCCTGGAGTACTGAACATAGGATCTATAATTGTAACTGTACCTTTTTCGGCTACACATAGTTATGATACGTTTTCAAACATGTTTATTGAGTCTTCTGGATGGTCAGCAGACATTATGAGATGATCTGGGATGTTCTTTATCAGCCATACAGTTCTGGAGCTCAAAAATTAGGAGCTGAAATATTAACTGTAGCTTTTTAGGCTATACAAATATACGATATGTATTCAACCATGTTCAGTGGATCTTCTTTTAGGTCAACCGACATTATTGGATAGTCAATCCTCACAGAATATTTTTTTGGCACATTATGGATATGAATCACTCAAATTGGTTGTTGGTTATAAACTTCAAGAATGCATCTTGAAGTTGAAAAGTTATGATTGAATATGTCGAACAAAACTGATGATTCTCGATAGGCTCTTGGTTCCGATTTGGCTGAACCAATTGTAACTGTATCTTTTTTAGCTGCAAGGCAAACTTAGAATGACCAATATTATCCCAGATTATCACATAATATCTTTTGACTTTCCAGAAGATTCAATAAACGTGGTTGAATGCATATCGCAACTTTGTATTGTTGAATTATCTACAGATACAATTGTAGATTCTAGGTTTTGAGCTGAAGAGAAACACCAAAATACAGTACATTTACCATCACTGACCCAGATCGTGTCCAGATGTGGCCAATGTAGTTCTTGACACTTGATTCTACCACTATTGCTCTTATTTTGGATTTCGTATGTGATTTGGGGTGTAGCATGATATGTTCTGGTCCAAGTAAAAAAAGAAGGCTTTTCCCCGGATGTACCTAGAACATGCCAATAAGGTTTTGGGCAATTATCGAATTTAAATGTAATTAGAGATGTCGCATGGAATGTTTTGGTTCAGATCAAAAACTGGCCACATCTCCATAGGTACCCGCAGCATGCCCGGATGTGGCCAGCGTTCTCCTGAGCACTCTGTATGGCTACCATTCATCTTGTAATCGAATCCTTATGTGATTTGACGCGTCTCACGATAGCTTGGAAATATTTTAGATAATATCTTCAAAAGTAACCCATACCCACCGGAAACACATTGTAACTCTCCGGGTGAGAGTTCTTGATGTGGCGCAAACAATTTGTCAACAGAAACGTTTTCGGACTGAACTTGCAATTAAGACCCAGGCTACAACTAAGATCCCCGTTCTCGGAACGAAATATGTTTCGAACTTTTTGGGACACATTTTCTTTGTCCTCTTTAACAAATGTAGAATCCATTTTTTATATTTTTTTTAAACAACACAACGCAACAAAATGCACTGAGGAAATGCCACAAGGAACGGAAATTACTGATCGCTCGAATATTGGAAGAACAGCACTAGTCGGGATTGCAAAAGCTTTGATGAAACGTATGCAATAAATAGGGGAATGTCGCTAGAAACGGACAATGGTTGAAAAGATGAACACTAGCTGTTGCAAATCAAATTATTTTTAGGAATAAATTAATTATCTTATGATATTAAAACAACATGCATGATAAACTTTAGTTCATGTTAACAGAACAAACTGAAATTTATTGCAAATCGTATGTTTTTCATTAAAGCAGTAGGTATCGATCTTCCATCTTTACCAACTATCCCCTATCACTCGACAAAATTTTTGAGAGAGAAAGAGGGATAAAACTAAACATTGTCTCTTTTCGGTAGATGCAACATGTGACATTATTGAATTTATTTATGTTGCATACAAAGCAATATACAAACAACGCCTTGTCTCTTTCCAAAATAACAATCGGATGTTGTGAAACATTAATATCTTGATTCAACTGCCATGCAATTTGTCATTATTGTGTTGAGTATGCAACAATGATAAAGATACATTATTTTTTGTTCCAACATTGAAAAGTAAGGACAATGTCTTTATCATTCATGCATTCACGAATTTTGATTCACTGCTCACTAACACTCTAATATATCAGCTTATTATCACTGACCAAACAAACCATGTGACTTCGTCTTGACAATGAAATAAGAACCGAAAAGAAAACATCTTTTTGCTGACCTTTACGAAGGCAGGTGATAAATCTCCTAGAACATGCCACCACGCCGAACATGGGGGGTAAATAATAATCTCACGTCTGCGTCAAAAAAAACACCTTTGAAGACATCTTCCGTCAAACACAAACAAAACTTAGCAACTAACCGTTGAATGTTGCCCACAAACAGGAACCGCTCGTGTCATATCTTCAACGCGGTCATATTTTTCCACCCACACCGCCTCATTTCTCTTTTCCCGCATGCTTCGTGTCATTATAAGTATTGTTGGTTTATCCTTTTTCATCATCCCCACAGCAACCGCAGCCAACGCGCAAACCACCGCCGGGTAATGGCTAGCGACCTCGAATGCGGGCAAGGTGAGTTCTCGATACTTTTTCCCATCCCGTGTTTACTTCCTTCATTTCACGAAGCCCCCAAGATTCACCACCGTCACCAGCTTACCAAAATAAAGACAATTTTTTGCTTCCGTCGCTTTGTTATCGCTTTCAGGCACTAATTTTAGATACAGTGGCCCCACGTAGCAAACACGGATTTAGCAGAATCTAGCACTTTCTCTCCGTCCGTCCGGAGAGAATGCGAACGCAGGCAGTTTTTCCGATTTTCGCGGGGGAGTTTCAGCGGAATGCACGGCACGGATCTATTTTTAGGTTAGGTGTTTGCCGTCGCCGCATAAAGAAACGTCAGCACCTTTTCTATCTCTCTTTATCAGTCTGCTAAGGGGTTTGGGGGCACTCACTTAAGATTGGGTAGGCCTACTTGGATCGGTGCCAGAGAGCAAAGATCGACCATCCCTTCCTGTGGCCAGGCCTATTAAGCTGTCAAAATCAGCTGCTCAGACTACGAGGTGATACAAAATCGATAATTTTGTTTTTGTTTGATCCGGTGAATCGGGTGTCGAAAGGCAAGAATCTAGTTTAACGCATTCCACCTAAGTGGAGCAATGTTCAATTAAATCGCTGGTCGGTAAATATTGACATTGTATTTTATCCTGTTGATTTTAGCAGCATTTTGATTCGATACTTTTAAATCACCTCAAGTGACGACAGCGCGGAATGGGGCGAGTGTTTATATCGAACACGCGGAGGCCACCAAAGATCAAAGCAATCGCGAAGTAGAACCCTTTCAACTCTTCTTCTCACCACTGCACGTTTCGCACTCATCTCATCGAAAATGTTGTGATTTATAGGTCTATAAGCAAGAACGCGAACGAGGAGCAAATACTGACCTGATTCGCTTTTATATTGAAGAATTCCAATTATCCACTGTCACCGCCGTGGTCGCCGTTGTCGTTATCCTAGATTCCGTCCGTTCGGAATGACCCACCGTTTGGATCAAACTAATTAAAATTCCAGTCCTTGTCGTTAAATGCCAGGGCAGAAGGCAGTTTTCCGACATGCAGTACAACCGGACACTAGCTGGCACTGCACTTTGTGACCGACCTGGAAAATAACGCACGTTTGCACCGACTCACGCACGACCGAAACGAAGTAGTAGACGGGGACATTCACGAATCGTCCGCGTCACGGCCAACTGTTCGACTGACCGCACTCTGATTGAGCTGCGAGATGGCGAAGCGCGTGCGAAATATACTCAGTGAGATGGCTGTGATGAGCGGGAGAGAGAGCAGTCCAAACTCACTCACGCAGTATGGTAGCTCGAATCCAATGCATATTTTTACTTATTCATAAACAATTTTCGGTGAAGTTAACAACCCTATTTTTAACTTTGGGCGTGGAAACAAACGCCGTCGCTATTCTTTCGGGTGTGAGAAAATTAATGTTCTCATCTCACTCTCGGACAAACTCTCCCAGTTTTCCCGCACATATGTCTGGCCGTCGTCTCCGCTTTTTGAAGGCCAAGTGTAAACTGTTTGCTTTTATCGCTTTAGAAAATATATCACACGAAAATATGAAACAAACACACGCTTGGGTGGAATAACATATGAGCCAAATGGTGCGCCATACGTGCGAACTAACGCAGAAGTGTTATTGTTTTGATAGCCAAGTGTTTGTTTATGGAGACCATTATCGTGCAATTTGTACACCGCTTTGCAATTGAGAGGTACGATATTGTAATAACGACTGTTCCAGAAAGTACAAGCACACCTTATTTTAACGGTCACTTTGAATATAATGAAATATTTCAACATTTGACTGCGTCCGTTTGCTTGAATGACATTGCATCAAAAAAGTGCTCAGTTATGTGTTACCTAGCAAAATGCTCGGTCTTACTCCGGAACAACGAAAAAGTATCGTGCACAAATGGTGCACTGTGAGTGGACTCTCCTTGAGAAAATTGGCCAAGGAAGAGGGTGTAATCGTCGGAGCGGTACAATCTGCGATTCGAAAATATAGAGAACAGTGTACGTTTGAAGATGCGCTGAAGAGTGGTCGGAAATCCGGTCCTGTTAGTCCGGATTTCGATAAAAAGATCAGGGATGCCTACAAGCAAAAACCAGCGACTTCCGTTCGGAATGTTGCGAGAAGCTAGGGACCTCGTCGAGTAACGTCAAGCGTGCCAAAGAAAGATTTGGGCTAAAAACATACCGGAAGCAGACAAAACCCTAAAGGAACCCAAAACAGGCCGCGTCCGTGAAACCACGGGCCCGCAAACTCTACGTTTCGTTATGGTTATAGTTGGCAGGCAATATGTGAGTGAGCTAAAACATCTAGTCCGTACATCACAACGGAGACGATGAACACTCAGAAATACGTTGAGGAATGTCTCCAGAAGCGATTATTGCCGATGATCAGGAAGCACAAAGGTCAAGTAGTGTTTTGGCCTGATTTGGCGTCATTTCATTACGCAAAGGACACTTTAGAATGGTACAAAAGTCAAAATGAATGTTTTGTGCCGAAAGACATGAATCCGCTGAACTGCCCGGAGGCACGGCCAATCGAGACTTTTTGGGTTTTAACCAAAGTAAAGCTTCGAAAATTCATAAACCCAGCGGAAGAAATCCAAAATTTTAAAAAAGATTGGCCAAAAAGTGGTCAAAATGGTGAGAAGTACCACTGTGCAGAAGCTAACCGGTCATGTTCGAGGAAAATTTAGGAGTCTTGGCTATGATTAAATATTTTGATTAAGCGAGAGTAAAAAATCATATAAAACAATACAAATATGATTTGCCAAATAAAATTATTAAAACTAAAAAGATCATGACTTTTTTGTTATTTTGAAAGTGTCCTCATACTTTCTGGAACAGTCTTTATTTCAGCAACATATTCCGAATGTGGTCAAAATTTGAATGCTCCGCAGGTGAGTTGTTTCCCTTTTCGAAGGACCCGTTAATGAGCAGAAGTATAAAATAATAAACCATTAGATCGAGAATTAGGATCCGTGAGGCGGCGACAGATACAAATTTTCATTGGATTATGCTTTTCGATGGCTCAAAATTCATAATTTTTCATGAGTAGTCCAATTTTTCATGAAATGGACCAATAATCATATTAGCCATTCCATGACAATCAAGATGGCTCAGATAAAAGGAGGGAGGGACAAATACAGATTCCGACGGCTCGAACTTCATGATTTTTCATGAATAGTCTAGCTTTGAAATAGACCATATGGGCCATTCTGGGCCAATCCGGATGCCACAGGGGAACCTTTCAGGAGGAGACAAAAACGGATTTTTGCCAAAATCTCCCTTTCGACGGCTAATGGCCCAAACACAATGATAACGGAAACGGAAAACGACAAAGCCCGTTCTGAGTATTCCTGCTTGTCGGAAGGAAAACAAGCTAGATCCAAGCCGATTCTAATTGGACATATCGAAGTCATTTTCAGCAACTGTTAAAATTGCCGTTTTCCGCTCCGTTTCCGTTATCATTGTGTTTGGGCGGTAAAACTTCATGATTTCTCGAGTACTTTTTCAAATGGACGAACATGATAAAATCAGCATTGAACTTTTTGAGTTTATTTTGTTATATTATATATTTTTTTTAGACATGTTTATCCCAATCAAATTACACTGAATGACACATTGGTAAAAGGTATTACATCATTGTGCTTAAAAATTACACTAGGAGTGAAATATCAAGTTTCATTTAGAAAAATGTTTCTTACAAGGGTCTTGCAATTGAAAAAGATAATACGTGATTTTGATAAATCAGTATGATAGATGGCATGTTACTTGCGTCAAAATGATACGTCAAGTTGTCATATTTCACACAGATACGTCGAACTTATCAAAATGACGTATTTCTGCAACAAAACTTTGTAAAAATATCTTTGCTAAAAACATCAAGTTTTACTAAAAAAAATCTGAATTTTTAAGTTTGTGGTATAAAGATTTTTTAAAACTAAGGGGCATTCAAATGAATAACAATGATTTGCATGTTACTTTTCAACACAAGCGGCGTATCTACATTATTCCTAACAAGTGAAAAAGTGATTTTACACCGTTTTGTAAAACGTTAATAAAAACTTTCAAGAATAATCAATCAGAAAGTGTGTAAGTAGTCTTCTCTTAGCCTAGAAATGGGAACCAATAAGGAGGGGACCATTGACAGTTGCCTTTATTTACGTACCAACTTGGTTCTTTTGGATTGATCTTAACGAGATCGATCCTTTTGATGTCGATTTTCGATTTTTTAAATTGATCCTATGACCCTATGAAAAATAAGAACGAATGGGAGGAAGAATGGTAAATTTGGCAAAAATATCGTAGTCGAAAAATGTATTGTGAAGTGAGTGAACTCAAAAAGCGATAGGGGATGAGAATTTGTCCCGCATCCTTTATGGATTCATTGAGATGATTAAAAATCAGCAGTATAAGGAGTGTATCGAAAATAAGCTATCCACAAACTTTCTTTCAAATAATGTTGAAAACCGATATTTTATACATACAAAAAATTGATCCTTTATTGTACGAGGTTAAACTTGAACATAATGAAGACCGGATGAAATTTAAGTTATTCCTTCACGAATTTTCGAACTTTGGATCGATTGCTCTTCATCAAGCTCCGGACAAGTGTTGCATCGCATTTTTCGGACGCTTGAGCCCAAATTTTTTTGAACTCCTGCATGTTTCCAGCTGCCTTACCAGTCTTCTTGAAGACCCTCTTCACGATTGCCCAGTAACGTTCGATGGGTCGAAGCTGAGGGCAATTTGGTGGATTGATATTTTTCTCAACGAAATCTATACCCTTTTCTGCAAGCCAATTGAGAGTGGTTTTGGCATAGTGAGCCGACGCTTAATCCAGCCAAAACAGTGGAGGTGTACTATGCTTTTTATATAAAGGCAACAATCTCTTCTGGAGACACTCAGATCGATAGATTTCCGCATTTATAGTTCCGGTAGTGTGAAAAATGGTTGACTTCAAACCACAGGAACATATTGCTTGCCATACCAGTACCTTTCGACAGAGTTTCTCCACTTGAATCGACCTGTCCGCATCGCTCACATCCTCCTCAACGACGGCAGTAAAGTATTGTGGACCTGGATGGGTTTTTGAGTCCTCCTTTACATAGGTCTCATCGTCCATCAAAACGCATGCATCCGGACGCTGCAGAAGACGCGAATACAATTTCCGGGCCCTTGTTGCTGCTCGCTTCTTCTGTTCTGCACTTTGTTTCGAGATTTTCTGCTTCTTGTAGGTCTTCAGGTGGTTTCGCCACTTGATACGCTGGATCTTTCCGACACTCGTTCTTGCTATTTTGGCCAAATCACGTATTGACATTGATTTGTTCTTCATGATTAGAGATACCACTTTCTGCTCCAGTTTCGGGTTGGAAGAACCGGGTTTTCTGCCTCTTCCTGGTAGCTCATCCAAAGAATAGTGTTCCCCAAACTTATTAATGATGGTTTTAACACTCGCATGATGAATTCCAAACCGCTTCGCCAATTTTCGCATAGTAATACCCTTCTCACTTAGCCATGTGTCCAGAACCTTAATTTTCACTTCCTTTTCAAAACGCGATATTTTGAAAACGCAGAATTTGAACCGCACAAACAAGTAAACAAAAGAAAGCTGACAGTCAAATGCACAGCATGCAGTGTTCAGAGCATAAAAAACCATCACAAATACATGCGTACAACGCAAATGTATGTGGATAGCTTATATTCGATACACTCCTTATAAAAAAAAATAGACCAAGCTAAGAACCTTGTTTCACCTAGGGCTGATTACTGGTGAATTTGATTGCCTTTCTATTATTGTTCTCAAATCACATTGATATATTCTAAAACGTCCAACGTGCTTGTAGACGAGTAAAAATAGTAAACAAAAAAGCTGTACTATAAATGTTATGCCTGTATACTCCAGTACGTGGAAGTAACTATTATGATGTAGAAGGAGATGTCACAACACTTTAGGGTCTTTCTCTCCGGGATCTCTAAGCCAGAGTATGACGAGAGCAAGAAAATTTAGTAAAACCAGTAGTTGTGCACGGCCAGCCAGTTTAACTCAGTTTTGAGTCGTTTTTGACTCACTTTCATCATTAGTGGAGTCACACAAATCTAAGTAAATGTAACTGGTATTGACAAGTCGACAAATCAAAAACATCGACTCAAATCCGTTGGATGTTTTGGATTTGTCGACTTGTCAATTCGGGTTACATTTGAGTGACTCCACTAATGACAAAAGTGAGTCAAAAATGACTCAAAACTGAGCTAAAATGGATGACCGTGTGTACAAAAATAAACCCAAAAAGCAGAGGGTTCCCCTCCAATGTATGCAACAAAAACGGAGTGTGTACAAACTACCGCTAGAAACTATGACAAGCTATCAGTTGTACATGAGCACGATCAAACACGTTACTTTTGCTTGTCAGAGTGGCGGATTCGTCCGTGCCTTGACCTACCCCGCAGTGGGATGTAAGGCAAAAGTAACGTCCTTGGTTATAGGACAACTATATCCATGTCCTTCGCTCAATTTTCAATACTTCTAAGGACTGCATCGTTAATTTTGAGTATACCTTTGAGGTTCTGTATGAAGAGGACTATGATTTATTTCGACAGCTGTTTAGTGTCAATGTGTTGCTTGCCTTGTAAACAACCGAGAACCTTCATTGAAAGTAAAGTTTTATTTCAAGCGAAACAATGCGAGTTCTTACGAAAAAAAGTGAAAATCGATTGTGACCAAGTATTGCTCTGAAAAAGGATTGTCGCTAAGAAAATTAGCAAAAGAAAAAGGTGTTAGTGTCTGTGCAGTGCAAAATGCGATCAACCTGTTTGTTATACAGCACAAATTGAAGGGCTTACCCGGCCGTTATAGAAAAACAGGTGCGTCAAAACCAAATTTGGACAAACAAATTTGCAAAGTTTTGCAAAGGAAAAAAGGAGGTATCCATCAGAGATTGCGCAAAAAAGTGTGTAACGATGATTGGTATGGTCCAACGCGCAAAGAAACGAAATCACCTGTAGACGTATCGGAAACGAAACTGTCCGAAACGCAGCCAAATGCGAATTCCGTGAGAACTCGGGCTCGGAAGCTGTACGACGACGTTCTGAGCAAAAATGACATGTGAATTATCATGGATAACGAAAGGTACGTCAAATTGGACTATAGGGTCATTCCAGGGGCACAGTTTTACACAGTAAAGCGGGGAATGGCTGTCCCAAATTCGTAAAAACCGATTTTTTGCGAAAAATTTGGAAAAAAGGTGTTGGTTTGGCAAGCAGTTTACCAGAACGGTATGGAATCGACACCTTTTTTCACCACCGCAAATATGAACGCCGAAATGTACAACAAAGGTTCGACACTGTTCTGGCCTGACTTGGCATCCTGCTACTATGCGCGTGCCATCTTGGACTGGTATGAAGAGAACAATGTCCAATTCGTGGAAAAGGCGATGAATCCTCCAAATTGTCCACAAATAAATCCCATTGAGAAGTTTTGGGCTTTGATGAAAGGAAAAGTGCAGAAGAAGGGAGCAGTGACATCATCAAATTCAAAAGAGACTGGGTGAACGTAAGCTAAACCATCGACGGACTGGTTGTGCAAAACCTCATGAGGAACATCAAGAAGAAGGTGCGAGAGCTGGCCAGATCTACAAAAAAATTAAATGAATACTGATGTAATGTGCTGTTTTGATGGCCAGTAAACAATGTAAATGAGTGTTAACAGAATTAAATATAAGAATTTTTAGGCGTACTCATAATTAACGATACAGTCCTTATTCATTTTCAGTCTGCCATACACTGACGGAACTTTCAACACTTTATCTTCATATCTCTCATTCTAGTAAACATTACTGTCCACACTTGGTGCTTCATGATGATGAGCGATCATCTTCTTCTACATCAAAGAAAACTATGTCAATTGGATCCATTTAGCTGATTCTGGGAGCTCACAAACTTGATTCGCGACCTGGTTGCCGAAACTACCGAATTCTTGCAAATCGGTTAACAGTATGGTACAGTACAGTACACTCAGTACCAAAAAAAAGCCGAGCAAAATTTTGCTTCCAAAAAACGCCATTTTTAACTTACTTTAACATTGTCAATTATCAATATTTTTAGCTGAAACTTTTACAACACTATAAACAATGTATAGACCTTATGTGGTCCAAATTTTATATTAATCAGGTTAATAAACTGGACGTTTTCATTACATATGTGAAAAAAGTCATTTTTGGACATACCAATTTAAAAAATCCGTATTTCTGTGAATACTTAGATAACCTATTTTAAATTTCATCGTAGCCAAAAAATACAATACAATGCCAAGGCGAATTCTTCCAATAAAACTGTTTAACACCGTATACGTAGTTTTTACAAACCAATTGATACTGTTTGGCATATTTTGAAGTTCTTCGTGGGTTGCACAGATAAAAAGAAACATTTAATTTTCTACGTTATCTAATGCACATAATGATAATGCTAGATTTGGCAGAAATTAATGGGATAATTTATGTAAATTTAAGCCAGATAACGCCTGAAAAGACTGCAACCGATTTTGTTGCTTCCGCCTCCATGGTTCGGAATTAAACGGGCAGTGGCGAAAGCCACAAAACAAAGAAATAAAAAAAAAAAAAAAAAAAATTAAACGAGGGGAAATTTTACGCTCTTGTTAAAATAAAAAAAAATTCTGTGCAGCCATGTCCAAACAAAACACTGCACGCCGAGCTACTTTTTACCACGCTAGTGTGTGCATTATATTCGCCACTTTGACTTCGTGCCTCCAGACTAACACCCAAAGCGGTGGGTACAACACCAGTGTCAGTGCTCGTGTTTTGGCTTCGGACACCGTGAGTGATGTTTCGGTAAACACCACAGCCGAGTGTTTCCGGTTGTGTCCGATTGCTGAATACATGCATGGTTTATTTATTTTCTTTCAAACCGAGCCGTGCTTGTTGAACTCAATTAATTTATGCGCCCGTCACCTAACATCCAAGAAAACAATCCAATAAACCAAATTTTTAGAATCATCCAATGAGCAGAACGGTCTGGTGCTTTTACCAAGGCTGGTAGAAACTCATCGGGAATGATCTCTTATATGCATCCGTCGAACCATTCTGAACGGCCGTTGTGATAATATCACCAAGCATATGGTTGGGACTATGTTTCCAATTACCAGAGCAGGAAACAACAACTTATGAATTTGACCTAATTTTGATCTTGATAACTAGCCTTAGTATTGAGGATCTCAGATTAATAGGTAGAATACCTAAACAAAATACCTAAGAGTTGCAAGCACAATATCTCTCGAATAACAAAACTTGTTATTTCGGATACCTGGGAATACCTGAGAGGTACTATTTTGGTATTGTTTTACCTCAATTTGGTATTCGCATAACATTGTTTGAACAATTTTATCGTATTATCCTCAAGTATTTTACCTCGTAATCTGGGCTCCTTAATGCCAAGGTCAGTTATCAAGTTATTCGGTCCTGCTCGGGTACCAATGCCATTTCTCCCTTTTAATTACTCATGTTTTTTCAATCCCATAACAGCGAGCAATACCAAGTATCAAGAACGTCGTGGAACTATATCTGCATCATAGTTTTAATCTCTTCAATAATTGATATCTGTTTTGACCCTACATATAAATCAAATTTCATTTATAAATGAAGAACGGTATTTAGCCCTAACCAATGTTGCTTTTATCAAAACTTTCTAACACAAGGCAACAAGTAATAAACTCGACAAAATGTTATCCATAACATAACATATAACGGGGAAAGGGAGGGACCATCAGAGCACCCAAGTGAAACGATTTAGGTAAGGAACGTGGGACTGCTTCCCCACATATTGGAACATTTCGCGGAACGAGGGCGGACTATTCGACCCCATCTATTGGTTTTTTTTTGTCAATCGAGGGCTCGATTCTATCGTTGTTTGTGTGAACATGCTGCTGGAATAAAATTGTCTTCCTTTTATTCGCGGGTTTCACGTAAGTCCAAACGTGTTTGGCCCTTCATACAGGAGCTTGACACAACAACAGAATCCTGATCAAATCGTTTTTCAGATTATTCCACTGCTATGTGAAGTTACATTGCCATGATAGATGGTAGTATTTCATCATGTTAATCATCATCAATAGCTAATATCGCTGGCAAATTTTAATCGTTAAAAATTTAAGGATTCACAGTAAAGGGTGTCCACAGTTAAATTGCATTACTTTAAACTCGTCCTCAAAAAAAAAGTCTCTCAACCGATTGTTATGAAATATTCAGGGAATAAAATACAATGCATAATCTTGGTTCAGGTATTTTGGTTTCACTGTATTTCTTTACCAAATCCAAAAACCCGAACTTTCTTCTTAATACCAAGCATAATATTTGGTACAACGCTTGAAACGACATTTATTTCCGCTTTCAAACATGACTTCAACATTCCTGTTCTGTAGTGACAACTTTAGCATGCCTATGGAGTTCGTGCTCCATTATAGCCCAATATTTTTCAATTGGCTACAGCTCTGGAGAGTTTGGGGGATTAAGATCCTTCAGCACGAAATTGACGCAATTCATCTTGTCTCCAGAACATCTTTGGAGTATTGAAAAGAGGCTAGGTCCGGCCAAAAATTTTTAGGAATATTTTGTGTTTTAGGCACGGAAGCAGTCGTTTTTTCAGGCATTCATTCATGTAGACTTGACCATTTACAGTTGAAGTTGTCACGAAAGGCTTGCTCCGTTTACCACACGAACAAATCCCTTACCAAATCATGAATTTCCTGGGAAACTTTGACACTTGCTTTTCCCTGAAAGCCTCTGGAACAACGAGCTTGTCTTTCGCAGGCACATACTGGTTGCCAGGAATTTGTTTAAAGTCCGCTTTTACGCGTGTTTCATCGTCCGTGATGCAGCAGTGTGGTTTCATTAACATTTGTGTGTACAGCTTACGCACTCGTGTTTTAGCTGTCCTGTTCTGTTTTTTATTGCGGTTTGGAGCTTTCTGAACTTTGAATGAACGGAGCCCGGCTCGTTTCTTGGCTTTCTGCACGAAACTTTTGGTGCAGCTTTTTCGTGACATCCCGAACGGAACGGTTAGCGTTTAAAGGCAGCAACCACTCGCTTGTGATTCTTCACACAGTACAGAACACTTTTTCTACCACTCACCTTCTTCCGATCGACAGTTGAGCGTTTCTCAAACTGTTTTATGACACGAAACACTGCAGACTGGTGAATTTTCAACATCTCTCCGATGGCTCGGTGCGAAAGAAGTGGGTTATCGAGGTGTGTATGCAAAATGTTCTCGCGCTGTTTCTTTGACTCCATTTTCGAAACTACGACACATTTCACAATGAAACTCACGCAGTGTAAACATTAAACTGAGGTCATTTCACGCAAAATTTCGTTGCAATCGACTCAAAGGGTGAAATGTTAAGGCTTATTGAAAGTCATGCAATTTAACTGTGGACACCGTTTAATAGTGGTCAGAACTGTCTTTTTTGATAATGCAAGCTAAAGTTAAAAAATTATTTTCATCACACTCGTGTTGGGTCACTTTTTCCGGAGCAGTACTTCCATTAAAAACTGACTCTAAATGGTTTCAAATCATCTCATTAACCTCCACAAGCGACTGCAAAATGCGACATTCAAATGCAAATCTGTTCCTTCCCATTTTCGTCACATCCGTTTCGAAAGCAGCGCCATCAGCAGCAGTCAGCAGGGGACTACAAACATCAGCCATAAGTTAGAATCAAAGTACCATTCCGCATCGCCTGAGAACCACCAAAGAACCACAATTCCAGCACTCACATCCGGAGTCGTGAAGTCATCGTCATCGTCCTCAGTCAGCTCTCCAGAAGAGCCGAAAGTGGCACAGTAATTAGTTCAGCTCCCTTTCATCGCCACTGACTGAGCTCACACAACAACAACCCGCACCCACTCAGACACATTTTCGCATCCGTTTCCGCATGCTGGAAAAGAGCTGCGTTTGATCCAGTCTTGCGCCACTTCTGCTCGGGACTTGATAAAAGGACTATCCCCACCAGTCACAAAAGGTGACACTCGACAAAAAGCACCCTCCATCATAGACCGGACGGAAAGTGGAAGAAAATTAAAGATCTGCCATTAAATTCCATTATATTTAGACATCATTCTTCATTCCGTATGGGTGAACCGAAATGGGGACAGCACGCTTTCCACCTTGGAAAAACCACACAAAATAGAGAAAAATACGTCGGTAGATCGGGACACGTGGGGCGACAACAACGTCGTTGTTGTCCTGTTATGGCGACTGACGGGAGGAGGAAAAGTCGTAAATCAAACAAGCACCATGAACCGAAACCAGTGGGGCCTTTGGGTTGACAGTCCGCCGTGGCACCGGCTTCCTAGCCTAATCTGGTAGCAATTTTTCAACACGCTCCCAAAACATGAAGACAACATGTGTCGGTCGGTGTCACATCGGTGTTTGTTTATGGTCTGGTACTGGAGAGAAAAAAAGGACCTCCATCCACTTCTCCCAAAGTTCTTCTGCAGAATGTCAAACAAATGTACTCGTTAGGCGGGGAGATAAATTTTAATTGAAAAGTTGTAAGTTTTGTGCGGAGTTTATCTTGCGGATCGGAGTGGAACTAGGTCACGGCTTAAAGTTAGTTGGTGGATTAAAGCGCAACCGAATGGAGCGTTTGTATCTGATCATCATCCTCGGTTCTAATTAAAACACAGCATGTCAAGTTATCACAAATACCATAGCGTCCAACGCTATTCTCCGAAGCAATCTAATCCGCCAAATTGACCATTCAATTACCCATCATAATCGCAAAAATGGACGTAATCGACCCTGGAATATCGCGTAACATTCGAAAGTCATAATAAAAATCCACCCTCGCAATCGTTTCCACTCGTTCGTTCGTTCGAGGAGGGTGCCAAGGATCCAATTTTGAGTCACTTTATGACGGCCAACACCGAGGCCGCACACCGGCAGCCTCCTGGCCTAGACCTAGTGAAGGCCCCCGGTTGATGATGATGGGTCGTTCGCTTGCCATCAAGGAGCCAAGAAGCGCAAAATAAAACCAACGGGAATGGGGCCTCGCTTGGCATAGCGTATAATGAGGCGGACATTAATCAGGCCTGGTGATTTTCAATCAGATTTATTTCACAGTGGAAACTCCACACAGAAAAAAATAATTAATTTTAATAAGCGTGTAAAATATCCCCTCGATTAAATCCAAGCTAAAGGAGACGCAAACCACGAAATTGTTTGCAACTTTTCATGTGCCATACAACAATATTGGCAATCTTTCATACAACAGGCTGGATTCAGGAGTTATCTAGCTTAAATTCACATGAAATATCCCAATATTTTCTGGCAAATCTAGCATTCCCTTTATGTGCATTAGATAACGCAGAAAATTCCATGTTTCTTTTTATCTGTGCAGCTCTCAATTCCAGCGCTGCGTTTTCTTTCTCTCGCAACCGCCGTTATTTTCTGTTTGATGACCGACTTCCGCTTGCGCCTTCCGGAATGCTCGGTGAACCGTGTTGTTCTGTCGTCTGCTGCTTTCAAAACTGCTTCCGAACCGAAGGAGAGACGATGTGATTTACTTTTTTTTTATATTTTTATTTTGCTCCACTCCACTTGGCAGATTCATCTTCTCTGCCTCGCCGGGCAGGTTTTCAAGTCACGTGCCAGCAACGTTATGATGACGGATATTGAATCAGAGCTTCTGTTTACACAAATGAAATCCTAATGATTTTGATTGCAGGGAGAAGACTGGATAGCCGTTGGGGAAGACGTTTTATGGGATATGTCTGAAAATTAAATAGAGACGTTCAACGGGAGGAAGGTGGGAAGGGCGTGCATAATAAGCATCAACAAATATTGAACCGTTTGGACCTATTATAATGGGCTGCAACATCGTAGGAAATATGTGTAATTATTATACAGCTTCAACAGACAATGTCGACAATGTTGACAACACTGACAATGTCGTTTAAATTCAAGACAAACCAAGCGTAAACAACTAAGTTGTTTACAATATTTCATACAACAGATCTGTTATAGGCAATTCAGGCAATTCGAAATACTTCACTTATTTAAAAACAACTCTTTTACGAGCGTATTAGTAGAACTATTTTAATTGGAAAACTAGGAAAATTTACCCTTTACTTGATCACTTTTTTAAAGAAAAAATACAAAACTGCATCACATTTTTTAAGTAACGTTTGCCTTAAAAAAAATGGACATTTTTTTTCGGATGGTGATAAAAGAAAAGCTAAAACAGATAATTGCTTTCGATAAATTTCCCATGGAAGGTAAATATTTGAGCTAACTTGACAAAAATTCTACGCCCTTGCGAGCGGCTTTCTGGCAGTTAACCGGAACAATCGCCATGGTGGACGAAAACATGCGTGAAGGCATGTTTTTGAATTCTTTCATCATTTTATTTACCGATTCTTCCTCAGTTTTCGCGACAAAATGGTATGGTATGGACTTAAAGGGTGTCCACAATGAAATTGCCACACACAAAATTGATTCGCAAAATTCGAGTTTTCATCCGATTGCCATCGAATTTTCAGGGATTGAGAAATAACTATTAAACTTCATTTTACCATTTTACTCGTATTTTATTTACAGTCCATACGCAAATGCCCGCACCTTGGCCTTAACCCCGGCCATAAGATTCTGCACAACCTGTGAATCAACCGTTTTTTGCATGTAAACCCATACTTTCTTCCGTTCCTCGACTGTCTTCACTACCTTAGGTCGTTTAAGAAAGTGCTGCTTCATAATCGCCCAGTACTTCTCGATGGGGCGGAGCTCCGGAGTGTTGGGAGGGTTGAACATTTTCGGCACGAAATTGACCTTATTGTCCGCATACCACTTCAGCACGTCCTTGGAGTAGTGGCATGAGGCCAAATCCGGCCAGAAGATTGTTGGGACGTTGTGGGCCTTTAGGAGAGGAAGCAGCCGCTTTTGGAGGCATTCTTTTATGTACACCTGTCCGTTCATCGTGTCCTGGGTCACGAAAGGTGCACTCCGCTTCCCGCACGTGCAGATGGCTTGCCAAACCAGGAATTTCTTCGCAAATTTGGACATCTTCTGAGTGCGGACATGCTCCGGAACGCTGAACTTATCCTTGGCCGTGAAAAACAGGTTGCCGGGGATCTGTTTGAAGTCGGCCTTCACATATGTTTCGTCGTCCATGATGCAGCATTCAACTTTCGTCAGCATGTTGAGGTACAACTTCCTGGCACGGGTTTTGGCGGACTTGTTCTGCTTCTCGTCGCGATAAGGGGCCTTTTGTACCTTGAACGTTCGAAGCCCAGTCTTAGTTTTGGCCTTCTGGACAAAACTTCGGCTTAGGTGCAGCTTCTTAGCTTCTTAACGGAGGCGTTCGGATCTCGGTTAAAGGCCCCAACTACGCGGTTGTGATTTTTGGTGTTGTACGGAATACTTTTTCCTTCACTTCTGGGCTTCCGATCGGTGGTCAACCGTTCCTCGAATCACTCGCGACACCGTGGAATTCGCGATTCCCAACGTTTTAGCGATGGAACGATGCGAGAGATCCCTGTTCTCGTGATGAATGCGCAAGATTTTATCACGCACGAGCTGTTCTTTCGACTCCATTTCTGCGAGTTTTGATCACAGGACTTTAAAACTTGCAGGATGTAAATAATGCACTATGAACTAAATCCACCCAAATTTTCATTAAATTCTACCCAACGGTTAAAAAGTTAGAGCAATTTCATAGTGCGGCAATTTCATCGTGGACACCCTTTATGGTATTTCTTGATGAACGACGCAGCTTCCGGCAGGCATTTCGTACTATAAATTTCCCCGTTCACGACGAGTCCAGAGCAAAAAAAGAGCGGCTTTGACATGCCCTTCTCGCTGAGTGTCATCTACAGCAGCACCTTCTCGGGGAACTTGGTGTGTGGAATGATTTTCACCTCAGAGCTCACTTCCTTCGTAGGGGAAGTAAGATACGAAGTGCCCTTCCAGTCGTTGCCATCCAGGGTGAGATAGGTCTCGTCGTCCATCACCCCCGCCACGTCGCGATTCACCGGGAAAATCGAGTTGACCATCTTATTCAGCCGCTGCCGCTGCGTCATTGCCTGCAGCTCCGAAACCAAACCGCATCCCAGATGTCCCGGTCCTGGCACACCCTCTGGACCAAATTATTCGGAGTCGTAAGTTGTAACCGCTTGCGGCTATAATGTCGGATCTCGCGCCGTCGAATCGAGGACATGCGTAGAGCACATGTTCCGCGGTTTCCTCAACTTCCGCGCACCCGGTGCATGTGGAGGACTGTTCATGCCCATATATGTGCAGATATTGTCTAAAGCAGCCGTGGCCTGACAGAACCCACGGTAAGTGGAAGTTCACTTCTTCGTGACAACTACCGGCTTACCCAGATAGATCCGGGATTAGTCGGTGGGTCCACCGAACTTTGGTGGAGTTGTTCCATTCCCTTTGACACTTAACCATAGATGCGGCTCTAGTGGTCTTTCGAATACCTCTTGTTCCACGTTGTTTGAAGCAATCTAGCAATGGTCACTCCTCTTTTATGACAATGTCTATTGGCATCATCTCCGCAGGACGCAGACCACTCTTAGGCATATAAGCCTATGCCAACTCTCTAGCTTACTAGAGTAGCTCTTGGCGGTGATCTATGCCGGCCCGCCGTACCTAAGTATGGACAGGGCGAAACTGGCCAGGAGTTTACGCTTACTCACTTGCACCGCCAAACTATTCGACATCATGCGGGATAATGCCGATATAGCCATTGAGGCTTTCTTGCAGGCGTTATCGACGTGACAGACAAAAGACAGCTTATCGTCGATCATAACCCCAAGATACCTCAAGAACCTCTTCGATTCTACTGTGCACTTACCTGCACTGATCGTCGCATGTTGCTCCGATTTTCGATTATCCTCCACCGTGACCTCAGTCTTATGGTGGGCTAGCTCCAATTCCCTGGAGCTCATCCATCTCTCCACAATGCCGATGGAGTAAGAGGCCGTTAACTCGACCTCTTCGATAGATTCACCACATATCTCCAGGGTGATGTCGTTCGTGAGCCCGACGATCTTCACTCCGTTTAAAAACTCAAGCCGTAGTACCTTGTGGGACGCCTGTGGTGATCTGAACACGTTTCTGGCCAGCCTCTGTATTGTATATCAGTACGCGATTCTGAAAGTAGCTTCCGAGAATCTTATACAGGTACCCGGGAACCTGAAGGCGTTGGAGCGAGTCGGCGATAGCCACCAAACTGGCGCTATTGAATGCATTTCTCACGTCAAGGGTGACCACTGCACAGTATCGTACTCCTCGCCTTTTGTGCTGGATTGCCACCTCTGTCGTCTTGGTGACGGACAGTATGGCATCCACCGTCGACTTCCTTTTACGGAAGCCAAACTGATTATTAGACATACCACCTATACCCTCCGTGTATGTTGTCAGTCTGTTGAGGATTACCCTATCGAGCACCTCAACTACTGTATCCAACAAACATTTCCAGGCATCCGGGAAGACGCCCTCGTTCAGACACCTATGCATCACCACTCCGAACATTTTGGGATTCAGCAAGATAACCGTCTTGATGGCCAGGTTCGAAATACCACCCGGTCCCGGTGCTTTGTTCACTTTAAGCGACTTTGCTATTGCAATGAGTTCCTCATTCGTCACCATCGCTTCCTCTCGGCTTCCGTTGGGCTGTTATCAATGTCTACGTGATTAAGGATGTTCGGTTGGGCTGTCCATCTCTCCCTCGCTGTGACAGCGTTATGGTCAGGGATACTGGATCGCTGGTCATGAGACAAATCTACGGCGACGGGGGGGGGGGGGGGGGGGAGCAGGGTCTCGTGGTTCGGAAAGAGTCCTCCAACGATCACTTGCAGCAGCTCTGGCGATTGCTCGGTTGGATTCACTGGTCCTCTGGTTTTGACCATTAATAGCCGGTAGGCGTCACCCCACGAATTCATATTGGCCTTCTGATACTGGTCCTCGAACAGGCTCGCTTGCTAGCCTTTATCTCCCTCTTTAGTGCGGCCTTCGCGGTGACTAGCTTCCATCTACGTACGATCTACCGATGATCTTCCATTCCTCGGTTTGACTTCCCTCAGCATGGTCGCATCGCACGCTCGTGTATGTGTCATAACGAGTCGTTCACCGCAAGGTTCCTGGGTTTCACGTAAGTTCCGTTCCCTCTCAAGCACCTCATTAAATGTCTCTACATCAAAGTAATACGTCCTACATCTGCGTGTGAATGGAATGGATGCTCTTCCTTCCGCATGCTGCCTTGTATTGTGGACGATACAATAACGAACTGCCAAGTGGCCGCTATTTTTTTTTATCAGGTTGGAAAATCTGCTCAAAGACTCCTGAAGAACTCAGAATGTGGGGATGAGCTCTCTGGCCTGTCACTGGTTGTTTCACCACTTGTCTTGTAGCCATAAGACAATATGGGAGGCCACCGTTTTTACCGCGTCCCAAGTGTCCTGTTCTTGACATATCCTCTGGATAAGATTGTCCGGTGTCGTGTCTAGACCGCTCACGGCCATCATGCCGTTCCTCACGTCGTTGAAGCGAGGGCAGACGAAGAACACATGTTCCGCAGTTTCGTCCACTTCCGTGTGACTCAGTGTGCCCGTACTTATGCAGATACTGTCTGAAGCAGCCATGGCTCGACAGTATCTGTGTCAAGTGGAAAGTTATTTCCACATGACGCCGCTCAACCCATCCACATATTTCTGGAATTAATCAGTGGGACCACCGACCTTTGGTGGAATTATTCCACTCCCTCTGCCACCTGACCATGGATGTTGCTCTGGTGGTCCTGCGGATTCCTCTTGTACCCCTCTGCTCGAAGCACTCCGCATCCTCTTTTATTGTGATGCCAATGGGCATCATCCCCGCTAAAACGCATACCGCGTCGCGTGACACTGTGCGGTATGCGCTGATTACTCTGAGACACATTAGCCTGTGAGTACTTTCGAGCTTACCGAGGTAGCTCTTAGTACTCAGGGCGGTGATCCATGTCGGCCCACCATACCTCATTATCGACAAGGCGACGATTGCCAGGAGCCTGCGCTTGCTCCCCTGTACCGCTGAGCTGTTTGACATCATGCGAGATAATGCCGATATAGCCGTGGAGACTTTTTTACAGGCGTAGTCGACGTGACTGGTAGATGACAGCTTGTCATCGATCATGATCCCTAGATACTTCAGAGCCCTTTTTGATTCGATTGTGCATTTACCGATTTTCAGTTATTGACGATCGTGACCTCAGACTTGTGGTGCGCTAGTTTCCTGGAACTCATCCCTCCACAATGTCAATGGAGTGCGAGGCATTTAGTTCTACCTCTTCGATGGATTCACCACATATCTCAAGGGTGATGTCGCCTGCAAACGATCTTCACCCCGTTCGGAAATTCAAGCCGTAGTACCTCGTCGTACATCATGTTCCATAGCACCGGGCCCAGGATCGAACTTTGCAGGACGCCTGTGGTGATATGAACACGTTTCTGGCCTACCTCTGTGTTGTATACCAGTACGCGATTCTGGAAATAGCTTCCTAGAATCTTTTACAGGTATACCGGCACGTGAAAACGTTGGAGCGAGTCAGCGATAGCAGCTCAACTGGCGCTATTGAATGTATTTTGCACGTCCAGGGTGACCACTGCACAGTAGTGGACACCTCTCCTCTTGCGTTGGATTGCCACTTCAGCCGTTTTGGTAATGGACAGAATTGCATCAACCGTCGACTTCCCTTTACGAAAGCCGAACTGGTTTTTAGACAAACCGTCTAAGCCCTCCGTGTGCTTGCTTGATCTGTTAAGGATAACCTTCTCAAGCACTTTACCCGCTGTGTCCAACAGGCATATAGGTCTATATGCCAATGGGTCCCCAGGTGGCTTCCCTACCTTTGGTAGCAGTACTAGACTCTTGATTTTCAAGGCGTCCGGGAAGACGCCCTCACCACCCTGAACATTCCGTGCGCCAGTGAGATAGCCGTCTTGACGGCCAGGTTCGGTATACCGTTAGGTCCTGGCGCTTTGTTTAGCTTTAACGATTTGCCTATCGTGGTGATTTCATCAATCGGGGCGGTCGCTTCGTCCCCTTCATTCGCGGATTCTGCCATCATCATGCGGGGCCAGGGGCTCTGGTCGTGACTAGGAAAAAGTCCCCCGATGATGACCTGTAGTAGCTCTGGTGATTGCTCAGTTGGAGGTGTCGTGCCTTTAGTTTAAGCCATTTTCTACCACCCGATAGGCGTCACCCCATGGATTCGCGTTGACTTTCGAATACAGACCCTCAAAGCGAGTTCGTCTGCTTGCTTTTATCTCTTTTTTGAGTGCGGCCTTAGCGGTGGCTAACACCGCGTGGCGATCCAATCTTTCCAGGTCCGATCGCGCCTTTTGCATCCCCCTTCTAGCTTGGTGGCAAGATCTCTGGAGGTCTGCGATCGTCTCTGTCCACCAGTAAACCGGCAGCCTTCCATCCCTAGGTTTGACCTTTCTGGACATAGTTGCGTCGCACACTCGTGTTAGAATTGATACGAGTTGATCCCCACGAGGATTTTGGTTATCGCTCAATCCCTGTTCCCGCTCTAGCGCCTCTTTATATACTTCCTTATCGAAATACGATGTCCTCCATCTGCGGACGAACGAAGTGGGTGCTCCTCCCTCTGCGCGCTACCTATCTCTGTGGGTGATGCTATAGCGAACCGCCAGGTGGTCGATAAAGGAGTAGCCATCCTCCACTCTCCAGTTGTTCAACAGCCCAGGACTGCTGAACACCACGTCGATGATCGAATCCACTCCATTTCTATGGTAGGTACTACTAGTACCTACGTTGGCCAGGTCTAAGTTGAGCCTGGCCAGGGCCTGCAGAAGAATCTGGCCCCTTGGGTTGGTCAGGCGACAGCCCCATTCTAACGCCCAGGCGTTAAAGTCGCCCGCTACCACCAGCGGTCTGACGTCAGTTAGCTCTGTTGTCATTTGATCCACCATTCGCGAGAACTGGTCGACTGACCATCTTGGTGGCGCGTAGCAACTGCAAATGAATACTCCGTTCACTTTTGCAACCGCGAAGCCCTTGTTTGAGGTGGACACTACCTCCTGGACCGGGAACTTGCCCATCATCCATATTCTTGGACCTATCCGCAACCCAGTTTCCGTTACCAGCAGGGATACGGTATGGGCGGATATTATTGCAATATCCGTTCCAGACTCTCGAACTGCTCTCAGCTGTGTTATCTGCACTGTTTTTGGCTGTTAGGTCTTCCATTGTAGGCCAGGCACCTGACGTGCTTGTCGTCAGGTTTCCCAGAGCACGTCATACATTTGGCGGGCTCCTTGCAGCCACGAACCTTGTGGCCTTTTCCTCCGCACCTTCGGCAAATTTCGCTCCTGTCGGGGCCTTTGCATTCTCACGACACGTACCCGCTCTTTAGGCACTTGAAGCAAGCCTTTGGCGGCTGGTGCAAACTCAGTGGGCAAAGTGTTCGCTATGAGTGCAGCCATCATCCACCCTCCAATTGCTAAGCAGCCCAGGACTGCTGAATGTTATATCGATGATCAATTTCGCTCCGTTTCTATGGTAGGTATTCCTGGTACAAACGTTGGCTATTCATAATAAATGCTACTTCCTTCTTGGGATTTATATTCCACCAGATACCTCGAGGTTGCATAATGCACTTGAGGATACGCCACAGAAAGGTTCTAGTCCATAGAAGGGGCCCAGAGACCCCTCTATAGCAAGTTGGTCAGCAACTTCGTTGCCTGCAATGTTACTATGAACTGGTACCCAGAAGTTGGGTTACCTGCATTACGATTGGCTCTTTGGAATACCCTTAGCGGCCGGGAACTTGCCCCCCCCCCCCCCAAGACATGCTAATTATCCTATTTTCCGGCGCACATCAAGCATTTGGGGGGACCTTTGCGATCCCGCGCCTTGTGGCTTGTGCTGCAACCTCTTCGGCACATGCTGCTCCTATCTGGGCCTTTGCACTCCCAGGACATGTGTCCGCCCTTTAGGCATCTAAAACATGCCTTCGGCGGTGGTTTAGGCTAAGTGGGCATATAGATCATCCCACCTTCAACTTCGCCACTTTCAACACCGCGTTCGCGTCGACTGTCGTTACCCTCATGGTTGCCACCTGGGTCCAGAGTGGACCCTTCCGTATGTCGTATGTCTGCGGTGGCAACCTCGACCTTGCACTGTTTCTTTTGTGCAGTGGAGATCTCGTCTACCTCGGTGATCTCATCCAGGTTCTTGCCCTGGATCGTTCACCTGTGAGAGAGGGCGCGTACTTCCACATCCTCACCTAAGGCCTGTCAAGCCAGGTATCTAAACGCTGGGCCCTTTAGCTCTGTGGTCTTTTTTAGCTCCAGGAGCATCTCGCCGATGCGGGTACGGCGTATACTCCGCGTATTGGCACCTAAACCTGCCAATTTAGCGCCCCTACGCATTGCTTTCAAGACCTTGGAGTACTTAGGCTCCCGGTCTCGACGATGAGGATCTCTTCGCGGTTACGCTTGCGGGCCATCTGGTGCTTTTCGATTTCTTTTTTCGTCCAATTTCCCTTTTTTTGGACCTTATTCCAGTGGTTTTCCCTGCCACTCCTGGGGTCAGCGCTCTTAGCACTAGCGTGTGCTTCCGTGCTAACTATGGTTGTATGGTTATCGGGCCCTGCCGCTCGGACCTCCTTTGGCGCTTGAGACAACACGTGAGATGGATGTCACACCGCTGGGCTCAACGCCGGGGCCTCTCTCTTTGCGGCCAGCCGTAGCTGGTCGCGAGGATGGACCCATTAACCCCACTGCCACTTTCGCGATGGTTTGCTTCCCTGCTGGGGCGTCTGACACTATCCGCTTCTTAGAAGCTCCAGGTGTCGTTTCACCCGGGGACTGCCTAGCCCTCTTGGAGGTCCCTACCCCCTTGGTAGATGGGGTGGAGTGTCCGACTGAGACAGACTCTTCCGTCTGAGTCTGTTTCGAGGCTATCACCCTCGCCCTTTCCGTGGCTGCTAGCCGTGCCAACTCTTTGGCGCTTTGTTCAGCTAGGAGTTTGAGCCCCAGCTCTTCCCACTCCTTGCATACAGCCTGTACTGTCATGCGTAGCCTAAGGAGGCTCAGTCTTTAGTAATGTTGTTGCGCGATGACGTAAACTCAATCATCGCATCCAACTCAAAGAAAGTAAACAATACGACGGACGCGAGTATGTGTCGATAAAAGTCGCGAATAAAACTGCTTCAAAAGTGAAGTTACACCGATCTCACATAACCGATTCTTATTGCATCGCGTTTCGGAGTGTCCGTGTAGTTCCTGTACGTGTTATCCAGTTGATATCTGCGCTAATTAGCAGGATTTATTACGTTAAAATTATTGACTGAAGCCAGATTGTGCGGCCTCTATTGATAGTGTTGTGCTGCTATTGGAATTGCTTGTCGCATTATCACGCACACGAGCGCATTTTGGCTACTGTTATAATCGTCTGGAGTCTCTTCACACACTATGTCCAATCTGCAGCGCACTCCTCCTGCTGTTGGAGGCAACAAGAACAACACGCCATTGACCTACAAGCGAAATAGAATGGACTACGAAAGTTATGAGAGCACGGTTATGACTGGTAGTGATGCCAATGATTCTCCGATCACGTTGGACAGTATGATGAAGATGATGGTCTACCAATTTGCTAAAACTCGGAAGCTAATTGATTCAGTGCGAACTGAAATTAAAGACGTGAACACCAAAATCGATGCAGTAAAAGCTGATCTGAAGAGCGACATACAATCTGTTAAAGATGAGTGTGCATCGAAATTCCAGCACCACGACATTGTGTTGGAGTCACTGAACAAGAGGATGGACAGCGTGACCCACAAACTTGGGGCCCTGGAAAATCGTAATGAGCTTATCATTAGCGGCGTTCCTTCCAAACCTGGTGAGGATTTAAACTCCACACTCAAGGCAATTGGTCAACATCTGGAAGTTAAGGATACGGCTACTCGAATGGTGGAAACCAGGCGTTTGAAATCGACATCGGCTGGACTCATTGTGGCTGAGTTTGCGTTGAAGACATCACGGGACGAGTTCTACAGCGCTTATCTGCGAAAACGAGACCTCAAGCGAAACGAGACCTCAACTGGATTCGGATCGACGGGTGTTCATCAATGAAAGTTTGACGAGTGAAGCACGCAAGTTGAAATCGGCGGCCTTGCATTTGAAGAAAGCTGGCAAGTTGGCATCGGTGTACACTAAACAGGGAATTCTTCACGTGAAATCTACAACGACCGCACCACCTATTGTGATACAAACCGAGAAAGAGCTGGAGAAATATTCGTAAATATGTACTTTTCTTTTAAATTATCGTTCACTTTTGAAGTATTTTTCATGTAGTATTGTCTATAGTTTTTTGTAAAGAGAATTGAAGATTGTATGACAGAGAAATTAGTTTTGAAAGCCTCCCTAGTAATGCAGCCCTCTCGAAATTGCTTCCCCTACTATACATAATGCTCCCATCACACACCCACACCTCGACGAACATCCCAAGGGCAGTATTGAATGCCGTTTTGCTCCCTGGGAAACTAAATATTTGTCACGGAAATGCTCAGAGTCTCTGTGCACGTAATTTCAACAAGCTGGATGAGGTTCAGAATGTTTTGTCTGACTCCAAAGTTGAAATAGCGTGCTTTACCGAATCATGGCTAACTTCGAGGCATAGCAATCGCAGTATTGCCATCTCTGGATACACTGCCGTAAGGAATGATAGAACGTATAGGCGCGGCGGTGGAATTGTTGTTTACTATAAAGAACATCTGAACTGCTCCAGGGTTTTCGGCACGGTGCTAACAGCAGAATCGATTGATTTGACGGAATGTTTAGCGTTGGATTTTCGGGTGGGCGGACACAAAATATTGCTCATGGTTGTCTACAATCCTCCAGATAACGACTGCACATCTTTTCTGATGGAGAAGCTGGCTGATTACGCTTGTCGCTATGAGAGCGTATTTCTGGTAGGCGACTTTAACACTGACATGCTTCGACCTAGTAGCAAGCGAGTGCTGTTTGAATCGATGCTTGTTAGTCATTCGTTGTCATCTGTTAGTGCAGAACCAACATTCTTCCACGGTGGAGGGTGCTCGCAGCTCGATCTCTTACTAAGCAACGACAGTGAGAACGTTTTGCGCTTTGGACAGGTTAGTTTTCCCGGGTTATCCCAGCACGACCTCATTTTTGCATCCGTAGACTATGACATCTCTCAGCCTTCCAATCGGTTCACCTACCGCGATTATGCAAACTTTGACTCACGCGCTCTGCAAAACGCTGTGCTGTCTATTCCGTGGCGGCAATTCTACGAGTGTGAAAATCCAAATGATGCCATGGAATTCTTCAATGCGCAAGTTAAAACAGTACACGATTCGTGCATCCCTCTGCGTTCCAGTACCATTCGCCGTCATCCCAACCCGTGGTTTTCTGATAGTGTTCGTCAGTCACTACTTGAACGAGACTTAGCATACAAGGATTGGTTGCAGGCTTCACCGCAGTTAAAGGAAGAAAAGCGACTGCGGTACAAATTGCTGAGGAACCGTGCTAACACTAAAGTATCTCAGGCTAAACAGCAGTACTTGATCCGATTCTTGGATGACCGGGCTCCATCAAAAACCCTATGGCAACGAGTGAAGAACCTTGGAATTGGCTAGGAAAAATCGACGCGGCCATGTGAATTCGATCCAGATGATGTGAATCGTACATTCTTAGCCAACTTCACGAACAGTAGCTCTCAAGAGACACCACATTTGCGGTCTGGACCGAATTCGGCACACAGTTTTTTTTTTAAACCTGTTCAATACTGGGAAGTCGTAAATGCTATCTGGGATATAAAATCGAATGCTATTGGGCTGGACTGTTTACCTATCAAATTCATCAAGATCATCCTTCCGTTAGTTGTTCAGCATATAACACATGTATTCAACCTGTTCATCCACTCCTATCTAAAATATCGCATTTGAACGACATCTCCAACCTGCGTCCAATTAGTATACTTTGCGCACTGTCTAAAGCTTTTGAGAAACTACTCAAACACCAAATGTACCCTTACATCGAAGCTAACCTGCTATTGTCTGACTTTCAAGCCGGTCTTCGCAGTGGTCAGAGTATTAAAACTGCTGTTCTCCGAGTACATGATGACTTAGCAACCACCGTCGACAAAAAGGGTATAGGAATTTTGCTACTGTTAGACTTCTCTAAGGCGTTCGATACGATACCTCATAGCAACCTATTGGAAAAGCTTCAAACCCAGTTCAACTTCTCACCTGCTGCCACAAACTTGATGAGGTCGTACCTGTGTGGTAGAAAACAAACCGTTTATTGCGGTGATCGCTGCTCAAACAGTGCTGAGGCGCCATCTGGTGTCCCCCAGGGCTCAGTTCTTGGTCCCCTACTATTCTGCTGCTATATTAACGAGCTACCATCGGTGCTGAAATATTGCTCTATCCAGATTTACGCTGATGATATACAATTGTTCATTCGTCGGTTGGGTCCTTGTACACGGGAGCTGATACGGCTGGTGAATGCGGATCTCGAACGAGTTGCTGATTGGTCTCGACGAAACCATCTTTACGTGAACCCGGCAAAAAGTTAGGCAATGTTCATCACGAATTGCCGTCGTAATGTCAGTGCTCCACCCGTTCCAGGAATTGTGATGGACGGCCAGAGCATCGATTGGTCGGACAGTCTCATCAACCTAGGATTCGTATTCCAAAATGATCTACAGTGGGATGGTCTGATAGCTCAACAATGTGGAAAAATCTATGCAAGTTTGCGCACATTATACTGTTGTACTTCAGCCGCTCCAACTACTATTAAGCTAAGACTGTTCAAGTCGTTGATCTTGCCACATATTTTGTTCGGCGATGTTCTGCATGTTCGTCCCAGTGCAAGTTCCTTAAATCGACTTCGTGTGGCGTTAAACTCCTGTGTGCGGTATGTCTATGGGCTTAGTCGCTACGACCATGTTAGTCACCTGCAGCAGAACTTAATCGGATGCCCATTGAAAAATTTCTACGCACACCGCTCCTGTGTTTTTCTAAGGAACCTACAGATAGCTCAGGCTCCAGCATTGCTTCATGAAAGACTTATCCAATGTCGTGGTCGCCGCTTGCAGAACCTTGTGATTCCATCCAACAACACGCCATTCTATGCAAATTCCTTGTTCGTGCGAGGTGTGATAAACTGGAATTCATTGCCACCCATAGTAAAACGTGCTTCAACGGAAGCAAATTTCAGGAGAGGCTGCATCAACTTTTGGAACCGTAATATCTAGATTAGTGTTTTATTGAAAATTGAGTAGTATTAATTGTAAAGAATGTCAATTGTGAAGTTTGTTGTGTTGTACTTATCATGAATCGGAGGTAGTAATTTTAAAAGATGTTCATCTTACGCTACTGGACAATAAATAAACAAACAAACAAACAACTGTTCGGACATCTCCATCACTTTAGAAAGGGTTTCCCGCAACCTATCCATGGCCCGGATGAGTCCTGGCCCATCAATGGCCACGCCTAGCTTGGTGGCACCGATGCCGTGGCACTACCGCAAGTGTCGGACACGCCAGATCCCACTGTTTTACGCGAAGGGGACCTCACTAGGCCGCCTTTAGCGAACGGATTCGCTTTCTCTTGGGGTTTCGTCGTTCCTGAGGTATTATCATCCAATTTTTTTGGGTCTCCCTCCAGCTGCTGTCCAATACCACATGGAGTAGTCGCTATAGTGATCCCACGGTTATCTATGCAAGCTTGAAGGCGAGCAGGGAGTCCATGAGATGGTTGATACGGCCCTTCATGGGGAACCGTGTTGAGAGCCGGATCAGCGTAAGGCAGGTATAGGGTCACCCAAGTCTACTCCCGCGCGACTGGCGAGGTCGGGAGGTGGAGAATGGAACGTGGTGGAGGCCTGCCTAAGTTTTAATGGGACGGAGACGTCACCCGGCAGTACTGAGGAAGACGACACAGGAGCCAGCCTGAATGCAACAGTAAGCCCTGTAGGCATCTGAAATTAGCTATCTGAACAGTACAGAGTTGTTGAAAATGGTCTATTCTAGGTTTTCAGATGTCGAAACATTAATCGATTCGAGTGTCCTCTAGTTGATAAGTCGACAAATCAATAACATACATCTTATTCAAGTCGATGCTTTTGATTTGTACCTTTTGAAGTAGTACCTGCTTTAGTAGTAGTAGTTGCTTTTGAAGAAGTACCTTTTGACGAAAGTCTAAAACGCCTCAAAATTGAGTCAAGTGGACCGGCGTGTATCACAGGGAAAGAAAAAGTCGCGACTAGCACAGAACACTGAAGTCAACTCATTAGCCAGAAAGGAAAGCTCTTCATAATACGTTTCAAATACATCAGTGGATTAAATGTTAACTTGCAACATTTAGTTCTTTTGATACATTTGAGCTCTTTTTTTTTTTAAAAAAAAAAGATCAAATTGGAAAATATATGTACTTATAAGAGCACATCTCCATGGACCTTTCAAAACGTTGACTCAGATTAATTCGCCTATTTGTCGAAAGTTCAAATTTATAAGAGCCCCACCTGCAAAGGGAGCCGCAGATTTATACTATGGCACAATCTACCATTCAAACATCCACGTTCCGTGCATTTAACTGCATCGTCCCGAATCAGAGTCCTTTGCAAAAAAAATATTCTCGGGAAAGGGACAAAAATGATGACTTCTGCCTTCCTGAACAAACTTCCCATTTTTTTTTCTCTGGTACAGCGACCGACACTAAACATTTATGCACGTGCTGCCACCGTACCGTCACCGTGGGGGGTGCGGTGGTGGGCGGTTGGCTCAATCCTTTCAGATAGCAGTGCAGCGTCAGCATTGACATGTATATGAGTATGGGAGGAAATGTGCACACACAAAAAAAAAGCGAGTCCTGAAGAAACAAGACATACGTGACTGCCGCCAGGTATGAAAGTATGCACCGTTTCCGGCCGGTCTAGTGTTTCAGTTAAGCCACGTCCAGCTTCTGATGGAACGCGACGTCGATCGTTCAACGGCGACGAAGGCGGCCAAGTACGAGGAGATGTTCATAAATCTGCTGAATAATTTAAAACCGGCCGGCCACTACAGAACTGGACCATATTCGCCGGGAGAAACTCATGTATCATAGTAGAGCCACCGGACGCGTTGGAACGGAATGCAAACGGGATTGCTGTTCAAGTTTGGTGGTCGTTTTTCGGAATTATGGTATGTTCGTACATGAAAGTCTATTGGCAATTCCCAAATCAACCCAGCAGGTTGAAGTCGTCGAGTGTACGAAAGAGCCAGTCGCCCCCAGAGGCAGCATATTAGCGAAAAGACGAAAAAGTTCCTGCTTCCGGAATGACATCGATTTTTATCCTAATATTGAAAGGACATTTTCCAAAGGGTTTTCGGGGTCTGCTGCAGTTGTCTGGGGGCACGAATTCCCTGTAGGGAATGCAAAGTGGATTATTATCTATGAATAATATCTCTGAGTTTTGATCAATTTCATGTTTGAGTTGGTTTTGGCCATTGCCAGCTGGTGGTGGGTGGAAGGGATGGGATTGGATGGGATGGGATGGGTGGTGGCCAGTGTACCGAGAAGTGGCAGAGTATGAATTTGTTATGAGATTTTGATGAAAGGATCTGCTTGGAATAAATAAACAGGGTAAGCTCATACGATGTCGGAAAAAAACTTATCGTTCTGGCATGAAAAAGGGAATGCAGTTATGGACAATGGACTAAACGCTTTGGCAAATGGTGGCAGTGAAAAGATGATGACATTTTCTGTTGAGAAAAAAAAAATAATTTCGATAAATTTTTGAAAAATAAAATATCAACATCTACCATTGTCTATCCATCTACTTCTGATTGAAGTTTCTGAATGGATGCTTGTAATTGGAAACCCATGAAATAAGGGGATCAATGTTTACCATAGTCTTTTCATGGAGCTGAGGGCAAACAGTGAGTTTAACCAATATTTGCAGTGTGATTCTAAGATAAATATTTCAGAAAAGAATACGTTTTTGATTTACTCTAAAGCAAACGTTAGCAACAAGAATTCAAACGAGGGTTGCTGAACACGAGATGCTAGGGAGCATCTTTTGGAGGGTTGAGATGAACCAGTAGATTGTTTATCTTCAAACAGTCAGATATATGTGAGTTTGAATTTGCAAGATTACACGATTCCATAACGGTTTTCATTGTAAAAAAGCACCTGACATTTTCAGTCTTCCATAAATTTAAAAAACGCCAGATAAATATGTACTTAAATTCTTGTGCTTTTTTGGAGTTATAATTTATTGCACTGTATTTACTAAGCTCTGGTAAAGCTAAGGTGTGAATGCATGTCAACAATTAAGATGCTAGAGAAGTTCAGGTGATCAAAAATAAATTGACATCAGATGTTTTCAATTTAGGTCAACAGCTGACAGCGTGACAGCTGAATGAATTGTAGGAGAAGAATCAATCAATGAAGAATCAATGTTTTGGGTGTAACTTTTTATTACGTCAGTAAAAATTAATGAAATTTTGAGTAATACTAGTTTAGAGTGTTATGTTTACGTGTGCAAAATTTTATTTATCTGTTAAGTAGTTTTTATATCACAATAAATCTAAAAAATGGTCGCACAGATGAAAATACCCGACAAGGAAGTAGTTTTTAAGATGCATTCGGAACAAGAAGAGCTACGCCAGCAAATCTTGGACGCGGTGATCGATAATCCTGGTCAGTTGCACAGATGGATCAGCAAAAGTCTTGGAATCCACCATTCCACCGTGTCCCGCATTATGAAGATGTTCCAGAAGACGAAGACCATCGAGCGGCGCGCTGGAAGCGGCCGAAAACCGAAAACGGAATACCCGAAGAAGACGCGGAAGATAAGGCAGTACTTTAAGAATAACCCGAACCTTTCCACCCGAGACGTGGCCAAAAAGGTCAATTCGTCGAAGTGGTTCGTCCAGCAGACCATGACGCGGGCTATGCTACGTGTTTTTAAGGTCAGAAAGGCGCCAAACCGGACTGACAAGCAAAACACGGTGGTAAAATTGAGTGCGCGGAAGCTGTACCGTGAGTGGCTGGTCAAGCCAGGCTTTCTCGTCATGGACGAAGAGACATATATCAAGGCGGACACCAAACAAGTCCTCGGACTCGATTTTTTTGTCGGTACGTCCCGCATGGAGGTTCCGGAAAAGTTCCGGGAGAGTAAGATGGACAAATTCGTGAAAAAGTACCTGTTGTGGCAGGCGATCTGCGAGTGCGGATGGTACAGCAAGCCGGTCGTTACAACCGGCACCATAAACGGGCACATTTATCGAGAGGAATGCTTGCAGAAGCGCTTGCTGCCCTTCCTCTGCTCTCACCGTGGTCCCACGCTGTTCTAGCCGGATCTCGCTGCGTGCCATTATGTCAAGCCTGTAATGGATTGGTACGAAGGAAGGGCGTTAATATGGCCCCGAAGGAGGCGAACCCGCCAAATACAAAAGAACTTCGTCCGAACGAAAAGTTTTGGGCGATAATGAAGTAGAAGTTGAAGACATGCGGAAAAACATTCAAAACCGATGAAGCTTTGAAGAAAAATTGGGGGAAATTGTGAAGGAAGATGGACAAAGCCTCGCCCAAGATCTCATTAACAGCGTCAAGAGGAATGTACGAGCATTCAGCTTGGGTGAGGAAATTCAATAAAAAAATCAGGCCAAAAAATAGTTGAAATATAGTTTTATAATCCCTGAAAATTTGAGAAGCATCCGATTTAAAATGAATTTTCGGTGATCAGTTTTGTGTGTCTCATATTTTCCGAGTCCAGTTTTTAATTGGACGACATACTACATTTATTACACTAACTACTAGCTTCTGATAATTGCTTCACGGCGACCGGCCGCGCACTAAAGAGCTTTTGCGAAAAGGCTATGACTATTTTCACAAGTATTATAGGTGATGTCCCTTTTATAATAAAGGGTGTCCACGATGAAATTGCCACACACAAAATTGATTCGCAAAATTCGAGTTTTCATCCGATTGCCATCAAATTTTCAGGGATTGAGAAATAACTATTAAACTTCATTTTACCATTTTACTCGTATTTTATTTACAGTCCATACGCAAATGCCCGCACCTTGGCCTTAACCCCGGCCATAAGATTCTGCACAACCTGTGAATCAACCGTTTTTTGCATGTAAACCCATACTTTCTTCAGTTCCTCGACTGTCTTCACTACCTTAGGTCGTTTAAGAAGGTGCTGCTTCATAATCGCCCAGTACTTCTCGATGGGGCGGAGCTCCGGAGTGTTGGGAGGGTTGAACATTTTCGGCACGAAATTGACCTTATTGTCCGCATACCACTTCAGCACGTCCTTGGAGTAGTGGCATGAGGCCAAATCCGGCCAGAAGATTGTTGGGAAGTTGTGGGCCTTCAGGAGAGGAAGCAGTCGCTTCTGGAGGCACTCTTTTATGTACACCTGTCCGTTCATCGTGTCCTGGGTCACGAAAGGTGCACTCCGCTTCCCGCACGTGCAGATGGCTTGCCAAACCAGGAATTTCTTCGCAAATTTGGACATCTTCTGAGTGCGGACATGCTCCGGAACGCTGAACTTATCCTTGGCCGTGAAAAACAGGTTGCCGGGGATCTGTTTGAAGTCGGCCTTCACATATGTTTCGTCGTCCATGATGCAGCATTCAACTTTCGTCAGCATGTTGAGGTACAACTTCCTGGCACGGGTTTTAGCGGACTTGTTCTGCTTCTCGTCGCGATTAGGGGCCTTTTGTACCTTGAACGTTCGAAGCCCAGCCTTAGTTTTGGCCTTCAAAACTTCGGCTTAGGTACAGCTTCTTAGCCACATCCCGAACGGAGGCGTTCGGATCTCGGTTGAAGGCCCCAACTACGCGGTTGTGATTTTTGGTGTTGTACGGAATACTTTTTCCTTCACTTCTGGGCTTCTGATCGGTGGTCAACCGTTCCTCGAACCGCTTAATCACTCGCGACACCGTGGAATTCGCGATTCCCAACGTTTTAGCGATGGAACGATGCGAGAGATCCTTGTTCTCGTGATGAATGCGCAAGATTTTATAACGCACGAGCTGTTCTTTCGACTCCATTTCCACGAGTTTTGATCACAGGACTTTAAAACTTGCAGGATGTAAATAATGCACTAACTAAATCCACCCAAATTTTCATTAAATTCTACCCAACGGTTAAAAAGTTAGAGCAATTTCATAGTGTGGCAATTTCATCGTGGACACCCTTTACTCGGGATTGCAACGGTCATATTTGGAGTTGCAATCGTTCAGCACAATCTACACCAACCCACATACTTGCGAGCTATCAACTACGCCTACCTTGCTACCCTGTCTACTATAGTCTTTTTCATACCGAGAAGCAACATAGTCGGCCATTTTAATTTGACAGCTAAAATTTACAAAGAAAAAGAACAATCAGCATGAACACGAGAATAGAAAAACTTGTATCAAGAAATCTATTTGTTAGATTGATATTTATACTCATTAATTTCTTTTCGTTTCAGCTTATTCGGTCCCTAATGTGTCGTTCAGTTCGGTGATTGGTAAAGTGGTTGGAGAATGAAAATTCGCGAAACAGGTCGCTTGTAACTTCCGCTGACAGTCCGCAAAGTTACAGCTCGTACCACTCCGCCTGCTCCGGGATGAGTTTTTTTTGTTTCGTGCGAGGGGCCCAAAAACCGGAAGGTTTCCCATCTTCCTGGACAAATACGATCTGACCGATGTGAATTCCCATCGGAGATTTCGATTTCTCGCGCTGTTGGTTCAGTTCCGTGAGGTATTCCTTCCGCCAACGGTCACAATTCTGCAGGATCAATTTCTTCAGCTGCTGGTAGTGGTTCAGCGGTTTTGATGGAATGCTGATGTAAATCTGAAGACTGTAAAGTGACGTTTCGATGAGGAAATGCCCGGGAGTGAGGACATCTAGCTCAGTGAGATCGCTCGATAATGCCGTCTGAGGCCGGCTGTTTATGTTTGCCTCAATTTGAGTGTTCGAGCTGAGTGTTCTCAATGAGTTTTGCCGTTTTCACAGCTGCCTATCATATGCCGCCAAACGAAGGTGCTCTCGGGAGAATAAAGTGCCACTGTTTTCATCAACGATTGCTTTTCGGGTGCGTTTGGCGTCCAAAAGCCGATAAAGCTCAGTTAAAGTGTTGTTCGCTCCTTGATGAGCGATGAAACAACCCAAAACTGGAATGAAGGCCTCGGTAGACAGATCGCAGACCAATTGTTTGACTAAAAGTTTTGCAAAAATACTTACAACCTTTTAAAAACTTACTCGAGAATTAATTTTGATTTTCTATCAGTGGAAAATTATCAGTCTCCAACACCTAGAGCATATGTGAAATCTCATTCTAATCAACGACCATATAGTTTGGTCTATTTGTGATTTGGAGTGGAATCCGTCATGTCCTTACAATTCTTTTCGACACAGCTGCTTCACTGCTGATTTCTATCTCCATATTGCTGCCTTCTGGTCCTTGCTATCCTGACTGTTATCCCCTAGCTCTTACAACTTTCGTACCTCTTTTTTCCCTTGGGGTATGAATAGCCAAAAAAACTGGAACCTCATATGCACAAAAGCACCGTCTAGTGAGTGAATTCCAAACATGTGTGACCACTTTGGGCTTTACCACTAGGTCAAGTTTACTGAAGACTGATACCGATGTGTCCTAACTGGTGAGATTCTCGAGATATATTAGGATGAAACCAATCATCCCTTATTTCAATGCGTCCAAGCATATAAAAGTAAAGCGTCTCTATGGAACATCCATTAATTACGTTACGTAAACAATACTTTTCAATGCTTGGATGAGCCAACGTCAAACGTTGTATCGCACTATTCACGTGCTTGACGGTACGCGCTGTCCACATGGAAGTAGCCTGGAGAGTTTGTTTCAATATGCCAAGGCAGCGATGGGCGATCCGAGGGAAAACTCACTGACGAGGGGTTGCAGACACTAAATTTGGACTAAAATCACGATATCTTTTAAACGAATGTTTAAAATTACGTTTTTTCTTCATCAAAGTGTGTATTTGAACAAGTTCTAAAAGTTTGCTCAAAACACCGTTTTCATAAAACTTAAAATGAAAAAGTTAGGCGAAAAATACTATTTTTTTCAGGGCCACCCTACTCTTAAGCGTTAAAATGATCATAACTAATGACACAAAAGACCTACGACTATGGTTTTTGCAGCAAAGTTGCTTTAAATTTAATAAGGAACAACTTTGTTGAACATTGTATTGCTCTTTGTCAAGAAATGTGAAAGATAGAATTTTTATTTCAATATATTCAGGGACCACCCTAACTGAAACTGATATCGAATTTAAGCCCTAATTATAAGCTGCAACTTTGCAGGAAACAATTTTGTTCTAAAGTTGCATCTTCTTGGTGAAAATAATTTATTCCTGCTAATTTTTCATTCTGGCCCAGTGTGCACTGGACGTGGAGGCTGAATACTTGGTAAACTCAAGGCTTCTGCCGTATTTGCCAATCGAGTCCGAGGAGGCAGAGGCCCTTAAGCCCAATCATTTCTTGTTGCTGAATTCTAACGGGTTGAAAAGACGCCATAGGGGAGATGTAGTTACCGTTCAGGGTTGTCTTAGGAGTTAATCCAGCACCAGCTTGATGTTTTTTGGAAGCGCTGGTTGGATGAATATCTGCCGGTGATCGGTCGGCAATAACGTGGTTCGAGAAAACTAGAACGTTACAAGCTGGAGACTTAGTCATGGTAGCCGAGCCGACAAAACGACATGGATGGGAGAGTGGATGGATCATCCGTACTGTCCTGAACCAGGATAGCAGACTTCAACAGGCTATCGTGAAAATTGGGGAGAAGGCTTTGTTGCAACCGGTGTCACGGTTGACACTGCTTGACCTTCAAAAGTTACGTGAGACTCCGGGAAATCCCGGACCAGACTGTAGTGGATTATACCGATCAGAAAAAATATAAATAAATGAGATTATAAATTACCCAACTAATTCGTTAAGTGAAAATATAAAGAAAATGTATACACCGTTTTCGCTAATCCTCTACCGATCATAATCCAAAATGCGTCGGAAGCTTTTACATATTTTCAATCAAGCTCTCCATCAACAAGAGAGAATGACGTCATTTTCACTCTATACCATTCTCCAGCCAATCATATGATCCCTGTTCTTATTCGTGTTTTCGCTGCGCCCGTCTTCCCTATATAAGCCGCACATCTCAGAGGAAACCCCTAGGATTTTCAAATTGTAGTTTTAGTTGTAGATTAGGTAGGTTATCAAATTTTAAAATTAACAATGCCCCAAGGGCTGAACTGAAAAAAAAATGTATTAAACACTAAACACACTTAACACCCAAAACACACAAAACATAAAACAAAGCTGAAGAGCCCAATGGGCTAAAACACTTAAAATGTTAAACTTAGTATACAAGACAAACCATGAAAATAAAGATCAATTTTACTACTACTAGGAAACGGCATTCTATTGACGATATTCGGAGCGAGCAGCAGCAGCAGTAGCAGCAGCAGCAGCAGCAGCAGCAGCAGCAGCAGCAGTAGCAAGACCAAGACCAGTGAGCAGATCCGGCAGTAGCAGCAGCAGCAATCGAGTGAGTCGTCTCGGCTATTGGAGAGATCGTTTGTGCTGCAAACTTGAGCCGAGTGAACGGCCTCGGAAATCGGTGTGATGTTGGGTTACGACAATGGCGCAGTAGAGGATAGCAGCTCTCGACGAAGGTATGTATTTTTTTTAGTTTTAGAAGTGAAAAAGAAAACAAAGATGGCCGAAAAATGAAAGGCACTCAAGGTCAAGCGAGAGGTCTTGACAGGAGAGTAAAATGGTCGACAAATGAATATGGAACCATGAAAAATTATCGGAAGGACCAAAGACGTCCTCGTTTAGAAGAACTTGCAAATAGAAAATGGATGCGGTAGTCAATGTTTTGTTGACGACATTTGATTGATACACAGGTTGAAATCTAGATGGTTTAAAAAAAAAAAAAAAAAAAAAAAAAAACGAAATTATTTGATTGTAATGGAGAAAATTAATAGTAACATGAGAAAGAAAAAAATATGGCAAAGTTCTAATGTGGTCCAGCTTTTAAGGTCAAGCGATAGGTCTTGGCAGGGAAATAAATGCTAATGAAATGATCTTCAGAATCCAGGTTGAAAAGATGAGAATGAAAAATGAATGTATATTGAATGGAAGCTAAACTTGCGATGAACTGTGCAAAAGTGAAATATTTCCATTTGGGTGATACACGAGTTAAAAAAAAAAAATTGAAATTTTTTGTGATCGATATTTTATTTTGTGATCGAAAAATAAAATATTCCACCGTGAGATATTTATTGTATTGCAATCAGAAGCAAAGAGTAGCAAAGATTTGATAGTTTGTTCGTTTATTGTTTTCTTTCTCCAGTGAATCGCCGGATGTTATTCGGATTTCCCGGCCAAGGACAAGCAAGCGTGAACTCAAAAAAGAGCTAAAATCCGAAAAAGCTCGCATAGCATCATTACTCAATGAAATTACGCAATTACGCGAGGAAAACGAAAGGCTACGAAACTCGAACACGGATACCATTACTCTCGCCACAAATGATGATGATGTTGAAGATAATATGAGTGACTCACACCAACTCGAACCGTCCGTCAACAGGGAGGAATCCAAGCTTTTATCGAGTGTGCACCAACTTTCGATTTCTTCGTTAAATGTACCCGAATGCAAACCAGCTGCAGAAGGTGAGGGCATACAGCGCCATTCTTTCGAAATGTGGCGAGACCTTCTTGTAGATTCAATGAAGTTGCTTAGAGTTCAGGACGAATTGACTATGTTTACAATCTTCAAAGTAAAAGCTGGTCAACAGCTTCTGGAAATTTTTAAAAACACCAAGTCGGACCTTCAAGCACCAGATGCCGAAAAGTTTCCGTTCTCAAACGCCCTATACCGGCTAAAATCGTACTTTGGGTCTGGCTCAGATGTTCTTCTTCAGAGGCGGAAGCTTGCCGTTATGGATCAGAAACCGGACGAGTCAGATCTTTCATACATCACTCGAGTAGGAGCAATTGCCAGACTGTGCAATTTCGAAGAAGGAAAAGAATTTGAGCAAATTGTGAGTACCATTGCTGAACATGCTCTGTCCAAAGAAGTACGAGCAATAGCTCTCAAAATGCTTAGCCGAAATGCCACTTTTACGGATCTGGTAGATAAAATTCGTGAGTTGGAGGCAATCCGCCTAAACGAAGAGTTTTTCTTGAAGAAACAAAGAAAACCAGAGCCCGCAGCTCTGGCACCGGTGCGAGCTGATTTTCCGCGCACCACAGGGTTTCAGCACAAAAGTTTCCAACACGTCTTCCCAGCAAGAAATTACAGCCGATCCATGTTTGACTCAGCACGATTCCCAAGGGCTCGCTCGAACCAAAGCAGAGGTCGTCGTGAATTTGGCAGGAACCTGGTCCCACCTCGTGACAGAAGCTTCGCTACATCTCGTAGAGAGAGATGCTGGCGATGCAATAGTGTGTATCATTTGCCAGATGATTGTGATGCAGCAGATAAAAACTGTCGAAACTGTGGTCAAATCGGACATATTGCTAGAGCATGCTCCCGGCGATTCCCATGAGTTCGTCTTCGCGCAAGAGATTTTCTGAGTCAGACACCACAGATGCAAAGCCCAGTCCAAAGCGAATGGCAGCCATCGAAGCACCTAAATTGGAGGACACCAGCCAGGAGGAAGTAAGCGCATTTTCAGATGCTTAAAGTTACATTACAAGTTCAAACTTTTTTTGAAGAATTTTTTATTTTTTTTTCGTTTTGAGAATTGAAAGCATTTTATTTTGTGAAATTAATTTCAGCCGCCAAATATAAGAGAATTGAAGTGACATTCTTTTTATTTTGTGTAGGTGATTCCATCCGATATCTTTGAATTCGTTGCAACGTTATCAGCTGGAGACGAAGGAATGATCTCAGTAACAGTTGCTGGTTTGCCTTGCGATTTTCTTATCGACTCGGGGGCCCAAGTGAATACATTTTCGGAGCGTAAATTCATTGACTTAAAATCAGACAAAAAATACTGGGATGAAATTTACAATTTTCATGAGCATTCTGACCGTTCACTGAAACCGTATGCGTCCTCGGATGAGATTAAAGTATTATGTACATTTGAAGCACCTCTATATATATCTGACAACAGGCCAGTACTTCTTGAGAAGTTTTATGTGGTTAATGAGCGGTACTCCTTACTTGGGAAATCGACAGCAATTCGGTATAGTGTACTATTATTGGGCCTCAAGGTTCCTACGCCTCCCAAATTGACCGATACTAAATGTGACAACCAATTAGATCAGATAAGAGCTTTGTGCAACAACGATGCTTTCCCAAAATTTAACATGCCTCCTGTTAAAATAAACTACGACAATCAAGCACCACCATGCCGGAACATTTTTACAAACGTTCCGATATCTCTTAAGCCATTAGTACATCAAAGGTTGCTGGAACTGGTCAAAGCAGATATCATTGAACCAGTGAAGGGAGATATGGACACATCATTTTGCTCTTCAATGCTGGTGGTTCCAAAAGGCAAAAACAATATTCGATTAGTTATAGACTTGAGAGGACCTAATCGTTACATATTCAGAACACCGTTCGCTATGCCGACGCTTGAAAGTATCCTTGCGGAACTTAACGGAGCCCAATGGTTCTCGACTATAGACCTGGCGAATGCCTTTTTTCATATTGAGCTCGCAGAAGAATCTCGACACCTCACTAATTTCTTCACCGAGTTTGGGACGTTCAGGTGCGTTAGATTGCCATTTGGTTTATCTAATGCACCAGATTTGTTTCAAGAAGCTCTCGAACGGATAGTTTTAGCAGGATGCCACGGTGTTAAAAACTACCTCGATGACATCTTAGTCTTTGGTAGCACAGAAGAAGCACACGACGAGAATTTGAGACAAGTTTTAACCCAATTGAGAAACCATAATGTCAAATTAAACGATGATAAATGCGTCTACAAGAAACAGTCGGTCACTTTTGTTGGATTTAAACTAACAGACAAAGGTTGGGAAGTGGAGGACGAAAAGATAACTGCTATAAGGAACTTTAGAAAGCCAACAACATGTCAGGAAGTTAAAAGCTTCTTAGGAATGGTGACATATATTGATCGATTTCTGATCAATCGAGCCGAGAAAACAGAATATCTTCGTCGTTTGGCTAGTAGTGAAAGCTTCTATTGGACCCATAATGAGGAAAACGAATTTGAATCACTTCGTGATATTTCAACGTATACGATACAGCGATTAGGCTACTACAGTCAGAAAGACAGGACTGAACTCTTCGTTGACGCTTCACCAACGGGTTTAGGGGCCATCCTAGTACAGTTCAACGATCAATCCGTTCCGAGAGTCATAGCGTGTGCGTCCAAGTCGTTGACACCGACGGAACAGCGTTATCCTCAAACACACAAGGAGGCGTTAGCTGTTGTATGGGGTGTCGAACGGTTTACAACCTATCTTTTGAGTAAATCGTTCATTGTGCGTACGGACTCCGAAGCTAATGAATTTATTTACAATGGAAAATATAGATTGGGAAGACGAGCTGTTTCTAGAGCCGAATCTTGGGCTCTGCGTTTACAACAATACGATTTTCGCATCGAAAGAGTTCCAGGTAAATTTTAGTGATTACTAGACCATATCCATGTCTAAATAATTCTAATACCATAGGTAATCGCAATGTAGCCGACGCCCTCTCCAGATTAGTGCACGAGTCGCAGGAAGTAGTTGCTTTTGACAACGACAATGAACATCATTTTTTGTATGCGCTTGCCTACGGCAGTATGGAGCTTACATGGCATCACATCGAGTCATGCTCCGAAAATGACGCTGAGTTACAAGCGGTCAAAGAAGCCATCAAGACCGAATTTTGGAGTCCCAACCTAACTAAATTTGAGCCTCACAAAAATGAGTTGAGGTGCCTGGGAAACCTACTTTTCAAGGATAATAAAGTAATTCTTCCTAAGTCTCTGCGAATCAAGGCTATGAAATCAGCTCATGAGGGCCACGTTGGCGAAATGGCCACAAAAAGAATAATGCGGGAATTTTTCTGGTGGCCTGGGATGTCAGCGGATATAGAGAAGTGCATTAAAAATTGTGAAACATGCATTCGACTATCCAAGAAAAATCCACCTGTGCCACTATCTTCTCGTGAGCTTCCCGATGGCCCATGGGAGATAATCCAAATCGATTTTTTGTCCCTGCCCGGTTGCGGCTCTGGTGAATTCCTTGTCGTTGTAGACACATATTCACGTTATTTGTCCGTCGTTGAGATGCGATGCATGGATGCAGAAAGTACGAACGCGGCATTGTGCAGTATTTTCCAACTCTGGGGGCTACCGAAAATACTACAGAGTGACAATGGTCCTCCATTTCAAGGATCATGCTTCATCAAATCATGGGAAGAAAAGGGAGTCCGGGTTCGTAAATCGATTCCACTGAGTCCACAGTCTAACGGCTCGGTGGAACGCCAGAACCAAGGTATCATAAAAGCAGTAGCAGCTTCCAAGATTGACAATATTGGTTGGAGAAATGCAATTCAAAAATATGTACATCATCACAACACGGCAGTACCACATTCCCGGTTGAATGTTACCCCATTCGAACTTTTGGTCGGATGGAAATTCCGAGGAACCTTTCCTTCTTTATGGTCCTCAAAAATACTTGATCGGACAGATGTGCGCGAAAAGGACGCTGAAACAAAATTAAAAAGCAAACGATATGCGGACACAACCAGGCACGCAAAGGACGCAGACATTGTAATAGGAGATTGTGTGTTGCTGGCACAACATAAAACACGGAAAACCGATCCCACTTTCCTTGGTGATAGATATCGTGTTATAGCTATTGATGGCCCAAAAATAACTGTTATGAGTAACAACGGCATCCAGTATTCTAGAAACATTCAAGAAGTAAAGCGAGTTCCACTTTTCGAAAAGGAAGCACCAGATCAACCGCTTGAACAAACACCATCAAATAATTCAGAAAATGCAGATATTAAAACTGGAAATGGACTTTCATCACTACCATCGCCAACTAGGGAGAACGAACGATCGGATGGTTCCACAAGCAACATTCCTGCTGACGATACAAATATAAATAGAAACTTAAGACCGAAACACATGTTGAGAAAACCGTCCAGATTTAACAATAAATTTGTTTATACAGTTATACATTAGAGTAGACATAGAATGGAATGTAGTGGATTATACCGATCAGAAAAAATATAAATAAATGAGATTATAAATTACCCAACTAATTCGTTAAGTGAAAATATAAAGAAAATGTATACACCGTTTTCGCTAATCCTCTACCGATCATAATCCAAAATGCGTCGGAAGCTTTTACATATTTTCAATCAAGCTCTCCATCAACAAGAGAGAATGACGTCATTTTCACTCTATACCATTCTCCAGCCAATCATATGATCCCTGTTCTTATTCGTGTTTTTCGCTGCGTCCGTCTTCCCTATATAAGCCGCACATCTCAGAGGAAACCCCTAGGATTTTCAAATTGTAGTTTTAGTTGTAGATTAGGTAGGTTATCAAATTTTAAAATTAACAATGCCCCAAGGGCTGAACTGAAAAAAAAATGTATTAAACACTAAACACACTTAACACCCAAAACACACAAAACATAAAACAAAGCTGAAGAGCCCAATGGGCTAAAACACTTAAAATGTTAAACTTAGTATACAAGACAAACCATGAAAATAAAGATCAATTTTACTACTACTAGGAAACGGCATTCTATTGACGATATTCGGAGCGAGCAGCAGCAGCAGTAGCAGCAGCAGCAGCAGCAGCAGCAGCAGCAGCAGCAGTAGCAAGACCAAGACCAGTGAGCAGATCCGGCAGTAGCAGCAGCAGCAATCGAGTGAGTCGTCTCGGCTATTGGAGAGATCGTTTGTGCTGCAAACTTGAGCCGAGTGAACGGCCTCGGAAATCGGTGTGATGTTGGGTTACGACACAGACCAGATGGAGACTGTTGGCGCAGACATCGAAAAGCTGGCAACCCTGTCATCTTCCTACTTTAATGCGACGCGTTTATCTGTCAAAGCTTCGTGTCAGGATTGATAGGTGACAGATATCAATCGATTATGAGCCAAACGAATGTTTCCGGTATTGGAATTATCAGTTCGCGATATAGTTTTCGAGGAAACTAAAGTGTGGTTAGTAACACCTGAAAATAAAGTGAATTATTAAGTTTATTTAAAAGTTCGTTGTCCGATAGGCACTGGTTGATCCTCGAAATACCTGAAATGATAAGAAAAGTGATGTAAGATAATTTAAGTTAATATCAATATCATTATTACTAAATAAACACTTTAGGTTGTGCCTCGTGTAAGCTGCAGGCGAAGAGTAGGGTTTACGAAATACATAAGCTGCCGAATTGTGAGTATAAACTTAGATGATAGAGGATATATGTGTACTTACATGAACATTTAATTTATAGTTGAAGCATACTAACCCTCTCAAACCAGGCCCGTCTTTTCATAGCACCTCCCCTTGACCTTATCTGTATAAATCTGTCCGCGGTTTGCAACCCGCAATCCGTAAATTCAACATGTAACAAAAGTAAGGAATAGTATTATAATTTAGGTTGAGTTTTTACGTATATGTGTCTCTACCTTGTTTGTTGATAATATTTGTAAGATTTTATAACGGAAGTACAGTTTTCACTAATCATGTTAAATTTAAGCTAGAGGTTAATGAAACAAATAACATATATATAATCTAAGTATCTGTTTTTACTACCGCTTGATCCCACCTGCATTCAGCACTCTCACATAAGCTTTGTTTACTCATAGGGCTAGTAGCGGATTTATGGATAAATAATAGTGACTTTAGTGACTAAAATAATGAAAATAGTGACCAAATAGTGACCAAATAGTGACCAAATAGTGACCAAATAGTGACCAAATAGTGACCAAACAGTGACCACATAGTAACTTTAAGGTGATTTTAGTATTTTTTTAATCTTTTATAAATTTTTTGTATAGGTACAGTGAAAATGAACTCAACAATCACCGTCGTATGCAAAAATGAATGATATTGCGGCGCAGTGTCAATTTTTGGTTTTTATTTTTGGTAAGAAGGCCTGCAATCAAACGACTTTTTTACTCTCCATGACCTCCTACACTTAATCCGCAGCTTGTTTTTACGAAAGCGCTTTCCAGCATGGCTTATTCTAAAATTACTTCTGACATATCCTGCTTTTCAATTCCTTTTTTGAACCGTTGCCATGTGAAGCTGTTTTTACTACCTTAATCACCTGAAGATATTTAGGCTCACCTACAGACGTTTTCTTAGTAAAAATTTGGTTTCAAAACTCCTAAATTCTGTACTCTGTACGCAAGGTCCTAGCATTTTAACAAGTTTCATTCGTCAATAAGAAGATCATAGTTGACCATCATCGGAAGTAACTTGGTGATTTTCACAACACACATGGAGCTTTCACTGGATGCAACGGATGGTGGGTTGAGGCATTGGCAATATTTTATAAACGAGTTGTGCATACCAGACTTTTGACGTACGGCTACGTCTATGTTTTCTATACTGGGTACAATTAAAAAAAAAACGCATTGTGACCGTCACGAAAAGTGGTCAGGTTTTGAGCATTAATATCTCAGTCATGTCTCAAAAGATATTCAAAAATTTTACACCGATCGATAGGATGTATTTCTACGCATCTATTTTAAACGAGAACATTGTTGATTTACTATTGACAAATTCATAAATGCTGAGCCTTGTCTTAAAAAGTATATTAACTGCTTGAGGCCTAAGGAGTCATATATGACCTCAAACGGATAATGGCTATATAAAATAACACAGACTGAATAAAAGTGCACACTGTCTTCACCAAATTGGTATTCCATCATTTTTTCCTTCTGAAACAAATAAAAAACATATGAGTTTAAGGCTAAATTGACGACCTGGAACATCCTGAATATGAAGACGTTCAGGAAGAAAAAATAAATGCCTTATTGATAGTGTAAAGCGCTTTGTTAGAATATTGTGCATAGGCATACGTATTATTAAATTCTCTTTGATAAACATTACTAATTTTTGTATCCTTCTGGGATGTTCTAGGCCATCCAAAATGTACTTGAGTTCAAAACTTTAGATCTACAGTTGTAACAGTAGCTTTCATGGCTATGTAAGGTTACCCTACGTATTCAACTATATTCAGTGAATATTTACGAATGTAAAAATAACACCATGAAATGAACGGGATGATCTAGGTCATCCAAACTGTCTTTGAGCTCCGAACACTTCTACAGTTGTAGCAATAGGTATTTGAAGTGTGCAAAGGGACAATGTGTATTTAAGAATATTGATTGACAATCTTGGGATATTCTAACAATCTTGGGATATTCTAAATACTTCAAACTATTCTTAAGTTCAAAACATGAGATCTACAGTTGAAACATTAGTTTCATGGCCGGCGACAGCGACCAGCAGGCTGGTGGGCTTGAATTGCAGTCCAAAATAACGTTCCATCCCGAAACCGACGGTGTGTAGAGGTGAAGGTTCCTGTGTCAACGTAATTTTTACAAACTAATCATCTTACATACTTGTATTATTTTTACAAACTTGCGTTTGGCAGTTGACGGTTGGGAAATCTGCGTCCATATTCTTGTTGGGCTGTCGTTGCCACACAGTTGGCAAAACCGTATCAGAGATGAATATCCACCAGCTCTTCTGGAGAATACATGTTTGTTTTCTGCAAGCAGTGAGTTTTTTTTTTAGATTTTTGTTCTTTCATACCGTCACTCCGCGTTGCAATCAAGAATGTCATGCGCACTGCAAACAGATGTCAACAGCAACGCACGGTAGGGTTGAGTTCGTGTTTTACGCAACTGTTGATTAACGACCCAACCAGATGTGTTTCGTACGAAATTGCGACAAAACTAAACAAGATAGAAAGTTGACGTCAAAAAGAGAGTTGTAGAACGGTATGAGAAGCATCTTTTGTCTAGACAAAACAATAAAATTTATTACGTGTTTTTTGAAATACTAAGGGAAAATCCGTAGAAAAACACAAGTTTTTGAATCGTTTATCGCTAAAATGTGCCTAAATGCAACTTACTTAAAGTAAAAAGAACACTTTTAAGTAGAAAATTTACCAAGCTATCCGATGAAGGAAACAATTTTGTGTTTAATGGCATAGTTTAAGAGTTAGAGCCAATTTATGGCAAGTATAGACCAAAACAGAAAAAGTTTAATAACTCAGTGATTTTAGAGATTTGATCATATGCGTTAAACAATTTTCTCTTCAAATATGATCTTCTATCACCCCTTAAATTATTTGCACTAAGGAACTGACCACCCTGGTGACCATCTGCATTTAAACATGTTCAATGATTTTTCAACAGTTATTATTTTATAACTTTGAGATCCTCTAGGTAATCCAACCCGTCCTGGAGTTCAGAACTTGCAATACACGATAGCTGCAGTAATTTTTTGGGCTGTAAAATGTTACGTCACATATTCAAGTATATTCAGTTTATATTTTCAAACATAAAAATACAAAAGAAGGTGATCTTGAGATGGTCAACGTCATCCAAATTGTCTTGGCGTTCAGAACATAAGATTTACGTTGTAACATTAATCTTTAGGCAATACAAAGCTGCAGTTAATGTTCAAACATTATCAATTAATATTCTAAAAGTCAAAAAACTTAAAATCTCCAGCTCTTTGGACTAAACAAAGTAACAGAATGCATTTGAGCAAACTAAGTGAGTCTTGTGGAAAGTCATCCGATTTAATGAGATTTTTTGGGATGCTCAGGTTCATAAAAACTGAACTTGAGTTTAGAACTTAAGGTATACAGTAGTAACTGTAGCCTTTTGGGGTATACAAAGCTCCGATAAATATTCAAACATTTTCAATGAATATTCTCATAGTCCACATACATTATCCCATACCTTGTTAGTTTCAGTTCATTCAAACCTTAAGGTCTGTAATTGTAACAATAGCTTTAAGGGCTATACAAAGGTAGGTTAGTTTGTTTGGCATAGAATATCCCAAGATTTACTCAAAATGTCAGTTGATCTTTTAGGACATTCGTTGAATATGTTTTGATCTCCTGGGCAGTTTGGACTGTTTTCAATCATTTCTATGTTATTGAGCACCAAGTCAATTATAATTACCAAATTCCTTGCATAAATTAGGCATGAAAGGGTTGATTCAAAGAACATTGCATTGTACCATATAAATCGCTTGCATTTGGTATCATAGTCCTACGTCATCATTTTGAACAACCTAATGGGGCTGATAACGTGCTTACCATAAACAACGTAATGCTTATTTGCATTGTTGAATATGTGGAGTTTGTAGATCTCCTTTAATTTGGTCAGGTAGCAAGTTCTCAATTTTGGCGAAAATGTCCTTTGGAAGTGACATATTCGAGGGCCACACATTGGGCTTACAAACTCGATCGACGATGATTCGCACCAACCTTTCCAGATCAGCGAACAGTAGATGTATGAATGAGTCTTCCCTCTAGAAGAAACCTTAGAAAATATCATTGAAATAGCTCAGTATGCTTATCAATAGCTCGTAATCTTTATCAGAAAAAAATTAGAGCAATTGTTTCTAAACAAGTTTTACAACTTTGCCAATAAATATTCGAATTAACAGCAGCCAACCAAAGTCAGAACAAACTTAAATAATTGGTGAATTATGAATCTTCAAAACCTATTGTACTGTGCTGTACATAAACTAAAAATATTTGTCTCAGGAATTTCCTATGCAAAATACAAAATTTTAATTAACGAGTTTAATGGAACTTTGAAGTCATACATCCTAAATCATAAACCATAATATTTATTTGACTGGTCAAATTGAGGTGAAGGCGGGACAGCATTCGCTAGGGCATCTAGTTTTATGTATATTTCTCGACTTTTATATAGCCAGATCGTTTCATTTGTGATTTTTTTAAACTTTATACAATCAACGGTGCGAAAACATTGACTTAGGTGACCGTTTTCCGAAAAATAGTGACTTTAGTGACTTTTGGATGCAAATAGTGACTTTTTAGTGACTAGACTCAAAATAGTGACTAATTCAATAAAAAGTGACCTGCTACCAGCCCTGTACTCATGCAAAAACTGCCCCGTCACACAGCACCCGGCGACTCTTTGACAGCTTAAAGAACAGGACCAGGGTGCCTCTCGGCCTAAAAGTTGTCGGTGTTCAGAAGATGCGTTACATCCCGCTGGGTTGTGACAGGGGCTGATCAGTCGATCTTTTATATGGCTACTCATATCCCAGTAAGCACCATGGGAAGGAGAATGTGGAACATTTGCCCTAAAAGCTAGGACAGGACCTGACAGCTCAGAGAGAGATGACCTCTTATAATTTTATGATTGCTATGATACGGGGGTCGCTCCAATGTTGCCAGATATGTTTACACAGTAATCCCATTGAAAATAAAGTAATTAAAAAACTTTCTGTTGTCGTTCGGGAAATGAAGCTGCATCAAACTAAACGCTAATTGATAAGGTTTCATTGAATTTCATTGATGCTTACGCTGCAAATTCTGCTGTGTGGAGAAAGGCTCAGTATAAGAGCTGTCACTTTTTTGAATATCAGTTTTGCTGGTTGACCAGCGATCTTGGTTTTGCTGTATGCATTACTGAAATAACAGCACAAAAAAAAATTTCCAGCAATAAAAATTTGGTGTGAGTTGTCACAAACGAAAAAAGTGAAAAAGCAGTGACTACTAGCACACCGCCAAACCAACAACAAACTGCCTGCTTGTAACATAACTCGACGGAGGCGGTAGAGGCGGTTGTCAAAGCGACCAATCAAAAACGGTCTTTTTTGACAGGTAAATGGTCTTGTTTTTGCACTAACAGCTGGCAGGTCCTGTCCTAGCCTAAAAGTAATTCATGCTTGAAATTTTTTTGATATCATGAGGTTTCATGTAAAATTTAATTTCACCTTCAATGAAGGAATCAAGACGGAAATATAAATAAAATTCTAATAATAAAAAGTTCCTTAAAGCGGCACTGTAAATCTTTTCCAACCCAGAACGTCGGCTGCCAGCGAACACGATCGGAACAAGTTCAACTTCTCCATTCTTCCATTCGAAGTATCCATTTAGCAGTGGAAAAATTTCCGATTCATTAGTATGACTCCACACATTTCCCCCGACGTTGGTTTTCCCAAGGGGAAAGGAAATAATCCGTTCAATCATTGTGTTCCGACGACAATTCCCTTTTGTTGAAACATGCCGCTCTCGTACCGAGGTGGAAAAATCAGCGAACAAAGCGAAGACAAACCTTTCCTTAACCCAGAAAAGCAGGGCAATAGACAGACCAAGGAATCAGAACTTGGAATGTGTGTGAGATTGATTTCCCTCGCCAGCCAGCCGCCCGCCCGCCCATCTGCCCGACCGACCGAAGGCAGTCATACGTCGAGGATTGTGAGTAGCAGGATAACAAATTGGATTTTCCCCAGGAGATAGCGCGCTCTTCCACATGGTATCGCTTTCGACCGTTCCGAGTGGATCCAGGATCAGGATGAGGTTGAAGGAATTTGTCTTATTATTTGATTTTTCCTTCCATCTCTGTCAGATGTTGGCTGGCTTATCTAGAGCCGAATGTTATTCTCTCACTTTAAAAACGATCAACGATGGTGGGAATCATTGTCTTGCTTTTCACTTTCGTTGATGAATCGGAGGTGACAAAGCGAATTCTGTTTTTTTTTCTGTTGAGTTGCGATTGGATCAGAAACGTGCGAAAGAAAAATTGGATCATTCATTTGCGATGGTGAGGATGAGCTGTAGACAGTAGTGATGTAAGAAGCTTTCTATTTGATGGGAACAATCAGCAGGAAGAGGGCGTCTAACAGTGCGGGTGATAACTTTAATAGACGATTTAAAAACGAGAAATGAAGGAGCACGTTAAGATAAGCTGTGGCGGAGCTTTCGGCATCCAACGCACTCAATACCCAAAGATGAACTGTTGAAGAACTCGTTCAAAAGTTCCACTCAGCTGCAGCTCAATTTTAGATGTCTTTCAATTTTACATTTCTATCTACAATATAACGGACGGAATCAGCTGTTTTCTTCCAGTATGGATGAGATCCCGAATCGAGCGAACCCGACTGGAAAGCATTTCGAGACATGCGCGGTGTTCGATCCTGACCTTCCCTTGGTGAGTTTCGGTTTTGGATGCATGTCGGCCAAAGGTTTGATGTTTCCGAAGCAAACGAAAACTATCAACATGATTAAGAAGACTGAAAAGTTCAACTTAAATTTCCATAATAGTCGGAGTGCAACGAAAATGCTAATCGAATAAGGGTCAGTTACCAGTTACAGTGACCTTTCTTCGATAGTGTCATCATGCTCTTAAGCAACAAAGTTCTAAAGTAATCCTCGTGGGTAAGAGATCTTTGCATTCGAAGAATGGAATGGACACTCTTGTCGCTTTAATAAGTTTCAGTCAAACCTCAATTCATTACAATAAAGACCTCACGCTCATGATTTCTATTTCAAATTTCTTTTATTACTCACGTTACTCCGTTAACGTAGCTGACACCTTCTTAGCTACACAGATAAAATGAAACATTGAATTTTCTGCGTTATCTAATGCTCATAAAGGGAATGCTAGATTTGGCTAGATTAGAAAATAATGGGATATTTCATTTAAATTAAAGCCAGATAACGCCTCAATCTAGCCTGTTGTAAGAGAGATTGCAAACATTGTTGCATGGCGCATGAAAGATTGCAAACAATCTCGTTGTTTACACCTCCTTTGGTTTAAAACTGTACGAGGGGAAATTTTACGCTCTTGTTAAAATTCATTAATTTTTTCTGTGTAGAAGAAAATCACTACTGCAGGTGACATAGCGAGAAAATTGAAACGAATAGGAATTGGCAGATTTCTTCCGGATTTTCCACCCGTTTGAAGTTGCTCTGAAAATGGAAATCGCTTATCGGGATGAAGCAAACTCTAGCAACGCACGCAAAAGGGTTGATTCTTTTCAGACGCCCAAGCTGATCGAGGTTTGCAGACGGAAATAGGTCGCCTGTAGTGATGAACCAAGAAGATAACAGTGGCCGACACTTGTCGTCTTGTCGCAGGACCTGGTAGCACAGACAGAGGTAGTTCCGTGCTGGAGTTTACCAGAGATTACCACCGCCCACCGGAACGATAAATGCCGATGTGTGTAAATAGGGTTGAAGGAAAGCAGCTGAGGTCGTCTTCCTAGGTCGGGAAATCGAGTTTAATTAATTTTTGCAATGTAGTTCTTCGGATTAGAACTAGAAGAAGGTGTGTTTCTTGGAAATGAGTTTAAGATTGAATTGATTGAAGTCTTGTTTCTTGAAACGAAGTGCAGATGAATGGTGTTCATCTTTTAATTAAATTGTGCCGTATTGAAAGGTGAATCTGCAATGAAAGCAAGTAGAGTTTAAGACAGGAGTCTTTTATATCTAGAATCCTTCGTGTCTATTTGACATCTCAACTTATATTCAGCTAAGACACATTTGAGTCTTAATTCATTTCATTTAAAGGGATGCGATGGAGAACACAGATGTGTTTTTTTTTTCATTTATTTAAAGTCAACATCAAAAAACTTCTCGAGGCCTATGAAATTAGAACCATAATTTTAATATCTTATTTAAAAAATACTTAAAAGATGAGTTATGTCTGTGTCATAACTGCAAAGTTGTCGTAAAACTCATTGTTGATGTGAAGAAATTGATGTCATCGAATTAATTAATATCAATTATAATTTATTAAGTCTAAAAAACCATGACACCTTACGATTTTCGTGTGTGCGGCTTCACTATTAGTTCTCCACTAAAATTATGAAAATCAACTCACTATAACTTTTGAAATTACTCTAAAATTTGATAAGAAACTCATTCATCATTATTCACGAAAGAGGTGAAATTAGAACTAGTAAAAAATATGGAATGCAGACCAAGCAAAAGTCCATGGAATGGAGACTGGATGAAACCTGTGGAAAACCATGAGGAATGTCATGGTTTTCCAAGATATGTGAAACGTCACGTGTAGATTGGGAAGTCGGAGGTCCACTGTTCGTCATGGCCCCATAAAATTCTTCACAGGTGGCTCAAAAATTGGAACAAAAACGGGAGCAGGAATCTTCGGCCCTGGGGTAGAAATCTCAGTGGCGATGGGAAACTATACAACGGTTTTCCAAGCGGAGATCTTTGCTATAATGAAATGTGTTAACGTTTGTCTGAAGAGAAAATATAGATATGCAAATATTTGTATTTTTACAGACAGCCAAGCGGCACTCAAAGCGTTACGTAATTATAAATGTACATCCAAACTTGTCTGGGAATGCATTCTTTCATTGCGAAAGGTGTGCCAAGAGAACTCGGTAAATTTATTCTGCGGTATATCATACTGTGCCATAAAAATGGAATTAAAATCTTGGGAAGAGCAAAGGGTGATGACCAATTGGTTGGTCACCACAAAGTTTATAATTCCAAATGTTACAATTAGTAAAAAGCTTCTGGAGCTCAAAAAGAGAGTTCTTTGTACCTATACTGGCCTAGTAACCGGACATTGCCCGAGTAGATATCATTTTAAAAACATTGGCCAGGTTCAGAATGATATCTATCGTTTCTGTAACATGGAACGTGAAACCTCGGAACATCTGCTTTGCAGTTGTGATGCTTTGTACAAGAGCAGACTTAAATTTCTGAACAGTGGCTATATGCAACCTAAAGAAATTTGGACTGCAAATCCAGGAAAGGTAGTGGGTTTTATAAACTCAAGTTTGCCTGACTCGGAGACGCGTTTTGGGCTGGTCACTTGACAAATGGTGATCTAGCTTTAAGATGCGAATTAGAATAGTAAACAGGGGTATACCACAAAAGTTCAACTCAGTGGACGCTGTGGTTCTACGCCCCAACAAGTCCATAGAAGAGGCTCAAAAATGAAACAAAACTCGCTCAGCATTCTCCACTGGCTGGGTCAATCGACTACATAACCAATGGCTGCAATTTGCTTGCCACTGCCAGCAACTAACCTAATCTACTATCTGCATTTAATCCACTATGTACAACTACGAACTAGGAACTACCACGAATCAAAATAAAAGCAGCAAAAAATATACACACTTAATTCCAAGCATACTTCAACAAAACCGATGGTTTATTTCACAATAGTAGAGTTATGTGTAGGGGTACCTGGAGTAATATGCACCGGTTGAGGAAATCGGGTTGATTTATAATGAAAGCCATATGAATTTATCCATAACATTAGTGTTTATAGTTCTTTTATGTTCACTTAAGGTAGTAATGTAAGAAATGTTGACACAAAAGCTGAAAGTAACGGAAAATTCATATCATCTGCAAAGTATCATATCGAGTTAAATACATCTCTTGTCGAGGCAAAATGCACCCTTTAGGAGTAAAATGCACCACAAAAAGGGGCAAGATGCACCAAAACAAAGAAGCAGTAAGCGTGCGAATTGGTTTCCATGCTTTTATTTTGTTGAATGTAAATATTTAGCTGTCAAAACCATAGGGTGGCCATAATTTGAAAATCGTGCTTGTTTACTGATTTTGTGGGAAAACCGAAGGGGGTGTATTTTGCCTCACCAGTGCATATTACCACAGGTACCCCTACATTAGAAACAGTTGCTAAAGATGTTAAACCTTCTTTCTGTGAAATTCTCGGAGTTCCTGTGGCACACCCGCCATCATGTTCCGTACGGTATACTCAGATGCGCCCACCGTCTCCATCTTCTGTTGCAATCATCGGTACCATTTGCTTCTTTGTACGCCTTCAGTCCTTGCCTCTGCTTCCCTTTTTATAGGTATGGTTTTGACTTCCCAACTTTTCGAGCTATATTTTTCACAGAAAGATTTGGATTTTTCTCAATAATGGCTACCACCTTCTTGTCCATTTGTAGGGAGCATACTTTTCAATTGGTTCCACTTCCAACCTTCCGATCCACAGTTAAGCGCTAATCAAATGATTTTCAAACACAAAACACGGTTCTTTAAGGTAGTTTTTGTTTCGTGGCAAGACTGCGTACCGATAAATTCGGATTTTGCTGCCGTTCGTACAAAAGGCGTTTGCGCACTTTCACTTGATTCGACGCCTTTTCTGTATGTTTCAATAAAGTAAGCATATTGTATCACGAAATAAAGTGGAAAGTTTCAGCTGTCATATTGGTGAAACCTTTTAGCGATCCGTGAAATAATTCAAAATCTACACTGAAAGAAAAGTTCGACCGTGTCTCGTAAGATAATATCATTTAAGGAGACCCTGACGACCCTAATGCGAGCTGATAGCGGAAGAAAAACGAAGACGGCCGACCCCATGAGCGCAAAGAAGGTGAGGGATTACTTCAAGCTCAAGCCGAACCATTCGATTCGAGACGTGACCAAAAAGGCCATTTCTTCCGTCTGATTCGTTCAGCAGACAATAGAGCGGGCCAGACTTCATGACTCTAAGGTGAGAAAGGCACCTAACCGAACCGACAAACAGAATACCCTGACCAAATCCCGCGCCAGGAAGATGTTGGTGCAGCATTAAAGCGGACGCCGAGCAGATGCCCGCCCAAGTAACAATTTCAGTTTTATTCCAGCCGTATAGCACTCCTCTTGGCTGTGTCAATAAAACTGCATTCGCAACTGTTTTGTCTACCAACACCTCTTCTATGCTTCTTTAAAGCTGAAATTTGTACAAAGTGGCCTACTCTATCATTCTGAAAATGTTCTGATGAAAGGTGTTATGACCACTTGAGAAGCTCAGAAAACTAGTTTAAGTGTTACTGGAAATTTGGCCGTGACGGATATGTAGGCGGAGGTTGGCAGGAGAGGTAAGGATGTTAAACAGTATGCCGGGATCGCCCTCTTTTTCTGGCCTGCGTCTTCACTTAGAATAGGGATTAATACCTGGGAATGCTTGAAAGGGGAGGCAAACTGGAACAACACTTTCATAGCTACTTGATCTTACCAAAACAGATTTAAACTTATATACAGGCCTTATAACAGGTCACAGTCCGAGCCATATCAATTGAAGCTGATAGGAAAAATAACTGATGTGGATAAAGAAAACTCGGAACACTTGTTATGCCCGGTCAACTCCAACAAAAGATTTAAGTTCTTCAGCAACTGGGCTACTGGATCCCTCTGAGATGTGGAGATTAAAATCCAGTACGGTAGTACCCAACAAACATCGGTGTTGAATTAGAGATTGTGCAAGCAAATTTGGAGAAGCTATTCAGCTTTTTCTTCTAGAATAGCTGAATAGCTTCTCCAAATTTGTTTGAACAAGCTCTAATTCAAAACCGATGTTTGTTGGGTATACTTTATTCGGTGTGTTATACCGCCCTGGGACAACGCTTTTAGTCAAACAGTGGTAATCACTTCCAACAATAGTGATGCGTCATGCTGACAATAATAGATCAAAAAATTAAAAGGATCAACCCTATTGCGTTGCTCGAAATGATGACGTAGGACTGAGCAACTAAATGTAAGCCATTTGGATTGTACAAGGCAATATTCTATGAATTATCCCTCTAAGGCCTTTTTCCAGGCATTGTAATACAAGCATCTTGGTATATTTTTATTGATTTGGTGCTCAAAAATAAGGTCGCTAGGTCGTCCAAACTGAACTATACAACTTAAGATCTGCAGTTGCGACTGCAGCCTTATCTACTTTAGAAGGTTATGATATGTATGCAAACATATTGAATGATGATCCTGAAAGGCTAACAGATATTATAAGATAATCTTGAGATACTGCCAAACTAACTAACTTAACTTTGTATAGCCCACAAAGCTTCTGTGAGAATTGTAGACCTTAAGTTTTTAAAGACAGTTTCAAGAACCTGAAGCTTACAAGGTTACCCTATGATGTCGGAAGACGTTTCAGAATATTCATTGAATTTTTTTTTTTGAAATTTATTGCAGCTTTATAAATCCCAGAAGGCTACGGTTACTATTGAACATTTAAAGTTCTGAACTCAAGTCAGTTTTAATATGATCATCGCATGATAATCTGATAAAGACTGGTGACCCTACAGATGATTCACTGAATGTTTTTGAATACATATCGTCAACATTTATAGGTTATAAAGCTCCTGTTACTACTGTAGATCCTAACTTCTGAACTAACCGGTAGTTTTGGTGACCTAAAACATCCTAAGATATCTCATTATAGCTAATATGGCCAAACACATTTTGTTACTTTGCTTAGTGCAGAAAGCTACAGTTACATCTGTAGATTTTAGGTTTTGAATTCCAGGATTGTTTGGATTTTTTTTTGTTGAGTCGTGAAAAACCACTGCGACCAATTAGAGGAATATTGTGATAGGATTGTTTGGTTATTCTTCCAATATATTTAATGTATATGTTTCAATACACATCGTGGCTTTGCAAAGCCCAGAAAGCTTTTGTAACAACAGGAGGGTTCACGTTCTGACTTCAAGGATAGTTTGGCTGACCTAAAAGATGTAATATTTCTATGTTACAATGTTTGTTGACCTCTAATAGTATTATTTGAGTGTATTTGATTTATAATTGTAATTGTAACTTTTCATTGCCTAAAACTAACTGTTATAACTCTAAGTCTTAAGCTCTGAACGCCAAGACAGTTTGGATCACCTAGACCATGCCAAGCTTATCTTCTTGTTTATTTTCACGTTCAAAAACATTCACTGAATATGCTTTAATGTATGACGTTACTTTGTATAGCGCTAAAAACTTCTGTTACTACCGTAGATTTCATGTTCTAAACTCCAGGATAGTTTGAATTACCTAGAAGATCACCAAGATTCTCGGAAGCTACTTCCAAAATCGCGTACTGGTATACAATACAGAAGCATGCCATAAACGTGTCCAGATCACCGCAGACGTCCCACAAGGTTCAATCCTGAGTCCGGTGTTATGGAACACGATGTACGACGATGTATTGAGGCTTGAGTTCCCGAGTGGGGTGAAGATAGTCGGGTTCACAGACGACATTACCCTGAAGATATGTGGTGAATCCATCGAAGAGGTCGAGTTAATGGCCTAGCACTCCATCGGCATTTTGGAGAGATGGCTGAGCTCCAGGCAGTTGGAGCTAGCCCACCATAAGACTGAAGTCACGGTGGTGAATAATCAAAAATCAGAGCAACATGCGACGATCAGTACAGGTAACTGCACAGTAGAATCGAAGAAGTTCTTGAGGTATCTTGGGGTTATGGTCGACGATAAGCTGTGCTTTGTCAGTCCCGTCTAGTATGCCTGCAAGAATAGCTCGGCGGTGCAAGGGAGTAAGCGTAAAGTCCTGGCCAGTGTCAACCTTTTCCTACTTAGGTACGGCGGGCCAGCATGGATCACCGCTTTGAGTACCAAGAGCTACGTAAGTAAGCTAGAGAGTACGCACAGGCATATGTGCCTAACAGTGGTTTGTGCATACCGAACGGTATCACGCGACGCGGTCTGTGTCCTAGCTGGGATGATGCCAATAGGCATGGTCATAAAAGAGGACGTAGAGTGCTTCGAACAACGTGGAACAAGAGGTATTCAGAAGACCACTAGAGCCGCATCCATGGTTAAGTTGCAAAGGAAATGGAACAACTCCACCAAAGGTCGGTGGACCCACCGACATATCCCGGAAATAATCGGGTGGGTCGGTAGGCGACACGGTGAACTGAACTTCCACTTAACGCAGATATTGTCTGGCCACGGCTGTTTTAGCAATACCTGCACAAATATGGGCATGCACAGTCCTCCGCATGTAGTGAGTGCGTGGGAGTCGAGGAAACCGCGGAACATGCGTTCTTCGCATGCCCTCGCTTCGACGACGCGAGATCCGGCATGATTGCCGTAAGCGGTCACGACACGACTCCGGACAATTTGGTCCCGAGGATGTGCCAGGACTGGGACGTCTGGAACACGGTATGCGTATCAGCCTCCCAGATCGTCCTCGATCTCCAACAAAAATGGCGAAACGACCAAAGACAGGTCGCAGGGACCACCTAACGTCTAAAGCCCTAAGTAGTTGGACATAGTGGGTGCTTAACAAGCGCAATAGCCCCCTCCCCGAAGTAATACTGAAAAGTGGTTGCGGGGAGGGTACAGGGTACAGGCTTAAGGCACGGGTGGGTTTTTAGTGGGTCGAGGAGTTGGCACCCTCATCCCCACACCCTGAGTTCTTCAGGTGTCTGTGGCTGCAGATTTTCCATCCCGTCTAAAAAAAAGAAAAGAGGCTGACCTAGTTATAAAATAATGGTTTATGACTTTCCAAAAGACTCATTTAATATGATTGAATACATTTAGTAATTTGAGCCCAATAAACTACTTTTACAACGAAGATCTACTTTTTTGAACGTAAGGACAATTTGGATGACCTAGAACATCCCAAAAATGTTGACCTTGAATAGTGTATTCAATAAATATTGGTAAATGCATATTGTCCCTTTGCGTACTCTTAAAAACTACAGTTACATCTGTTTATCTTATGTTCTGATCTCAGGCATCGTTTGGATAACCTAGATCATCAAAGTTTATCTCATAATGTTTTTTTACGTTCGAAAATATTCACTGAATATGGTTGAGTACGTTGCGTAACTTTTTGTAGACAAAAAAACTATAGTTACTACGGTAGCTCTTAATTTCTGAACGCAAGGACAGTTTGGATGTCCTAGAACATCACAAAATTATCAAATAATGACTGCTGGCCTTCCAAAAGGTTCATTCAATATGTTTGAATACATACCGTAACCTTCTATAGTCCTGAAAGCTACTGTTACAACTGTAGATGTGAAGCTCTGAATTCACGTATATTTTGGATAATCAAGAACATCCCAGAAAGACACGAATATATAAAACGTTTATCTACGAAAATTTATTTATATGTATGCGTGTGTACCCCATTCTGAAACAAAGCTTTACACTATTTATAAGGCATTTATTTTTTTTTTCTTGAATTTTTTCATATTCATGAAGTTCTAGGTCGTCAAGTTTGCCTTAAACTGATGTTTCATATACTTTCCTGATAGATCAATTGATGTAGAACAAATTTGTCAAAGATAGTGTCAGTCTGTGATTTTGAACAGCCATATTCCTTTTTGGGTCATATATGACCCCTTAGGCCTGAAGGGGTTAATTTACTTTTTAAGACATGGTTCAACACAAGGTTCAACATTTATGAATTCTTCAATAGTATCTGGCCTAAAATAAGCAATGTTCTAGAAAAAATTCCAATCGATTGGAGCAAAAATTTTGAAAATCTCTTGAGAAACGACTGAGATACACTCTGTGTCATAACTATAGAACCACTGAGTTTTTTAGAGATATTTTTACTGTAGAATTTTTGACTCTGAGCATATTGTGTTTAGCTTTATAATAAAAGATTCATAAAAGTTATATGTTCCATAACTATAGAAACAGTTCAAATTTTTTTTTCTCTTTTAAAGATTTCAACGATGTATACCTGAAAATCCAAATGTTAATAATGGGTAGGTCCTCCTTGTTCTCAATCAGTTCAAACAACCTTTTCGGCATACTCTGAATTAAGTTACGGCAAATAGATACTTGTATTCAACGCCATGCAGATAAGACGGGTTTTAGGTCATGAACGCTTGCGTACTGCTGGTTTATGCATATACTTTACATACGATCAATCCCCACATATTCTCGATCGGGTTTTGGTCTGGAGATCAAGCTGGCCATTCCATAGTTTGAACTCCATGTTTGTTGAACCACGCCATTGTCGCTCTACTTGTATGAACTGAAGTATTATCTTGGTGAAATGTGTAGCCAATTCGACGATGTTGCCGCAAGAATGGTAGTATATAATTTTGGAGTATCTCAATGTACTCCCGACTGTGCATTTTGATGTATGGAAAAGCAATCTGCACCGTTCCAGTTTGATAAAATGCTCCCCAAACCATCAAACTACCACCACCAAAGTTACGAGTCGAAAAGAAACGCTGCTCCTTTCTTAAATTCCTCTTTTAATGGAAAAATTTACCTAGTGGGACCAAGGAACTTAATTAATTTAATAATAGTGGATGGTGAAGGTAACAACCTTACTCCAATCTCTACGCATATTAGCTCGTGCGAATTGAAGTCGGGCTTGTTTATGGCGAGGTTAGAGTCGTGGAGCTTGCTTCAGTTTTTGCCGCTGAATATAAGGAGAGCTTTTCAATGTTCGATAGATTGTAGAACATGAGACGTCAAGACTCAGCCTTAATTTGTTTCAAACTTTTGAGTGAGTTACTTGCAGTTTGAACAATTCTTCATTGCGTTCTTTCCGACAACTATTTTTTGGGTCCACCTGTCTTGTTATTCCCATATCGTTCTGGATTTCTCAGAAAATTGATTATGACGTAATGCGCTCTTCTCAAACGTCTAGCAATTTCGCGAATACCAACATTACATTCGCGAGATGCCAAAATCTCTTTCTTCTTCGGTAAAATACGTTCCACGCGGCATTATTCCGGAGCATTCAAAAACACGTCACAACACGATCAAATGTGAAAGAAAACTGAAGCGCAATTCATGGAGATAGTTTTGTATGTATCGGTTCTATAGTTATTTAACAGCAGAAATTTTATTATTATCCACTGACACAATACATCAATGGATTCAGAAGTGTTGTGGTGTGAGTCAACTTCCTCACACAGTTTCGGCATGTGAATAAATGAAACGGTAGAATTCATTCTTCACTGGAACATATGGACTTTGAGTGGATCTATTGTTATGAGACGTAGTGTGTTAACGCTCAAAACTTGATTACTTTCGGACGTTGCGGTAGATAGAACTGTAATAGTGAAGGATGATCGAATTATCTGCAAATATTGGATATTTCAGTAAAGTAAAATTAAGTCGCTTGCTACGTAAGCAGTGAACTGAATAAACGATTACATACATGACCTGTGTATGAACCAAGCTTAGGCTTGTTTTCTGCATATTGCGTCAGTCTTTTAATTAATGTTGAAGCGCACGGATTGGCGTCTGTTGCGATTAATAGCGGATCTTGAAACTTCGGTTACAGGTCGAAATGCGATTTTTAAAATTGCTCTCCAGTGTGAAAACAAAGACGTAGTCCTACGACAAAAAGGGGATATATCACAATTGATCTAAAATTGGTCGCAGTGATGAGATACCGACATAAAAAAGAATTGCGTTCTATGAACAAAATCCTTTAGGTGGTTGTAAAAGCCCGAAAATTCGTATTCGGATAACCAGAAGTTAAACGGAATATTTTCTGTAGTTCACACGTATTGAACTTCATGCAGAAACCTCTTTGTTTTTTAAAATCATTTCACTATGTTCCAGATCACGAATTTACGAGAAAACATGCTCCCAGCGCCCAAACTTGAAATTTACAGCAAAGTGATGTTCTACAACATGGTTTGTTTCACTAAGGTCCATTTTTTTATGTTAATTTAAATTAGGGTGGTTCCCATTTTCACAGAAATACAAAAACTAATATTTTTATTTGCAAAAATAGACGTTTACATTCTTTGGCAAAGTTGTAGCGCAAATTTCATGGAATTTTTATGAATAAATTTTTTTTGTAGCTTGAAAATTGGCCAATTTAGAGCAACTTTCCCTTATCAACTTAGGGTGTACCATAAGAAAATGTTTTATTTTCTCTAACTTTTTTATTTCAATTCCCACCGTAAAGTTGTGTTCTGACGAGTTTTAGAAACTTTGAAGACGCGTACTTTGGCATACAAAGTATGCTGCTAGCTTAAACCAAACAATAGTTATTGAAATTTTTCTAAAAAAATACGCCCTTTTCAATTGTTGGTTTCTATGATTGGGGCAAACACAAAAAAAATTAAAAACGTCATTTGTAAGGGCAATTCATATTGTTCAACATATGAGAAAACCAGAGATATTTTATTTCTGTATCTCGAAAAAACTACATTTGAATCAGGGATGGTTTTAGAAGAAAAACTTAAATAACTATGAACTGGTTGAAGCTAGTGGCAAAGTTAATATATCAAAATACGTGGGAATTGAAATAAAAAAGTTAGAGAAAATAAAACATTTTCTTATGGTACACCCTAAGTTGATAAGGGACAGTTGCTCTAAATCGGTCAATTTTTAAGCTACAAAAAAAATTTATTCATAAATATTCCATGAAATTTGCGCTACAACTTTGCCAAAGTATGTAAACGTCTATTTCTGCAAATAAAAAAATTAGTTTTTGTATTTCCGTGAAAATGGGAACCACCCTAATTTAAATTAACATAAAAAAATGGACCTTAGTGAAACAAACCATGTTGTAGAACATCACTTTGCTGTAAAGTTTCAAGTTTATCTGGATCTGGATCTGGACCATAGTGCATTCTACACGCATTCTTGTTTGGCCAAACTTTAATCCTAACACCCTTTATAGAAAATAACTTCGAAAGACACTTTAGCTCTGTTGTTAACATGTAATTCATTGCATCATTCAGAATAGTAAATTACCGAAGTACGTTTTTGAGAGATGCATTTATTTTACATTTTGTGGTTATTTAAAGAACTCATCGTCGAACAACATTACAAACAAACAAAACGGAACTAAAACCTTAGGAAAATAAATAAAACATTATGCAGGTCGACTGTCTAACGACTCCACTCGGTCTCAAGTATGGTTGCCAAATAAAACTTACGATTCATTACTTTTACCTAGTTATTCGTTTCTATGTGCCCTCATAGTGGAAAGTTTTGATTTATCCGTCATGAGCTTTTTTTCCTCTTCAGAGAAGACCCCCATCTTATGTGCCTAAGCCACCGTGAAATCCTAAACGAGAAAAACAAAACTTCCTTAAAGCCCCAGCCCCTTCCAATCAGCCGGTCCGTCGGCATCGCCGTCATCAGCGATAAGTATAATTAGCACTTTTCACACTCACCCAAGCACACACGCACGTTCTAGTTATTCCCGAGCTAACTAAACATCAACCAGTACAGCAGAGCATGTTTGAACGAAAACTTTTCCGACACATATTTTCTTTGCAAAGTTGACACTCGGAGGCTGGTGTTGGATTTTCTACTTTGCGACCGGCTACTTACCTTTCTCAGTAGACTTGACCAATCGACACGATTAACTCATTTCTCTCGAAAAAATAAGTCTTCTGGATTTCTTTCGCTCCGGCAAACAAACCTCACCGCCTCGGGTCAATAAGTGATATATTTATTAAAACGTGGTCGCTCATCTATACACCAGTATCATTATTATTATTATTATTACTATGATTATCTACACACAGACAATTTGCGGCTGCCCCTCAGATGATGACAACGCCTTCCTCGTTGTAGCAGTCGTCGTGGAAGTCGTTGATGTTGAAAACTCTCGGCGGAGCCTTCGTCCCCTTCCCATTGCCGATGTGACAGAAGTCGTCAAATTTGTAGTTGACGTAACGCTTGACCGTCGGCGGCTTCCGGCTCCGGACAACTTCCGAGCTCTCGGTCCGCTTGAAGGTCTCGCCCACGATAAAAACATTATGGCTATGACTATTGGTAGCTTGATTATGGCCGACATAACTAGGGTCGTCGATATTGTTGAGATTACACGAGATAAGGTTGTTGCTAGCTTGGTTATAGGTTTCTGGGTAGATGTTTTGATTCGGTTTGTTAACGGTTACTGCTGTTGTCGCACTGGTTGGCACTTTCTCAGTAGTAATACGGTTATCTACAATAGTACGGTTGATTATACTTAAAGGAAGCACTATATTATTGTTGACCGCTTCGGTCCGTTCGGTGGATGAATCTTCGTCGAAGCATCGCGACGGCGATGGTGACGAGACGTATCGGACGCGCTGCAGCTTCTTGTCGTAGTAGTCCTGGATGTTGACCGTACTCTTCGGAAGGGTGCCGTTTGTCATTCGGTTAGGTTCGGTTGGAGGAGGAGGTGGCGGTGGAACCGGTGCAGCTTTTGTGTCTGAATCAATTGAAGACGATGAGAAACACAGTTGGGTCTTTCCTTGGTTGATGAAAGTTATCCGCTCGCTAACGGTGACGTTCTTCTTGACACTGCCGAGCGACCGCAGGAGAGTTTCCGAAGGCCCATTGTTCTCGTTGAATAGTTTGTCGAATTCATCAAAGTCTGCGTTGGTTTTCTGGAAAATATTGACGCTATCTTCGGATTCTTTGCCAATCAGTTTTCTTCCCGTTTCCAGCGCTTCCAACTGTCTGTCAAACTTATCAACCAGTTCAAACTTCTTCGACAACGAATCGGTCGATGGTATGCTTGCCATGCCTACTATCGTTTGTTTAGGCTTAACGGGTCCATCTTCACTTTCCGATAGGAAATCGTTGATCCATTTCCGCTTCAGCTCAGCACTTTTGATCGATTCTTGCAAAACCGATGCCAAAGGTTTGAAGTTATCCGCGAAATCCTGGGAGCTTACAAACAGCTCGACCTTTTTCGGCGGAGGTTTGTCTGGCAATTTCGGCTTGGTCAATTTTGGTTTTACCTCCGGCCGTACTCCTTCCTGTCTCAAAACTACCACCCGGGTGGGTAACGGCAATGGTACCGGTTTTGCCACTTCCTCACTCTCGGTACTCTCATGCCTCCTGAATCGAACCTCAATTTCATCGGAATTGTTGTCAATGGAGAAGTCTCTGGCTTTCTTCAACTGACTTCTAACATTCTTCTTCACCCTTTCAACCTCCTCCGAGTCACTCTCCATGCTCTCGCTATACTTCAAACCCCTCGATTTCTCCCATCCCGTCATCCTTTCAACGCGCAAAGACCGCACCTGCTCCGTGTCACTGTCACTCTCCACGCCTTCACCCGGGTAGTATTTCTTCATCGCAAGTATATTATCCACCGACCTTGCCTTTCGGCTTCTACTCAGCACCCCCGCCGGTGGGGCCAGGTACTCTCCGTAACTCCTATTCAAATGTTCATTCGATCCCCGCTCGGCAATCCGGAACAGCTCACTACGGTTCCGCTCCAGCAGTCGATCGCCGCAGTACATCTCGCTTCCGACCATCCTCATCGGATTTGCCCCAACTTGATGCTGCTCCTGTCGCTTCCTCAACTTCTTCCTCCTCGGTGGTGGTTTGACGACCGTCTTTCTGCACGGTGAAAACTTCTCATGCACCATCTCTTCCGACTGAAAGCACCCGTTCGTCTCGCCACCAACCACAGCCGCCACCTTCCGCGGAAGATTCAGCAAAATGCCCCGCTTCGCTGCATTTCGATCGCACTTCAGCGCGTACAACCCGAAGTTCCCATTTCCTCCGCTGCTCGGCACCGATGCCGATATGATCGAGATGTCCGACCGCTTCCTGGCGTGACCTTTTGTCCCATTGGGAATCGACGCCACCCCGGGGACGTCAGACGTACTACGATTAGTCACCGAAGCCACCGTTCCGACATTTTTCGTGCGAGACGGCAGACTCGTTAACTGGCTGAGATTGAGAATGGAGGCACCGTTCCATTGCTTGAGCTTCTTGAGCTTGGGGATTCTTAGCGGCGGTAGAAGACCTGCAAGTGATAGGATGAAACAGAAAAAGAAAAACAAGAGTCAGTTTACTTTTAATTGGATCCACTGGTCAGCGAAGGGTTAAATTGTTCATGCGATTCTAGCCAGAGGTAAAAGCGGAGACACAAATAATGCGCACTAACTTTGAATAACCAAGTTTAACTCTGAAAACGCGAAATGCCATTGCACTCTCCACCAACCGGCGACATCATCGCAAGTCGAGTTAAGTAGGAGCGAAGTTTTAATTGAATCCTCAAATTGATTTTTCTTGTTTCTTCGAGCGATTGCCGGTGCCCCGAGGGGGAAGTTTGTAGCCGTTTTCGGGTTGGCACTTGAACGTGGCACCGGATGAATTAATGTGGTGCCTCCGGGAGTTTTCCTCACAGCACGGTTCGGTTTCAGTGTCATGACGGTGTTGGCATCATTTTCGGCGGCAAAGGCGATAAACGAATTGAAAAAGTTTGATGCACCGTCGCCGAAAGTGATGAAGCGAAAGGAATTTTCTAACGGAGGAGTTTAATGGTATGCACAATATTCAGACAGAGTTTGGGGTAACAGGCATCTTACGAATAGCACGGTGAATGGTGAAGTCTATTGAATGCTGTTGATTATTTTTCACAATCCATTGTGCTATAAACCTTCAAGATGCTTAAATCAAAGATGTCATCTCTCTTTCAACCATTCCTTAGACTGATTTCAGACTGGTTTGTCAATAGCTCATTTCAGAATTTAAAAAACTAATGGTCAATTATATCCAAGTAGTACTTAATTCCACCAGCTTTGTCAAACGAGCCGTTGCTCTAAATTTAACATCAGATAAATCGAACGCTTTTCCGCCATTTTACAGAAAAACACTATTTGACGATTTTATAAACACATTCAAAAAATTATAAATTTTGAAATATTGCACCAAAACATGACTGTCTGTACTTAAAAACACCATGATCGGATTTGAAATTTCGTAAACTGTGTTCAAAATGACGACAAATGAAAAAATCGTGCGCGAGCGGATCTTCTACATCCGTAACTTAAATCCTGCACTTTCGATACGTCGATGCAAGAAAGTTTGATTTGTCCAAATCCGTAGTCCACAGCGCACAGTGGTCCAGAATGTGAATTAAGTTGGAAATATACATTTTCAGCCTATGTTTCTTGAATTCTTGAATAAGCAGGGGTTCAAACTTCTATCAAAACATGCTTCTTACCCGAGAAATACACGTTTTGTGTTTAAGTATCCTGGATAATTCTCATTTTTGGTAGAAATTTGTGTTTTATTTGTATAGGAGCCCTCCCTTCCAGAGGGGATAGTTTCTCAAACCACCATACAATAATTGCCTTCAAAACCCCCCACATGCCAAATTTGGTTCCATTTGCTTGATTAGTTCTCGAACCATCACACGGGGCTCTTCGAATATAATTAAAATTTGAGTTTGTTTGAACCCCCCGCCCTTTCAAAAAAGGTAGGGGTCTTGAACCACCACAGAAACATTCTTGCCCTCAAAACCCCCCACATGCCAAATTCGATTCGATTTGCTTGATTAGTTCTCCGAGTTATGCAGAAATTTGTGTCTCATATGTATCAGAGCCCTCCTTCCCGAGAGAGTAGGGGTCTCAAACAATCATTAGAACCTTCCCCAGCCCCAAAAACCCCTTCATATAAATTTTCACGTTGGTCGGTTCAGAAATTTCCGAGTCTATAAGAGTCTGACAGGCAGACAGACAGACAGAAATTCATTTTTATGTATATAGAAATCTACCCTCCAAAAACCACCACATGTCAAATATGATTCCATTTGCTTGATTAGTTCTCGAGTTATGCTGAAATTCGTGTTTTATTTGTATAAGAGACCCCTCTTTCAGTGAGCGGAGGAGTTTCACACCACAATAGAAACATTTCTTGCCTTCAAAAACCTCCACATGCCAAATTTGGTTCCATTAACCTGATAAGTTCTCGAGTTATTCAGAAATTTGTGTTTTATTTGTATGGAAACTTCCCTCTCACTCCTTGCAGATAGCGGAGGAGTCTTAAACTTCCATAGACACATTTATCTCCTCCAAAAACCTCCACATGCCAAATTGGGTTCCATATGCTTGATTAGTTCTCGAGTTATGCACAAATTTGTGTTTCATTTGTATGAGAGCCCCGCTCTTACAGAGGGCGGAGGGGTCTCGATTTACCTTAGAAACATTTCCTGGCTTCAAAAACCTCTACCTGCCAAATTTGGCTCCATTTGCTTGATTAGTTCTTGAGATATGAAGAAGCTTTTGTTTTATTTATACGGGAGCACCGCCCCCCAACCTAACACAGAGAGAAGAGGGGTCTTGAACTATCGTAGAAACATTTATTGCCTTTAAAATCCCCGCATGCCAAATTTGGTTCCATTTGCTTTATTAGATCTAGAGTTATGAAGACATTACAGTTTCATTTGTATGACAGCACCCCTTCTAGGAGAGGGGAGGGGTCTCAAACCACCATAAAAACATTTATCTCCTCCAGAAAACCTCCACATGCCAAATTTAGTTCCATTTGCTTGATTAGTTCTAGAGATATGCAGAAACTTCTGTTTCATTTGTACGAGAGCCTCTCTTTCTAGAGAGGGGCGGGGTCTCTGACTACCATAGAAACATTGTTTGCCTCCAAAAACTTCCGCATGCTAAATTTGGGTTCCTTTGCTTGATCAGTTCTAGAGTTATGCAGAAATTTGTGCTTCACTTGTATGGGAGCCCCCCTTTCCAGAGAAGGGAGGGGTTTCAAACCATCATAAGAACCTTCCGGTGTCCAAGACGAATCCAACAAAGCAAAAATCTTGCCAAACGGTCCTTCCGCTCGCGAGTTAAATCGTGATAACAGAAACCCCAACTCATTTCTATTTATATAGATATTCCAACAATGTTGTTTTAAATGGTTTTTATAACATATAAAGATAAAACTTCAAATTCAAAACTTCCAAAACTTGTCGTTCAAATCTTGCCGATATCTCTTTCCGTTACCGAGTAATTAACAATTTTGTTATTAAATTACGCCCTTTTCAAATGTGTTTTACTCAATTTAAAAAATATCTTACCTCCAGTTTTCTTACATAATATGCAATAATAAAAATCCTTTCAAATGCTGTTGAGAAATATTTTTTTGTCTGCCCCAACAAGAAAATTCAACATTTTAAGAAGGCCTATTTTGTTTACAAAAACCATAATAACTTTTGTTTATCATACGATAGAGACGATTTCAGCACACCAATTTTAGTTGTTCCAAAGCGTTCGAGTAAAATTTTTATTGTTGAAGAACAAACTTTGCTGAACAATTTCATATAAAAAAAAATACAGCAAAATAACTTATTTTTATAGGGACACCCTAGGCTACGGAGGAAAAAATGTTCTAGTTCGGTTGAATTTATGCAATCAGAGTTGCTTGAAATTATTTAATCTAAACTTTTTGCAAGAATGTATGTCCTTGTTTCTGCAAGCAAAAAAGTTAGATTTTCGATTTCTCTGAAAATAAGAACCACCCTTGTTTTCATTCTCGCCAAAAGGAGTGCCTTGTTATTAGAAACAACTTTATAGAAGACAATTTTGCTCCAAAACTTCACACTAAGGTTGAAAATGTATATAAATATTTTGAACGTTCGTTTATCAAAAGGTGACAAAACATTGGACTTGTGGATCGTGTATTGAACAGAAAGGTGAAGAAGATGATGGAGTGGGACTCGAACTAATTCGAACTGTGGCTAGGAAAATAGGAACGTCGTCAGGGTTCCTACAACAGTTAAAGCTAAGTTCCGGATGGAAGTCGTACAAAGTCAAAGAAGCTCCCAACCGCAATGATAAACAGAATTTGACTTGCTGGATCTGGTTACAGGCAAAGAAAGCAGGTAACCTCAACGTTTCCGGGCCCATGTAGATTCCGCACGGTAGCCTAATGACTGGAGTTCACCGGTATCCGTCTCGGAGTACCACTGAATCAACTGGATATCACTACTGCGTACGCGCAGCATCTTGTGCCAGCGTTGCCGAACGAGGGTGAGCTCGATGGGACCACTCTTGAGGACTGCGGGAGCCTTGTCAAAGCAGTCAAAACCATCACTGCTGAGATGATCGTTGGATACACAGAAAAAAATTATTAACTTTAACAAGTGCGTAAAATTTCCTCTCGTTTAATTTCAACCTAAAGGAGGCGTAAACAGCGAAGTTGTATGCAATCATCCGTACAACATACAAAAATGTTTGTAATCTGTCATACAAAAGGCTAGATGCAGGCGTTATCTGACCTCAATTTACATGAACTATCCCATTAATTTCTGCCAAATCTAGCATTCCATTTATGTGCATTAAAAAACGCATAAATTTCAATGTTTCTTTTTATCTGTGTACTTAGAACAGAGTCGACGCAATAATTAGTTTGACGAGGAGTGTTTGGTTATATTTTGGAGGAGAAGGACGCAGCGTGGGTGATAACAAGGGACCTGGCCAAACATAAAACGCTACAAACAGAAGCGGAACCAGCAGACCCATCTTTTCTGGAAGAAAGTAGGCCGAATGAAAGAAGCGGAGTGTGCGGAAATGGAGAAGTTGTGCCGTTTTAAAGAAATACGAAAGTTCTTACAGAAGCTCAACACATCCTGCAAAGGCTTTGTGACACGAGCCGAAATGTACAGGAATAAGAATAGAAGCAGCTTGATGGACGAACTTGAAGGAGGCAGCACTTCGACGAGCACTTGAATGGCATCCCGAGCAGGAGAAAATAAAATATGAATATCTAACTTTGATCTTGATGACTGTCCTTGGTATTTAAAAGCACAGTATAAGACAATGCTAGTTGAGAAACCTGGGAATACCTGAGAAGTACTACTTTGGTATCGTCTTACCTCCATTTGACATTTGCATAACATTTTGGAAACATTTTTATGGTATTATCCTCAGGTAATTTTCTTCTTAAGCAGCGCTCTTAAATACCAAGGACAGTTATCAAGTTATTCGTTCCTGCTTGGGATGGAGAACGTAAACAGTGAGGACCAAGACAGCGGAAGGAAGGAATGAATCAGTACGGCAGATGAGGGTAATGAACCCAGCTGAGAGAAGGTCGGGATGCCATCCAACAACCCATGCATTTGTTGTTTTGGTGTATTTTAGAGCCAGTTGGTATTTGCTAAGTTACCCGAGTAGGAGAGAACAACATATGAATACCTAATTTTGATCTTGATAACTGGCCTTGGTATTAAAGAGCTCAGATTGAGAGGTAAAATACCTAAGCAAAATACCTAAGAATTGCAAGCAATATATCTCTCGAATAGCAAAACTTGTTATTTTGGATACCTGGGAATACCTGGGAGGAACTATTGTTATATTGGTTTACCTCAGTTTGGTATTCGCATAACATTGTGGGAACAATTTTATGGTATTATTCTCAGGTATTTTACCTCTTAATCTGAGCTCCTAAATACCAAGGCCAGTTATCAAGTTATTCGGTCCTGCTCGGGTATTTTAGCACATCCCGAGCAGGACCGAATAACTTGATAACTGACCTTGGTATTTAGGAGCTCAGATTTAGATGTAAAGTACCAGAGGATAATACTATAAAACTGTTCCCACAATGTTATGCGAATACCAAATTAGGGTTAGACAATACCTAAATAGTACCTCTAAAGTATTCTCAGGTATCCCAAATAACAAATTTTGTAATGCGAGAGACATTTCGCTTGTTATTCTTAGGTATTTTGCTTCGGTATTTTACCTCTTGATTTGAACTCTTTAATAAAGGGTGTTCCGATTAAAATTTGGTCAGTGTGTGTGTGAGTCGATCAAAGTTTTTATCAATAAGTCAAATTATTTTTCTTTTTCAAGTTCAGTTAATACAGAATACAAGAGAAATATTCAGCTAAGCTTCCATTTTACCGATTGCGAATTGCCGAGTCCTTCGTTTAACGCCAGCCATAAGATTTTGTACAGTCTCCTTGTTCACTTGAACTGTTGAACCGTTTCTCGCTCACAACAGCTTTTTGAGTCTTCCTAAGGTTCCGCTTGACGATAGCCCAATATTGTTCGATTGGGCGGAGCTATGGCGTGTTTGGAGGGTTCTTGTCCTTAGGCACCACTTGAACGTTGTTGGCAGCATACCACTCCATGGCTTTTTTCCGTAATGGCAAGACTCCAAATCCGGCCAAAATAGAACGGAACAATTGTGTCGCTTCAGGAAAGGCAGTAGACGTTTTTGTAGGCACTCGCTCAGTTAAATTTCCTGGTTGACGGTTCCGGTCGCAATATAAACGTTGCTCTTCAAGCCACAGGTACAGATGGCCTGCCACACCAAATATTTTTTCGCGAACTTTGACAGTTTAGTGCGCTTGAAAATATCTGCCACCTTTCCCCGTCGGAGTCCGTGTGAAATTCCTGTCCAGGAAGCTGTTTAAAGTGTGCCTTGATTTATGTGTCATCGTCCTGTACCACGCAATCAAACTTCGTCAGCATCGTCGTGTACAACTTTCACGATCGTGCTTTGGCCGACGTGTTTTGTTTAGCGTCGCGAATCGGAGGGTGCTCTTTCTTGTAAGTTGACAGTCCAGCTCGTTTTTTAGCTCTATCCACGGTTGAAGGCACCACTCCCAGCTTCTTTGCGACATCTCGGACGGAGAGGTTGAAGTTCCGCTCGAAACAGCGGGCAATTCTTTTGTCGTCGCTGTGGCCTCCGGATTTCGATTTTCCCCCGATCCAGCTGGCTGTCGACAAACGTTCACCGAACATTTTGAAGACGTTGGCAACAGTTGATTTAGCCACATTCAACAATTTCGTTAACTTGGCGTGAGAGTACCCGAGCAGGAGACAACAACATATGAATTCCTTATTTTGATCATGATAACTGGCGTTCGTATTAAAGAGCTCAGATTAAGGGGTAAAATACCTACGCAAAATACCTAAGAATTGTAAGCAAAATATCTCTTGAATACCAAAACTTGTTATTTCGGATACCTGGGAATACATGAGAGGTACTATTTTGGTATTGGTTTACCTCAATTTGGTATTCGCATAACATTGTGGGAACAATTTTATGGTATTATCCTCAGGTATTTTACCTCTTAATCTGAGCTCCTTAATATCAAGGCCAGTTATCAAGTTATTCGTTACTGATTGGGGTGGAGAACGTAGAGAACCAAGAAAGTAAGGATTAGGAAAGTTAGGGTGCCATCTAACAGCCCAAAAGCAATAACAAAGGATGGTAAGAACGGTATTGGAGCTTAACTCATCAAGATGGATCCGGAAAGATGGGTTGCCGGTTTTCAATTGATGCTATGGGGCATTTTAAAGCCAGTTGGTATTTGCTAAGATATTGTAACATTAAATATTCTGCAAAAGACTATACGTTTTGAGAATTTTAATGAACGTGAGAAAATAGTTCCAGAATACTTTTGTTTCACGATAGCTTCATTAATTATAAGATTAAGCTGAAAAGCCTGTCCACGTTAAATTTCGGACACTTTTCTTTCAGTGTAGATTTTGAACTCGTTCACAAATCACTGAAACGTTTCACTTATATGACAGCTGAAACTCTCCAATTTATTTCGTGGTACAATATGTTCACATTTTTTGTTCTATTCAGTCAAGTGGAACTGCCCGAACGCATTTTGTACGGACGGCAGCAAAATTCGAATTTATCGCTACGCGATCTTGCCAAGAAACTTAAACTACCGAAAAGTACCGTGTTTTGTGTTTGAAAATCATTTGACCAGCATTTGCCTGTGGAGCGGAAGGTTGGAAGTGGAACAAATCGAAAAGTATGCTCCCTACAAATGGACAAGAAGGTGGTAGCCATTGTTGAGAAAAATCTAAATCTTTCTGTGCGGAATGTGGCTCGCAAAGTTGGAAAATCAAAATCGTACGTACAACCGCGGTGACAAGCATAATTTCACCGCAAGAAGCTAAGAAGCTTTACGCAAATTTTTTGCAAACATTTTCGTATATCATGATAGACGACGGAACATACGTACTCGAAGACTGACCCTCACAATGCAAAGGAACGCTGTCGATGAACATTTCTGGGCGAATGTGTCCAAATTATCGAAGAATTACTTAATTTGGCCGGCCATATGTAGTTGTGGTCGAAAATTTAAAAGTTTCGTCTCTACCGGCACTATCAATAAGGATGTGTACGAGAAAGCCTGTCAGCAAAAGCGGATGCTACCGTTTATCAGAAGCTCTGTTTTAGCATGGTCTCGCACTATGCGTGCACTTTGCAAGATCCGTCCTGGAACGGTATAAGGTGCAAGAGGTCAAATACGTGCCAAAAACAGCCAATCTACCAATCTGTCCAGTACCTCGTCCAATAGAAAAATACTGAGCTATAGTTAAGCGGAAACTCTAACAAAGAAGAAGAAAGCAAATTGAACCGATGATTTCAATTGAAGGTAGAGGATAGTCACGGCGGGCCTATCGGAACCTGATGGTAGGTGTACCACAGAAAGTTCGAGAATTTTACAGAAAGAAGGATTTACATCTTTATCAACTGTTTCTTAAGTGTAGATTTAACTCTATTGTTGTGAAAAAGACAATCGGTTTTGTTGAATTATGTGTAAATTTTTTTGCTGCTATTATTTTGGTGTCCACAATTTAACGTGAACAGACTTTATGTTAATTGACACCAGACTGTAATCGCTCAACTATTTTACAAACTTATTCAATATTATGCTCATATCTTCTCTACCTGTAAGGTTAGATAAACAAATAGGTCACGATGAATTCCAATTTTTGTGTTGATTCAGGCGAACCATTTCAGTAACATCAATTAAAAATATAGTATCTTGAAATGTGTTAAATAAACTCTGGTGTTACAAAAAACGTTATTTGTTACTGTAGAATTACTGAAATCAATCTTAAAAACAAAGAGTTGAATTCGAAAGACTTTTTGTCGGTTTCTTGGATTGCCTTTATCGTAGAAACGCAAATGCTTGAGACTTCTCAGCAGGACGCTCTCTGCAGAAGAGATGACGCACTTTTCATAAGACAAAAACATGTTTATGGGAGTAGTAAAAAGTAATTAGTATGAACGCTGGCTGCCAAGCAAAGAATAGCACTCAGCCATAACAAACACAAACACAACAAACAGTCAAGCAGATTCACTGTCAACCAACCATCGATCATCAAAAACATCAAACATAAATCACTACGGCGTGGTTGTAATTTGCTCAGAAGCACCTGAAATTACGCATTTAAAAGCACACCGAGCAAGCCAACGCTCTACTGAAGCCGTTAATCAAATTACTGCACAAAGCACCGCACTCATTGTCACCATTCTTACTCTTTATGAAATCCATCGCTTTATATTCATTTCACTTCCAACTGTTTCACCGTTCTTGCATCCGAAATTTCCATTCGCCAGCTGGCTGCTTTTCCGACCGACTCTAATTAATCCACACTTTCGTAGGAAAGAATCACTTATTCCCTTTCCACGCCACGATACAATTGCACCAACTTTCCTGCACCGAAGAATTCGCACTTTTCCAACCTCCCAAGGTCGTCGTCATATTTACTTGAACGTCTTACTCCTGCGGTAGTTTCCGCTTCGGTTCCTTCGGTTGGGTTTCCACTAATCACATTAAGACAACGGGTGCCACCTCCGTCGGACTGTTGCTTGTAAAGTAGAAGAAAATTGCCACGTTTTACTCGCGCGGGATTCCACCACCCCCTTTTCCCGCACAGGAATTCATTTGTTTGCACTGCACCTCAGCATTGGTAGTAAGATGAGCAGTAACCGGAGCCGGTAGGGGGAAAAACTGTTATTCTTTCATTATCTCCCCCGGAGCAGTTGGTGGTGACGAGGACACTTTGTGACACTTTTTGCTTCCTAGCGCCGCGTGCTGGTAACTATCTTACTTTCATTTCAACACGGCGAATTCGTTCTGTCGGCTCCCGTGATGGAAACTTGTTAAGTACTCATTAATCTTCTAGTAGCAGCGCACTCTGACTAGGACACAGATAGACGGACACGACGACTAAGCACAAGACAGTGTCCATGTGGTTCGATGGACGCGGGTGTTGCTAATTGTTGTCGTTGTTAGCTTTTCTTTTTCCACCGCTGACCGATACCGAAATGAAACAATATCTACAATATCCGTTCTTGTTTCAACTGACATCAGCTACGGCTGTCCGGACACTACGCGATAGCCAGGTGGGAAATTGCGATACAATTGCGAGGACAGTTGGGTTTAGGAATGGGAACAGGAAAAAATCAAAACAGACTCATTTACTTTGTAGTGCGGAAAAGCTCGCCTTCGGTTTGCCAGTAAAGAGTGTTTTCCTTTATGGGAATATTGAGAACACTTTGTTGGTGACGTTTATTTACGGCTTGTGGATTAGTTTGATAGCATGGTGCATCTTTGTTCATACTTTCTCTGAGATGAAACTTGCCGATTGGGTGCTGATTTTTAAGGTTGCAGTGAACATACACAGGTTCGTCATTGACTTTATTTGATAACGGCAGTTTTTTGTCTGTAGTATCGTCGTGAACCGTTAAATCTTTGCTGCACTGCCAGATGGTGTACCGTGCGTCTGAAAGAAAACCGCTGTTCTAGTGGAGGCGGATGGTATTTAAACTTGGAGCAAAGCTATCGATACTTGCAAAGTTCAGTTAAAGGCTGACTACCAGTAAATTGGTACGCACAAAAAGACCTGTAGTTTGTGATTCAATAAGTTGAAAAAGTCCATCAATGGTTGATATGTTCCCAGATATCGCAAAAAGACGGCTGCTGGACTTATTCAATTCCTTATTTCGAAACAACATCGTACCGCCTGAGTGGAGACAGGTCAAAGTGATAGCTATTCAAAAGCCCGGTAAACCAGCGTCGAATCATAATTCATGCCGTCCGATTGCTATGCTTTCGTGCGTTAGGAAATTGTTGGAGAAAATGATTCTTCAAAGGCTCGATCACTGGGTCGAGTCGAATAACTTGCTATCAAACCCACAGTTTGGATTCCGTAAGAGCAAAGCGAAAAATGATTGTCTAGCTCTGCTTTCCTCGAGTATTCTACTGGCCTTTGCACACAAGGAGCAACTGGCTTCAGTATTCCTGGACATGTACTAGGACGGTTTTCGCGCCAACTTGAACAAACTTTGTGAGTGTGTAGACCATGACTAGATAAGCCACTTTGCATACTTAGTTTCTTAATTTTTTTTCGAAACTGTCTTTTGAAAGGGGCTAAACTTTTTATCGATTTTTTTCAAATGTGTTTTATAAAAAAAATGACTACTCCTACAAAAAAATGTTTTATGGCTGATTATCACAAAATGAGGCAAGTTTAAAAAAAAAAGAATTAGAAAAAAATCAAAATGATCCCTACACTGAAAAAAATCTTTTTTTTTTTTAATTCAAAGTCGATTTAAAAATAAACACCATTTTTGATTTCGATGAAATTTTGTCTCAAGATAGATTATGTTCCCTACCAACCGTTCATTCATCACAAGATGGGCACTTTAAAGGAAACAAAGTTTTTCTAACAAAAACTTTTTCATGTCTCATTGATTTTTTTTTGCAGTGTATTTTGTTATCAAAAACTAAGCCAGTGAAGGTTATACGACTCTGTTGTCATCTCAAAATGCAATGAAACTTAATTTGTGATGTGAGACAAAACGAAGCACGCACTCAAGAAGTACGACTCAATATATAATATTAGAACACGCATTTCATACGTGCTGCTGTAATTTCTACCAAAACTTTTCTACCCCTTTTCTTACCTAATACAAGGTAACGCCATTAAGTAGAATCGAACTACCTTATCGAAAGAAACGAAATAGCGTTGCTATTCTTGATCTTTCAGAGCCAGCTGAACGACTGGAGATGATATGCACACGTTTGTTGTATCCAACAACAAATTTGTCCGGAATATGGGCAATAGAACTGTTGACTTCGTCCAAGACTTCAAAAAAAGAAGTCTCTTCGCAGGACCTAGATCAGTTGATTGGATCGTCCACGGTATCGTTCAGAGTTAGCTCGTCGATTCTTTGATGAAAATTGGTTTCATCGGAAGGATTCGCTGACTTGGAATTCGGATGATATCCATAGAGTGTCTTATTGACCTTGCGAAGGTTTTCGCCATAGTTTCGAAGTCGAGTGTCCATTGAATCGGTACGAATCAGCAATTCACGTAAGGCTTCCATCATCGTCTTTTTTCACGGTCGTAGACAGCTGGCTCGAAATTCAAGTGACAAGATTCGCAGAACCAGAGCAGTCCAACTTTTGCCGTCCAAGCCAAGTAATGTGATTTGGTCATCCCTGTGCAGGTGAAATGAAAACTCAAACCACATGATCCACTACAGGCGACTGCTCTTCCAGAATTCACGGTGTTTGAACAAATTTTGCATGATTCCATAATATGTATTTTCTCGGTATTTTGCAAGTGTTACAATGCGCCGCAATGTTACGGTTCAGAATATGATTTTTTAATCGCCTACGGGTATGCAACTTTGTAGGTTTGAAAGCTCTGCAAAATAACGAGCAGCTTTACATTTTTGTTGGTGGGTGCAATTCGGAATCGAAACGAACGTGTGTGAGGGTTCGTACACAAGCAAAGGTAAACTAAGGCACAACAATGTCGATGTAAGCACCACACAACAATTTTACGACACCTAAACAATGCTTCTAAACAAATTCACGCCACCAAGCACTGAATGGATAACATTGAATCGAGATGAAGACACTGTTTACGATTCACATAAACCGACACGGATGATTTTTTGTCATAGGAACGGTATAGAATTATCGGAAAAATAAAGAGCTTAAAACAGATGTATGCCGCATTCGACCGTGTTGCCAAAACGGTCGTAGTATGCAGTTAAAGGAGAAGTTCAATCACCATACAACTGCACACTGGGCCAGAATGAAAAATTAGCAGGAATAAATTATTTTCACTATGAAGACACAACTTTAGAACAAAACTGTCTTCAGCAAAGTTGCAGCTTATAATTAGGGCTTTAATTTGACATCAATTTCAGTTAGGGTGGCCCTGGAATATATTGAAATAAAAATTCTATCTTTCACATTTCTTGACATAAAGCAATACAATATTCAACAAAATTGTTACTTATAAAATTTAAAGCAACTTTGCTGCAAAAACCATAGTCGTAGGTCTTTTGTGTCATTAGTTATGATCATTTTTACGCTTAAGAGTAGGGTGGCCCTGATAAAATTAGAATTTTTCGCCTAACTTTTTCATTTCAAGTTTTATGACATTTGTGTTTTTAGCAAACTTTTAGAACTTGTTTAAATACACACTTTGAAGAAGAAAAAACGTAATTTCATACATCCGTTCAAAAGATATCGTGATTTTAGTCCAAAAATTACAATTTTTTCAAATTACATTATTTTTTAAAGGGGGAAAAACGGGGATGCAAATATGATTGCATATGAATGGCAAAGGTAAGAGGTCTCTTTTGTATATAAATACTCAGGTGAATTTGGAAGAATTTGAGGTTAAATGGTGCCATGAATGTATGTCCTATTTAAAATAAAATTCTTGATTTTCTCTTAAATGTTGATGGCAATAACGAATAAATCACCATATTTCAATAAAAAAAACTAATTTTTTTTTTATTTAGCATTTATTTGTACAGGCTCAATCGAGTCAACTTTACAGAGCCAAGTTTTCATATTTGTTTATATCAGGTATCTTAAAACTACAGTTAGGAGGATAGAGCCGATTACTAGCGGCCGTCTCGAGGTTAATATGGATAACAATTCAACGGATAGGAAGATGGGCGGGAATTTTAAGTTTGGTTTGCATAACACATTTATTTTATATTCTAAATTGTACAAAAAAACTTAAAACTACACAACTTTTGGTTTTCTTTTTACTTGAACATTTTTGAAAGAGAAAAACTAATATTTGCAATGCGTTCATTTTTATTATAAACATACATGCCAAAAACGTACCAATATTATAATTTGTGCGAAAGTATAGTGCGCCATTTAGAAGTGAAGAAGGCTGCCATTTTATTCACGTCTAGCTAGCTTTCTGATTTTTTCAAGTGCTGAAAATTTCTGAGTGGTTTTATAATAACGGTTTTTAAATTATTCAATCATTTGCTAGTACTCTGAGTCTCGAGTGTGTTTATGCTTTTACGTATTCTATGTAAAAAGGATAAACATATCCACTATTTAACATTTAGGAAAAATTTAACACATCGTCAGCATTATATTTATCAAGTATGAATATGAGCTCCACAGCTTTGAAAATAACAGTCGATGTGAATGCGATTTGTTCTAGGATTCATTCGATTTGACAGAGCTAGTGAACCACGATTACCAAGGTACATTGACTTTGCTCTGGAGCTGTTAAGTTGTTGTCGGATTGTTTGCGAATGACCAGTCATTTCCTAGTGTTTTATAGAAAAAAAGTTGCAGACAACAGCATCGATTATCCTTTATTGACAAGTATGATATACTACTGATAGATCACGAAAGACATCTTTAAAATCTCTGTATATTTAAAAACCACTTGAACTACAAATTTTATCAAAATAAAGCTTCTCAAGCCATACACTTTGAAAAAGACAGCTACAATTATGTTTTTAGGTCAAAATAATTTCTTCCTCAATATTTTCTTCTTCCTCCCTCAAATTAATTTTCATGATAGGTATTCTAATAATCATTGCATATATTTACCCTTGGCAAACTGAATTACTATCAGCAAATTTATGGATTTAAACTGAATACAATGCAAATATTAGTTTTTTTTATTGAAATATGGTGATTTATTCGTTATTGCCATCAACATTTAAGAGAAAATCAAGAATTTTATTTTAAATAGGACATACATTCATGGCACCATTTAACCTCAAATTCTTCCAAATTCACCTGAGTATTTATAAACAAAAGAGACCTCTTACCTTTGCCATTCATATGCAATCGTATTTGCATCCCCGTTTTTCCCCCTTTAAAAAATAATGTAATTTGAAAAATCGTAATTTTTGGACTAAAATCACGATATCTTTTGAACGGATGTATGAAATTACGTTTTTTCTTCATCAAAGTGTGTATTTAAACAAGTTCTAAAAGTTTGCTAAGAACACAAATGTCATAAAACTTGAAATGAAAAAGATAGGCGAAAAATTCTAATTTTATCAGGGCCACCCTACTCTTAAGCGTAAAAATGTACATAACTAATGACACAAAAGACCTACGACTATGGTTTTTGCAGCAAAGTTGCTTTAAATTTAATAAGTAACAACTTTGTTGAACATTGTATTGCTGTATGTCAAGAAATGTGAAAGATAGAATTTTTATTTCAATATATTCGAGGGCCACCCTAACTGAAATTGATGTCAAATTAAAGCCCTAATTATAAGCTGCAACTTTGCTGAAGACAGTTTTGTTCTAAGATTGCATCTTCATAGTGAAAATAATTTATTCCTGCTAATTTTTCATTCTGGCCCAGTGTGAACTGACAGAAGCGAACAGATTAAAACACTAAAGATTGGACTCGGAAAAAATGCGACACTTTGTTTTGGGTGTAACTTTTCATCGCGTGGTTAATAATTTTGTCATGGACGACGAGACATATATCAAGGCGGACACCAAACAAATTCCCGGCCTCGAGTTTTTTGTCGGTGCCGTCCCGCATGGAGGTTCCGGAAAAGTTCCGGAAGAGAAAGATGGACAAATTCGCGAAGAAGTACCTGTTGTGGCAGGCGATCTGCGAGTGCGGACGGTACAGCAAGCCGTTCGTTACAACCGGCACCATAAACGGGCAGATTTATCGAGAGGAATGCTTGCTGCCATTCCTCCGCTCTCACCGTGGTCCCACGCTGTTCTGGCCGGATCTCGCTTTGTGCCATTACGCCAAGCCTGTAATGGATTGGTACGAAGCAAAGGGCGTTAATGTGGCCCCAAGGAGGTGAACCCGCCAAATACACCAGAACTTCGTCCGATCGAAAAGTTTTGGGCGATAATGAAGAAGAAGAAGTTGTACAAAAGCGGAAAAACATTCAAGACCGATGAAGCTTTGAAGAAAAACTGGGAGAAATTGTGTAAGAAAGATGGACAAAGCCTCGCCCAAGATTTCATGAGCAGTTTTAAGAGAAATATACGAGCATTCAGCTTGGGGGAGGAAATTCAATAAATAAATTAAGCCAAAACATAGCTAATAGATAATTATTTAATCCCTGAAAATTTGGTTGGTGATCATTGTTGTGTGTGTCATTTTTTCCGAGTCCAGTCTTTATCTGTACTTCCTAAGTCTTGGTCGGTTAATAAAATCTTAAGAGAGTTTAACGCACCAATGTATTTAGTGAGGCAGGTAAAGGATCTTGTTGATGAACAGGGTATTCTTTGTTCTACCACAAAAAGAAGGGGGCATGGTATTGATGACAGCAGTGGTTGAATACTGATCGCTGTATTTAAGAAACGAGTATTAATCCTGTTGATCTCGTTGATAAAATTGTCAAACTTATAACTCATGACTTTATTTATAAACATCAATCATCATTTCTCAGATATAAAAAAGATTCATTGAAGGATGACAAAATTCTTGTGATTTGTGATTTCCCTGACAATTATTCATTTATAATTAAAAACTCTGCTCAAGGATATCATTGGAAAAACTCGCAAGCAACAATACACCCATTTGAAATTAACTATAAGAGAGATAACAAACTTGCAAATGTTAGCTTCATTATCATATCGGAAGTAATGACTCATTATGCAGTTGCAGTTCAGTTGTTCATCTCAATAATGATAGATTTTATGAAAAAATTAACGAACTTTACTAAAATTTAATTTACGTCTGATGGGGCAGCATCCCAATACAAAAATAAGAAGAACTTTGCTAGTCTATGTAGATTCCAGTCATATCATGCACTAAGAGCAGAATGGCATTTTTGTTGCAACGTCCCATGGAAAGGGTTCCTGTGATTCTATTGGTGGCACTCTCAAGCGAATGGAAAAGAGATCTAGATTATTTAAATACCATAACAAACCCACGAGAGTTATATAACTTGCCAGTAGAACAGACCGATAAAAATAACCACAAATTAAATTGCTGTTACGTATCCATTGAACAGTACATTAAAATGTCATAAGAACTTGAAAAAATATATAATAACGCCAAAACAATACCAGGCACTCAGAAATTCCACAGGTTTTTACCTATTCCTGGCGACAAAGTAGAGGCAAAAAAGTATTCTAATTCAGGAGATAAACCAAACATATTTACCATGACCTGTACAAAAAAATTGAAAAAAACATGTTTAAAAATAGCTTTAAAACAAATATTATAATATGTTTATATGAGACATTATAAATAAATGAATAAATAAAAGGGAAATTCAATACATATTGCGATCAAACATTAAAACCCTTCCATATGATTGAAGAAATAGGACAAAATCCCCTAACAAATTGAGTTTCATTGGATTCTGGGATGGTTATGACCTTCACTGGTTTAGTTTTTGATAACAAAATACACTGAAAAAAAAGTCAATGAGACTTGAACAAGTTTTTTTTAGAAAAACTTTGTTTTTTGAACGGTTGGTAGGGAACATAATAACCTATCTTGAGACAAATTTTCATCGAAATCAAAAATTTCGTTCTTTTTAAATCGACTTTGAATATATTTTTAAATGATTTTTTTCAGTGTAGGGCTCATTTTGGATTTTTTTCTTAAAATTTGACTTATTTTGTGATAACCAGCCAAACAAAACTTTTTTGTAGGAGTAGTCTTTTTTTATTAAACACATTTGAAAAAAAAAATTGATAAAAAAAAGTTTAGCCCTTTTCAGAAGACAGTCTAGAAAAAAATAGTCATGGTCTACACACCCAGAAAGTTGCGTTGAAATCTGAGAGGGTGCTGCCAACTTCTAATACGATTAGGGGCGAAAACCGTCTAAGGAGGCTTTTGATTCAGTTGCCATTGATGATGTGGACTTTCCGGAATTTTAAATAATTTTACGTACAATTTGTTGTCTGAAAAGCAAATGAACTTATCACTTGGACAACTAACAACTTCCCAAATTAGTGACATGGGTCTGCCCCAAGGCTCATGCCTCAGTCCCCTTCTTTTCAAACTTTTACGTCTAAAAAAAGACAATTGTTTGACAGAACAATGCACGCTAAGACAACTTGCTGACGACAGTGTAGTCTCCTTAAGAGGCTCACATGCCGACAACTTGCAAGGACCATTGCAAAATTCGCTAGATAACCTATCTTCTTGGGCTAGGAACCTAGGGATCGAATTTTCACCGCAGAAAACTGAACCGGTAGTGTTTACTCGAAAGCGGTATACAGCCAACATTACCCGATCATTATCTTTCAAATACCTTGGGGTCTGGTTTGATTCAAAGTGCACTTGGAATGCCCACATTAGGTATTTAAAGCAAAAATGCCAAAAAAGGATCAACTTTCTTCGTTCAATTCGTGACACATGGTGGGGCGCTTATCCGGGAGACCTCATAACCCTTTATAAAACAACTATTCATTCTGTTCTAGTTTATGGCTCTTTTTGCTTTCTCTCAGAAAAACTCACCTTATAAAAATGGAGCAAATTCAATATCGTTGTCTGCGTATTGCTCGTAGCTGTATGCACTCAACGCATAACATGAATCTCGAAGTTCTGGTAGGAGTAAAACCTCTCCATAATCAGTTCTGGGAGCTCTCGCTCAGAATATTAATCAAATGTGGAGTGAAAAACGTATTTGTAATAGAAAATTTTGTAGAAATGTTGGGCTGAACACACAATCTTGATTTATGAGAATTTATATTTCATGCTATATTCCAGACCGTGCTCACTTGCTCACTTAACCTATAGCAGTTCCTAAATTCATTATGATCTTTCCATGAAACAAGCACCCCATGGGATTCCAGATCAACTTCGTTCTATTATTATTCCGCGTATTTTTACTGAAAAGTACTGAAAAAGGTTCCTCGCTGATGGGTGTTGCCTTAAAGGATCCACTGGCTTCGGTGTCTTCAATGAAATCTCTAGTGCCTTCCGCAAACTTCAGGAACCTTGTTCTGTTTATGTTGCTGAGCTGGCAGCAATCAACTTCGCATTGGGGACGATTTCCAACATGCCCGCAGACCATTGATTCATCTTCTCGGACAGTTCGATTGAAGCTCTTAGGTCGATGAAACCTAGTAGACACTCATCGTCTTACTTCCTTTAAAATCTTAGGGAGCAGATCAGTGTGCTTGTCGAAAGATCATTTTTGATCACCTTTGTATACATCCCTTCACGTTGCTTAATAACAGGCAATAAGAAAGCGGACTCGCTCGCAAAGGTCGGTGCCCAGGAAGGCGATTTGTATGATAGACAAATTTTGTATGATTGGGGGTATCCTTGGTCAGCCCAAAACTAAGGTGGCGGTTCCATTAGTATTGGAACCTTATTGACTCTGTAGCGGATCGGATATTGGTTTGTCTTTTGATAATGTTCTTTTAAATACTGGATTCTGTGATCTGAATTGCAACAGAATTTCCTGATCGCTGGGAATACTTGCGAACTTTTGTGGTAAACATCAAAGCTTTTCACGATTATGTTGCTGTAAAGCAAATTGATACTTTTGAAGAAATTTATATCTGTAGATGAAATCAGTTCGTTTTTTTTTTTGCATAACTGGTTTGAATTGTTACCAAATTAATTATCTAAAAGATAAAATCGTCTAGCTCAAACCTAGGGGTAAGGGTGGGACCATCATCATCATCAACATCATCATCATCATCATCATCATCATCATCATCATCTATGATAGACAAAATCATGATGAATTCATTAGAGTACCCATTCAAGTTGTCTAACCGATTGAGACACCGGAAATCTAGGACGGCTGTTACATTCCATCATTCCTATTGTTTCATCAAGGGCGTGTTTTAAAGATCTGCGCGTTAGCCGTGATTTCATCCATGTGATGAGTAGACTTATGTCCATCCACTACCAGTTAGATGCACATCTCTTTCGAATTAACCTCGTGGACAGCAATCTTTGCCGGTGGGTGTGGAAACGGTTATGACGACATCGATCACGCCGTCTGGAATTACACGTATAATGACAACGCCAGAACGCAACTTCTGAATACCCTGGAGGTCCAAGGAAGACAACCTTATGTTGCGTTGAGAGATCTCGCGTTCTGTGCTCTATGCAATCGGTTTATGTGTTTCTTCAAATATCTAGTATAAGAATTCAATCTGCTTGTGTTTTTGTTTTTCTTTATTCATTAGTTTGTGTTTGTTTTGTTCCGACATCTTAAAAAGTCTCATAGTCGCCCAATGGTAACCACGTCCACCAGAACACAAAAAGCGAGCCCTGACCATTCTGCACCAAGTTATTGTGCTGGCGACAACTATCTGATGAGACTACAGAATCCTATTTCCATGTTCCTCTATACAACGCATCCTCAATAAATGTCACTTATTTTAACCACGGCTTAACCGCGACTATACGGTCCAAGTCCTACTAATCCAAGTATTAGGTCATTAAATTATGCAAAACGCTATTGCGACTCCCAAATAAATGAACTAGTCAAAAAAACTCCAACCTTCCTCTTGATGAAGCCCATCAGTGTCCGCTCAGTGGAAAAGGATTCGGAATCAGCACATTTCTGGATTGGTCCAACTTCCGGGCAATGGGGAAGATTAATTAGTTTGGGGACAAAATCGATTTTGTTGGCAGAATACCACTCCAGCACCACCTTGGAATAGTAGAAGCTGGCGTTTTCAGGCCACAACTGCAAATCGCAGGCCAAATCATGGTACTCTTCGCAAACCTGTCAGCAACACAAATTTGAATCTTCCAGGCACATCTCAACGTCCAATCGCGGGAAGCTACTTAAAATCGAGATTGACGTATGTTTCGTCAGTGATGAAAGAACAGCCCTTGTGTTTCGTCAAATGTCGAACAAGAGCCTTGTACGACTTTATACGACTTGTATCCTCCCTTGGCAAGGATGTTCCGCACCGTTCTAAAGTTGGCGTTGTACCCTCTGGCCACATCTCGGATTGAAAGACCGGGGTTGGCTTTAACGCACCTCAACACTTTACTGCGCAGCTGACGATCCCTGGCTCAAGTTTTTCGTAGGTCCGCTTATTGCTTTCTACACACAGGGCTTCCTAGTAGGATTTGAGCACTTGACAAATTTTTTTTTTTTTTTTCGGCATCTTCAGTACCTTAGCGGTGGTTTTCCTAAGGCGAAAAGTAAAGCCGTTGGTCCCGGCTCATGTGTTGATGAGTGCGATATGTAGGTTCTAGGTGGTGAAGTCGTCTTCCTGGCGTCGGTGGCTGTCCCCACGTTTTCAGAAAATAGGCCGACAGAAAATAAACGAATAAAAAAAGGACCTTAGCCAATGTTGGAAATTGCCAAAGGATGGGATCGCCCCCGTAATAGTTATCCCCTTATAAAACGACCGATGCTCGGAATTCACTAATAGGGGGATTATTATCTTCCTGTAAACACATAAGTAGTAACTAACATATTATTATGTCTGTCATATATAAACGTTACATTGGCTTTATGTTCACAATAGTTACGTCAGGTTACGTGACCTTTAGTATATAAACATACGTTTAGTCTCGCTACTAATTGGAGTCCAGTCTGTCTAAATCTGTATGTGTCGATTTGGGTTCGATTAGAGTATTGAAATCGTTCTCTTTCAGAGATCCGTACTAAACTTTAAGAGCTATCAAGCTGTACACTTGGTTTGTAGATGCAACGTTGTAACTAAGGGTAGGTGAGGTATGTTCCAGTTCCTTGTAGCATAGACTTATTACAAAAAGGTCCAAGAAACTTGCACTTAACCAACTAGATAAAATACAATAATTCCTTACTCACTTCTATCTGCATGCACTTTTATCAGCCTTCTAACAATAGTATTTCCCCCTTCAGATCTGCGATCTGTCGCTCTCCTTTGTTGTTACCTAAGGTGAGGGATACAACCGTCGATCGGCTGTAGACGTTCATATTATAGAGGTGCGCAGGCGGGATCTTACTTCATTCCGCGCCGTACGTCTAGCACTGCTAACTTAGCCACCGAGCTGTCGTAGATACCGGATGACGTCCTCACCATCGCTGATCAGGGCTGCCCATCTCGACCGGGATGAGTGCAGATGACTCTGCCACTGGGCCAACAATTTCGAGGTAACTTAGGATAGGCAATCACCACCACATTGTCTTCTTCAATCGGCTTGGCCACGATGAGTCACTTGCTTTGGCGAGTTATCTTGGGCGGGTAATCCTTAACCCACCGTTTACAGAAATGGTTGGCCTGAACATGGGGCAATCTCCAAAATTGCTTTAGTACTGCCCCGATATCGTCGATAGTGCACAGTGATTTTACCCTCGCAAGAAGTGGTTGGGTGTTAAGACTGGACCTGAATCGTCATCCACGGGACATGAGCCAAAGGTCGAGAGTTCAAAGTGTTATCTACTTCGGTGACCACGTTTCTTAGAACTTCGTCAGTTAAACTTCTTATAGCAAGGATCGCCATTGGGTTCTTCTTCACATAGCCTATCAAGCGCTCCCAGCTGCCTCACATGTGCTAACCGTCTTCAAGATCTCGTCATCCGGCTTGCGGGCCACTTCCAGAGCTGTGCCAGTTGCTACCTTAACTATTCGTACGAGTCACTCCTATGCGTCACCCATATGGGGCGCAGCTGATGGGATGAACTTCCAGCTAGTCTTCGCGCTTGTAAACGTCAATGCTAAGGCTTGATTACTCTGACAGACTTCTTCTTTGAGCTCTCGACTCACACCCTCGTCCGTGAAGAACTCTCTAGGTGGCCCCCGGCAAGATACAAAGCGGCGCACGTCCATGATGCATGACTCCGTGCTTAGAGAGTGTCGGCGCGTCGAGAGCAGCACCGATTCTGCCAAACATGTCCGGGATTCCATAATCATTCATAAATGGCCACGTTTTGTAGATTGGACTCGATTTGTGAACAGTGGCGGTGGTCCTTGCAAATCAATTTCCAATTCTTCCGGGGAAGATTCCTTCTGAGAGATCTTCCAAAGAAGTTCTTCGGCTCGCTTCAGATCATTTTGAATGAGGACTCCCAGCTGCAAATGCTTCTGCCTCTTCTTACACAAATGCTACCGTTAGCTGTGTTTCGTTCACGAGTTGAACTAAGCGATTTCAATCGGGATATTCACTCGGTGCGTAAGATGGCTCAGGAGAATGGCATTTGTGCGTAATTCTTCTTTCGTCGGAGCAATCGAAAGCTGTATCGGCTAGGAACCTTCTGGTTCGAATAGAAAATTGGGTCCTGTGAAGCTCCATCAAAAGGTTGCGGTTCGTTATTCCATTTTTGTTGCTTGATCGGTTTAGTGGGAACCCTCCTCTACTCCATCGGATCGGTGGCCGATCGAATTTCCTCAATGCAAATTTGCGTAATACAGGGTGCGGCAGAAAATAATGCGTAATTTTTTTCTATTTCTTTCAGATCCCATTTTCAACTAATTCACTCAATAATATCAGCATTTTCGAGTGCAGTTATCTTTACAAATTCCTTTTAAACAAATTTATTCAATGTGTCCTCCATTTTTATTAATAACATCCTTGAGCCGACGCCGGAAGCCAGAGCATGCCTTTCGGACTTAGTCCTCCGACATTAACTGCCATGTGCATGTTATGGTTGACTTCAGAGTTTTCACACTAGGATGTGATGTTTTGCAGGCTTGGGCTTCAACATATGCCCAAATCGAATAATCCAACGGATTAAGATCTGGACTGCTAGGGGGCCATAAATCCTTCGGCCAAAACTTCGTGTTTTCATTCAATCATTGATGGGTTCGATTAGACGGGTGACACGGCGCTCCATCCTGCTGTAAGACAACGTTTTGGTACTCGGAGAAGTTGATCCTCACCCAGGGAAGCACTTGGTCCTCTAAAATACCGATATACACTTCGGTATTGATTTAAGCCCCAGCATCAATGAAAACAGGCGGCATTTTCAAACCGTTGGACGCCACCAAGCCAAACATTATGGCACCAGCCGGATGTTCGGTTTGAAATTTGAATTTTACTTTTTTCGGAACGTGCTCCATTTTCTGCGGTGAAATGAACGGAAGCTTTTCGTCGGAGAACAGGAATATCATTTTTTCCTTCTTCAACAAGGAAATCAATTTCTTGAAACGAGTCCCTCGTAGTTCCTCGACCCGGTCCGTAAGCAAGTGGCGTGGTTCATTCTGGCTCTGAGAGATGTATGCAGGTCTTTTCTGATGATTCTCCGCATGGATTTCTCCGAAATATTGGCCTTCTTTGCAAGTTTTATTATGGAACGCACCAGGTTGCGAGCAATTTCGGCACGGACCGATTTGATCACGTTCGGCGTGCGTGCAAAGCGCGGACGTCCGCTTGACGGCTTCCGCTGCTTAGGACCATCCTGCAGGGACCATCCTGCAAGGACTTTTTTGTGCGGTAAACTGTTGCCAAATGGCACTCTACCACCTCTGCAATCTATTTCGGCTTCGTTGGGCGAGCAACAAACTGGTGATCACTTCTTTCGCGAACATATTGACGAATTTGCCATAAAACAAATAGAATGTTTGGATGCAACACTTGAAAGTAAACATAAACAAATACACTTTCGACAGAAATTAGTCACTACCTACACGAATTAACCCAAAACTCAAGTTTGAACATTTTCGCATTATTTTCTGCCGCACCCTGTTCATAAGTCTGTTTCATGACGAAACAAGCAAATCAAGACAATACCACAACGATTTACAACGTCAATTTTCCAGGGTTGCCAGGTTATCTCTTCGAAAAGTACAAATGTCAAGAGAGTAGCACAGAGTGCCAAACATGTTTCGTTATGGTGTAAGATTTTCTACTACGGTGTGCCTGGCACACTGTTCTAAGTGACTCGTCACTTTAGTTGAACACCTTATTATACATTCAACTCAAAAATAAATTCAGATAACATTTCCATTCTGCAAACGAGAAGCCTTAAGAAAAATACCAACGAACTCACATTATTTCTTCGGTTTCAAACCGGATCTAATTCAATTAGCAACGAAAGCAAATACTCCAAACATCCCTCACATTTACGTTCAGCAAAACCTAACAGTCCAACAAATGGCAAACGTTGACAAAACACCTACCTGCTGCCTTCTCAGTGTTCCACAAAGTTAGTTCACCGATAATGGGTGTCACCTAGGCCTGAAAAAAAACTTCTCCTTAAACTAAGAAACTGGAACGCGACCACAGTCAAACTCTCGCCTGGCCACCGAATAAAACAGTTTGATCAATTTGTTGATCCAACTACCACCCAACTCGGGTTTCAGTAAAACAACTCTCTCCCATGCCCAAATGTGTACGAATAGGTGAAGAAGTTCGTTATAATCTAATCCAATAAATAACGAAAAATTCGGCAATGACTACCAGCACTAGGTCGGTTTGTTTTCTCGGTCAGGACTGTCAGCTCCGAAACGGGAGGATGGGGTAGTGAAAATGGAAAGAGCGACATAAAAAAAACTTAGTCCATAAACGCGGCACCACCTTCGGCGAAGTCTATATTGAGTTTATGTTTATTTACTGTCCCATCAATTTTCAGTGGCTGCAAAGCAAATAGGGAAAAAATTCGGAATGGCAAAGTCATTTCTACTTTTGCTGGCTACTGCAGTCAATCCGAGTGGCTGCAGCTTTAATTCTGGAAAGCTGTTCGATCTGTTTGCGATTAATTCGTTAGGCTCTCTTTCTCTATTTACGTTTCAGCTTTGACCACTTATACGAAAGTTGACATTGACAGGATAAAGTTTTCCGACCGCGAGGGGGAAATATGCCAAACTTCCCAAAAGGCCGACAGTCGATTTTTATTGCTTTATTTCCTCTCAAATACTCCTCAGTTTCTTCTGGAAGGAGCAACATAATACGACCGAACGACGGCAGTCCATATAATCTGCGTCGGAAAACTCGTACAATTCTGCCAACAAACTTGCATCGTTCGTCTGTAGCTAGGTAGTTGATCGTTTTCGGAAGCTCCGAAGTGGTAAACTATTTACTTTTATATGACAACCGAGTGGCAAGGAAAAAGTTTCTCGCTTGGTCCGATGTGAATGGGAGGAGGGCGAGCTTCTCCCCATAGCCCTTTATGGAAAATAAAATGTAACTCCTTAGCACTATTGAATAGTAGGTACGTATGAGCTGGTTTCGAGTTGCTTCATCTGCGAAAGGATGTGTGACATTATGAAAGTTGTATAAAGATGACGTTGCTTCTTCCTAATCCTTAGCATTCCGAGCACAACTTGCTTATTGCTTGCTCTCAGCTTGGTGTTACGCAAATTTGTTCATTTTGTGGCAAAGCACAATGCTCGGGGATGTCGAGAAAGTTTCCAACCCGAAAGATATCCTCAACCGGACCGGAAATCGAACCCGCCGCCTGCCTTTACAGACTCGGCTATCGGAGGCCCTTTTGTCACTTATGTCGTTCTTCGCCGCTGATACTTATTCGAGGATTCGAGTGAAAAGATTACTGCTGTCCTGTTACACACTATGTGCTCACTCGCCGACACTCGGATTACCATACAGAGAACCAGATATAGAAAGTGGTCCCATGGATGCGGGAAATGATAATGGCGATTCAAACTATTGTTGGATCGTTTCCCGTTATCCTGATGTAGTTTGCTGCAGAAAGTTCAAGTTTCGCTACATTGTTTCTCGATTCCACGGAGTTAGAGCTTTATGCAAAAAGGTTTTCGGAATAATGACCTTATTTTCCTTCGATGGAATAAAACGAATAACTGATTCTAGTGATTCTATTAAGAATTCGAAAGTTCCTCCTTGTCAGTGGATAGAGTGGAAGACTGATGATCATTTTTGGGATTTCTCGCAAAATGACAGAGGGCGGCTCAAGTGATGGAACCGGCTTTTCTCAAATATCTATTCGTTCTATTCGTTCGCCCAGGTTTTATAAGGGAATCATGGGCCATGATTGAGACTTGCAGAATACTAAAGGGTGAGTCGATAATTATTGCGACACTTCTGATGGATTGGAATATCAACTATAGTTATCGAAATGAAACCAAATTTTTAAAGCAAATCAATATATATATAAATGAATTTCAGTCTGTCTGTCTGTCTGACCCTAATAGGCTCAAAAACTACTGAATCGATCGGCGTAAAATTTTGTATGCAGGAGTTTTTAGAGCCGGAGAAAGTTCACTGGAAAGGGGGGCTCCCATACAAATGAAACACTCATTTCTACATAACTCAAAAACTAATCAAGCAAATGAAACCAAATTTAGCATGTGTGTGTTTTTGAAAGCAAAAAAGGTTTCTATGGTAGCTTGAGAATCCTTCCCGTTCTAAAAGGGGGGGCTCCCATACAAATAAAACAATATTCTACATAACTCGGGAACTAATCAAGAAAACGGAACGAAATTTAGCATGTGGTGGTTTTTGAAGACAAAAAATGTTTCTATGTTGGTTTGAGACCCCTCCCTATTCTAGGGGGGGGGGGCTCCGATACAAATGACATACAATATTCTGCATGACTCGAGAACTATTCAAGCAAATGGATCCAAAATTGGTATGGGTGAGTTTTTCAAGGCCCTGGAAAAAGGGGCCCCCATAAAAATGAAACACGAATTTAAGCCAAACATGAGAATTATACCTACTGCTATGCAAATTTCTATGTAGGAGTATTTAGGTCCGGGAGAGCATCTTAGAGCACTTCAAGACCCCTCTCGCCTTAAGAAAGGGGCGCCCTCAAATGAAACGAAATTTGGCATTGGCGAGTTTTTGAAGGCAAGAAATGTTTCTACGGTGGTTTGAAAGCCCCTCCTCTTTGAAAGAAGGGGCTCTCATACAAATGAAACATGAATTTGAGCCAAACATGAGAATTGTCCCTACAGGTATGACTATTTTTATGCATAGACTTTTGGAGTCGGGGAAGGTTCTTATGATGGTTGGAGGCCCTCCCGCATCTGGAAGGGGTGCTCCCATACCAATGAAACAAAAATTTCAGCATAACTCGAGAACTAATCAAGCAAATGGAACCAAATTTGGGATGTGGGGATTTTCAGAAACAAGAAATGTTTCTATGGAGGTTTGAGACTCCTCCCCTCTCTGGAAGGGGTGGGCTCTCATGAAAATTAGACACAAATGTCAACCAAACATGAGAATCATACCTACTGCTATGAAAACTTATATTTAGGGGTTGTTGAGGCCGGAGAAGGTTCTTATGATGGTTCGAAGGTTCTTATGATGGTTCGAAGCTCCCTCCTTCCCCCTGGAAGGGGAGGGCGTCCATACAAATGAAACACAAATTTCTGCAAAGCTCGAGTTCTTGGAATTGGAGTTCTTCAAATGGAACCAACTTTGGCAGGTGGGGGATATTGGGCAGGATTTTTTTTCTTAGGTGGTTCGAGACTCCTTCCCTCTGGAGAGGGGGAAGGAGGGCTCTTAAACGAATGAAACAGACATTTGAACCAAACATGAGAATTATCCATGCAACTTAAACACAAAATGTGTATTTCTCGGGAAAGAAGCATATTCTGATAGATGTTTGAACCCCTTTTTAGTCAAGAATTGGTTGAGTTATTTTAACCAGATTCATTCAGAATCATAAACGCGCCAGTTTTATTAACTTTTCAATCATTTAGTTACATGCGTTGCAAGGCTCGCACCGGGTTCAGCTAATCAATATATATTTTAGCTTTCAAGAGTCGGTAAATTTAAGGATGGGTTTAGATAAAATGGACATCTGCGACATCAAACTCCTCTACCAGGGCCTCCCAAGCAGGAACGAATAACTTGATAACTGGCTTTGGTATTTAAGAGCGCTGCATAAGAGGTATAATACCTGAGGTTAAAACCATAAAGATGTTCCCAAAATGTTATACGAATACACCAGATTTAGGTGCAATTCTTAGGTATTTTTTAGGTATTTTTCTGCTCATACTGCGCTCCCAAATACCAAGGCCAGCTAATATCATGATTAGGTATTCAGGTGTTATTTTCTCCTCCACGGACTGAGCACATTATTCCGGTAAGTTTTCTGACGTGAGACTACGTCTTTGTTTTCTATACTGAGGTAAAATTAAAAAAAATCTCATAACAACCGTCACGAAGACTGGTCAGGTTTTGAGCGTTAATATCTCAGTCATTTCTCGAAAGATTTTCAAAAATTTTGCAACAATTGATCGAAACGCATCACATTCAATAGAAAACAATGTTGTTTTTGTATCAAATACTATTGGAAAGATCAGAGGTGGTAAGCCTTGTCTTAAACAGAATATTAACCCTTCTAGGCCTAAGGAATCATAAGGCCTGTACACGAAAAAATGCACCATTTTCATCCGTGTGAAACTTTTTTGTCCCTAAATAAAAATTGTTGAAAATCTGAGTATAACTAGTTTGAATAACTAGTAAATTGTTTACATGTGCAAAATTTCATAACAATCGGTTCAGTGGTTATTGAGATGTCATCGAAACAAGAAGAAAATCGCTTAATAATTTTACGCACCATCATGGAAAATCCGACTTCGACCATGAAATGGATCGGAAGACAACTGGGAATCACCCATCGGCTGTGTTTTGGGTGGTAAAATCGTTAAAGGAGCCCCAGACGACCGGGCTGCGGTCTGGAAGTGGAAAAAAAAATCGAAGACAGCTGACCCTGTGAAGGCCCGGAAGGTGTTGGATTATTTCAAGTGTAATCAGAATCCTTCAATTCGCAACGCGGCTCTGAAGGCAAAGTGTTCCGCCTGGTTCGTTCAGCAAACCATGAAACGAGCTGGGCAAGGCACCGAACCAGCGTGATCAACAAAACACGGCGGCCAAATCCCGCGCAAGGAATCTGTATCGAGAGTGGTTAACGAAACCGATGTGTGTGGTTTTGGATGACGAAACCTACAACAAGGCTGACGCAAAGCAGATACCGGGGCTGGAGTTCTACGTTGCCAACTCACGGTGTGATGTTCCGGAAAGCATAAGGTTGAAGAAAGTGGACAAATTCGCCATAAAATACTTGCTCTGGCAGGCCATATGCCAATGCGGTAAACTGAGTGAACCGTATATCCCAACGGGTACCATCAACAGCAAAATTCACTGCACCGAGTGCCTCCAGAAGCGTCTGTTGCCCTTCCTGCGGTCCCACGGAGGTGAGACATTATTTTGGCCGGAGCTGGCATCATGTCTTACGCGCGATCCACGTTGGATTGGTACAGAGTCAATAACGTTGTTTTTGTACCAAAAACCACCAACCCCCCTAATTCCCCAGAGATTCATCCGGTGGAAAAATTTTGGGCCATAATGAAGACCAAAGTTTGAAAATTGTCCAAGGTGTTTAAGAACGAGCTGGAGTTGAAGAAAGAATGGATGAAAGTGACCAAAAATGTCGGCTCTACCATTGCACAAAATGTAATGAGGGGCCTTAAGGGAAAGGTGCGAGCTTTCAGCGATGGAGAAGAAATTGAATAAAATAATTATGCTGAAACAAAATCCATATCCATTCCCTGAAGGTTTCAAGAAAATCCGACATAAAATAAATTTTTGGCGAACACTTTTGCCTGGTGCATTTTTTTCGAGTACAGGCCTTATGTGACCCCAAAAGGAAAATGGCTGAATAAAATCACAGACTGAATAACAGTGTACACTGTTTTCATAAAATTTGTTCTAGATTAATTTTTCTGTCTGGAAAATATAAAAAAAACATATGAGTATAAGGCCAAATTGACCTTAAACATACCCCAAATATCCTGAATATGAAGAAGTTCAGGAAGAAAAAAATAAATACTTTATTAATAGTATAGGGCGTTGTTTTCGAATATGTTACTACCCGATCAGGACTGAATAACTTGATAACTGGCCTTGGTATTTAGGAGTTCAGATTAAGAGATAAAATACCTGATTATAATACCATTAAATTGTTCCCTCAATGTTATGCGAACACCAAATTGAGGTAAGACAATACCACGATAGTACCTCTATGGTATTCCCAGGTGTCCAAAATAACAAGTTTTGTTATTCTGTAGATATTTTGCATGCAATTCTTAGGTATTTTGTTAATGAATTTCACCTCTTAATCTGAGCTCTTTAATACCAAGGCCAGTTATCAAGATCAAAATTAGGTATTCATATGATGTTGTCTCCTGCTCGGGTATGCATACGTATTAAATACGTTAAATATTTTCGTATCTTTCTGGGATGTTCAGGGTTATACAAAGTGGACTTGAATTCAGAGCTACTAATCCACAGTTAGCTTTAAGGACTGTATAGGACTATGATATGTATTCAAACATATTGAATGAACCTTTTCAAATGTCAACAGTCATTATTTGATGATTTTGTGGTGTTCTAGGTCATCAAAACTGTCCATGTTGGGCTATATAAAATAACTCTACTTTTTCAACCATATTTAGTAAATATTTTCGAACGTAAACAAAGATTTCAAGATAAACCAAGATGATCAAGGTCATCCAAACTACCCTTGAGTTTAGAACACAAGATCCACAGTTATAACAGCAGATTTTTTAACAGCAGGTCAACCAACATAAAGCGACAACATTGGGATTTTCCAGGTCAAACTATCCTAAGGTGCAAAACATTATATTTACAGCTGCAACAGTAGCTTCTTGAACTACATGTACTACATGTGACTACATGTATTCAAACACATTCTATGAATCATTTGAAAAGTCAACACTCAATATTTTATAACTTTCTGATCCTCTAGGTCATCCAAACTGTCTTGACATTCAGAACTTAAATTGACAGTTGTGACAGTAACGTTGAGGCAAAACGAAGTTACAATAAATATTCAAACACATTCATATAATATTTTTAAAGTTCAACAAACATTATGAAGCAATATGTAATTTTCTGGGTCGTCCAAACTCTCTTTGAGATCAGAAAATAGGACGTACAGTTGCGACAAAAGCCCTGTGGGCTTTGCAACGCAAAGCTGTGTATGGAAACATACTCATTGAATAACTTGGAAGACAACAGCCATTATGAGATAATCCACACTATCCTGGAATTCAAAACATCACATTTATATCAGAAATTTTGGTAACCATCAAAAAGATCCAATTGATTGAAGAAAAAATGCGGATCATGACTGAGAACCTTCGTGGAGAAGCTGCAGGTTGTGGAAATCGGTTAAAAGATATTATTGGAGCGACCGAAAAAAATGGGTACAAGAGATACTGTGATGAGCGACTCACCGCTTAGTTTTTAGAGGTAAGTTCTTATAAAATGCTCTCGATCTCCAATTCTGTTGAACATACGATTTATATGTCTCCAGAAATTTATTTGTATTGACTTTTAGACAACTTTGCTTAAGACATAAACTCCCGAACTCAAAATCCTAAAAAGTTCAATTTTTATCTCAGTTTTAGGGGGATTGATCACAAAAATCATGCCTTCAAAAGACGAAGTTCATCAAATCCTTCAACTTAGCCAAAAACGCTATCACTCTAGCTTCACTATTTGCAGAGCAACCAGTTGAGACCGTTAAAATCGACCACAGTTACTTACCTTACCAATCAGGCCAAGACCGGTGTGGCCTCTGCTGTACACAGAAGTTGTCTCCTTTGTAATCGGTCCATGGCTGTACATCGCGGAGAGTCCGCAGGTCACCTTCTACTTGATCGATCCACCTTGCTCGTTGCGCGCTTAGTCTTCTTGTAACCGTCGGTTCGTTTTCGAAAACCATTTTAACAGGGCTGTCGTCCAACATTCTTACGGCATACAGCCCATCGTAGTCCACCGATTTCAGCGATGGGAGGTTCTCCCAACAACTGATGCAATTCGTGGTTCATTCGCCTCCTCCACGTTCCGTCTTTCATCTGCATTCCACCGTAGGTCGTACGCAGCACCTTTCTTTCAAAGACACCAAGGGCACGTTAGTCCTCCACTAGCAATGTCCATGTTTCGTGGCCGTGGAGAACTACATTACTAATAAATGTGTTGTACGTGGTCAACTTTGTAGTTCGGCGAACTTTGTTCGATCTCAGCGTCCTTCGGAGTCCAAAGTAGGCTCTCTGCTGGTGTCGTTATCGGCGGCCACCAATGAGCTCAGATACACAAACTCGTCTACTACCTCGATTTCATCACCGTCGATCTGAACTCGTGGTAGGCGGCTAACATTGTCTTCTCGTGAGCCTCTTCCGTTCATGTATTTTGTTTTCAACGCATTAATGACAAGCTCAATCCTACCAGCTTCAGCCTTAAGTCTGATGTACGTTTCCGCCATCGTCTCAAAGTTACGTGCTACGATATCAACGTCATTGACGAAGCCAAATAGTTGGACATACTACCTAAAGATCGTGTCCAGTGGTGGCACGGGGACTGGATTTCTACATTTTTTTGATAACATTTGACACTTTTCATAATGACCAAAGTGAACACACGGAATAAAAAAATTACTACAGTTGAAAATGTCATGACATTTTGCAAAAATTAAATCATCTCGAGCAGAAATTTACACACAGGTGCACCGAACTTTTTCCTTATCGTGAATTTTCAAGGCACAGTACATTCGTATTTCTTCTGCTCGATATAACCGATATAACTTTCGTAACAATTGATCTACGTTCTTTTACTGGTGTCTTTTCATTACTGCACATTACACAAACCAACACATACACATCACCAAACCACGCTCTGGACAAAATCACCGCCGCGTCGAGGTCCAGTAAAACAACAAACAAGAAGAAGAACCAAACCACGCACATATTCAACCGTTGTGTATACCGTTGTGTATACCGTTGTGTTGATATATCCAACAACAAAAAGTACCTCTAACACGTACGTCCCCAACCCCTCTGAGAAAGAAAAACATACATTTAAAATTAATAATACTCCACCGTTAGCCATTGAATTTTGATGAGGTTTTTTGCAATAGATCACAAAATTATCCTAGTTTGTGGATCGGCACGGTTTACTTCGAAAGTATCAGAAGGTTCGAATTCCAAGATGAGAGTACTTGGGTAAGTACCTGTCCAGGGATGGTTGGCAAATTATTTTTAGAAGCGAAACATGGTATGCGCCATATCAAACTTCATTATTTTGCAAAACGCGGTAGTCAGAAGACATTTTGAGGATTTATGGCTATACTGGCCACAAAAAAGAGACCCTACGGGATCCGAGTTCTTCCGTAATCAAAACTTTTCCAAAACCTGGCTTTCGACATATCAAACTTCATGATTTTGCAAAACTTTGTCTTCGAAGGACATTCTGAGGGTGTTTGACCACACTAGCCACTTAGGAAGGTCCTACAATATCCGAGTTCTTCTGGGAAAGTGACCATAATCAAATCTTTTCCAAAACCTAGCTTGCAACATAGGGAAAGTCCATTCGTTATGTCACACAAAAAGTGACTTTCTTTAACCCCCCCCCCCCTCCCCTCTTGTCACGGATTTTGTATAGACCTTCAATTTTTTTTGTATGGATTGTCACTCTCAAGCTCCCCCCCACCCCCTTTACTGGGTGACATAATTAATGGATCTTCCCATATCAAACTTTATGATTTTGCCAAACTGTGTCTTAGGAGGACATTCTGAAGATTCCTCCGGAAAAGTGGACATATTCATATCATTGCCAAAACCTGGCTTGCGACACATCAAACTTCATGATTTTGCAAAGCTAGGTCATGAAAATACGTTTGCAGGATTTCTTACCATATTAGCCACTCAGAGAGACCTTGCAAGATCCAGATTCCTCCGGAAAGTGGCCATATTTAAATGTTTTCGAAACCTGGCTTGTGACACATCAAACTTTATGATTTTGAAAAAATAGGTTTGCGAAGGACATTCTGAGGATATCTGACCATATTGGCTACTTGGGAAGGCTCTGCGGGATCCAGATTCAGCCTGGGTGGAAAAGGAAATTGATCCAAAGACAAAGTATTGCAAACTCATGCAGTTTGATATGTCACAAGCCAGGTTTTGGTAACGATTTCAATATGACTACTTTCCCGGAGGAATTCGAATCTCCCACGAACTCCCTAAGAGACCAGTATGGTCAGACACCCTCAAAATGTCCTCTGAAGACAAAGTTTTGCAAAATCATGACGTTAGTTGTGTAGCAGACCAGGTTTTGGAAAAGATTTGGATATGGCCACTTTTTCGGAGGAATTTGGATCCCGCAGGACCTTCCTAAGTAGCCAATATGGTCAGATATCCTCAGAATGTCCTTCGCAAACCTATTTTTTCAAAATCAGTGGCCAGTATGGTCAGGAATTTAGTTTTAATAAATAATAAAGTTTGATGTGTCGCAAGCTAGGGTATGGTAAGAAATTGGTTATGACCACTTTTCCGGAGGAGCTCAAAATCATGCAGGGTCACCTCAAGTGGCTAGTATAGTCACAGTATAGTGGCCAGTATAGTTCCAAACACAAAGTTTAGCAAAATCATGAAGTTTGATGTGTCTCAAGCCAGGTTTTGATAACGATTCTAATATGGCAACTTTTCCGGAGGAACTCGGATCCCACAGGGCCTCTTAAAGTGGCCAGTATGGCCAGAAATCCTCAGAATGTCCTCTGAAGTCCTATTTTTGCAAAATCACGAAGATCGATTTGTTTGCAAGCCAGGTTTTGGAACGATTTGAATATGGCCACTTTCCCAGAGGAACTCGGATCACGCAGGGCCTCCCTATGGTGCCAGTGTAGTCAGACCCTTCCAGAATGTCCTCCGTAGACCTTTTTTTGCAAAATCACGAAGATCGATGTGTCGCAAGCCAGGTTTTGAAAAAGATTTGAATAAGGCCACTTCTCCGGAAGAACTCGGATCCCACAGGGCCTCTTTATGTGGCCAGTATGGTCAGAAATCCTAAGAATGTCCTCCTCAAGCCTATTTTTGGAAAATCATAAATATCGATATGTCACAGGCAGGTTCTGGAAAATATTTGAATATGGCCACTATTCCGGTGAAACTCGGATCCCGCAAAGCTAGTGGCCGGTATGTCATATCCGCAGACCTATTTTTATAAAATCATAAAGTTTGATATGATGTACATCGTCAGAAATGAAGTTTAACATGCCGCATGCCATGTCTCATGTCCATGAGACAATTTTGAGAAAGTGGTTGAATTCCTGAATCCAAAGTTGCTAAAAGAATTCTTATTGGTTGGATAGTTCCATAGTAATGGTCATTTTAGTTTCTGTGTTAAAAATGTTTTCTGTCGGCCTTTTGCATTTTAAAAAAATAAGAAGCCGTACTTGCTTTGCACTCATTATTTCCCTCCTACAGAGTTTCAACATCCTACTATGAAAACATAATGAAATCTCATGTCTTGTAATCGAAAAAGGCGAATTTGTTCTTTGTTGGACACATAACGGTTAAAAAATATGTTGTGAAGAGATTTTTCGATAGTTTCGCGTTGGTTCGTTTGCTGAAAAGAAATGTCTTCTAAATTTTTTTTCTGAATGTCGTGACATTTTTTTACATTAATATAAGCGAGAGCAAGGGGAATATGAACAAAAGGAATCGAAAAAATAAATGTTTTGTCTTTCATACGATACCGCACACACTGTCTCGTAGCAAAGAGCAAAATAAAAAAAGAATACAGGATGTTCGTGCTATTTGATTTTCGCCTTTTGTTCTCAAAACATTACATCTAGCTTGAAGCAGCAGGTGTCAGCAACAATTTTTAGCTTTGTCAAGTGACCATTTTTTTCAGAAGTAAACCGTTTCTGAAAAATGTCACTGGGCCCTACGATAGGTCCAAAAAGATCGATTAGACATGGACCATTAAAAATATGTCCTTTTTAGGACAACCAATTTGATTTTCCCATCTAGAGAGTTTGTTTGATTATAATTTATCTACACGCTCAAAACACCCTCTCTTTCTTTCATATTACTGTCCCTTTTTTTCACACGGAAAAGTTACTCAATTTTCGTAAAAAGTGGATCTACTCAATTTTTGAGTAGATCCACTTTTTAGGAAAATTGAGTAACTTTTCCGTGTGAAAAAAAGGGACAGTAATATGAAAGAAAGAGAGGGTGTTTTAAGCGTTTACATACCATTCCAAATTCTTATCAACTGGCAGCCAGCGGAGGTCGAAATTTAAAAGGTTTCTATATTAAACAGAAGCTCAAGCTTCTGGCAAGAGCATCAAACCTTGAAATTTTACAGTTGGAGACCGTCACGAAATATTGAAAAAAAGAAAGATTTTAACATTCCTTAGAGATTGCTACGTAGTCCTACGCAGTGCCTTGGATTTTCATAAAATATCAATGAAAAGTGAAAATGATTTTATCCCAGTGTAACGATGATGTTTACTTTCCGGTTTCATGGTTACCGCTGTCACCCCTTACCGCCAAACACAATGATAACGGAAACGGAACGGTAAACGACAATTTTGACAGTTGCTGAAAATGACTTCGATACGTCCAATTAGAATCGACTTAAATCTAGCTTGTTTTCTTTCCGACAAGCAGGAATACTCAGATCGGGTTTTGCCGTTTTCCGTTGCCGTTATCATTGTGTTTGGGCCATTAGCCAACTGAATTTGGTTTGCTGCATTGAATGAAGTCGGTTCTAAGTGCGGGTCAAAAATCTGCTGTCACTGTAGTTTTGATAATCAATCGGTAAGCATGAATTAGGTATGAGATTTTAAATCCTAATACGAACATGGATCAACCAGGGCCATTATCATTGTTCCATAAGAATGTTGAGCAAGAAAACTCTGGCCTGGGCTGCCCTTGCATATTTTCCGTACCAGACGGATAATTGATATTCATTGTGGTTTATTGAATTTCATTTCTTACATTTCGAAATTCATAGTGAAAATGAATCTGTTTACATAAATGAATATCAAAGCATTGTGCAAATCGAACGTTCATTTTTCTGGTTACGTTTGTTGTTACGAGTTATCATTTGATTTTCAGATGGAACTAATAGGTAGTCAATGTTATGTTTCCTGAAAATCGACGCGTTTGAACCTAACGAGCATGACTTTTATCAAGACTGGTCCTACGTCACCTTTGCCTTCAACCCCAGTGGGCTGCCCCTTTTAGCTTTTCCCTTACAATTAAAAACAAATCTGTGGCGCCATCTGTAAGGTTATTTCTACTTGATATCTTGAGGGAAGCCATATTTTTACACAGGTAGATAGAGCCGAACGTCTGTCTGCGGTACTGTTAAGATTCAATTTATCCAAAATAAAACAATAAAATATCGGCTTCGTAAGGTAATCGCGATTGATCGTCCAAAGAAACGAACTTCTTAAAACAAAAGTTGCTATACCAGACGTAACACTTTAACGATTAACAATCCTGCTATGAAAAGAGCTTATATCTATATAACTGGTACACCTACCCTATAATAAATGTCCTCTTGTTGCTGAAAACGAATCACCGAAAAATAAAGTAAACTGAAAGGCAGCGCTCACCAGCCCAGCCCAGCATTAGAAACAATCCATCATTTGCTTACAAGGCCAATGAAACTAAGTTTGGGAAACAATCCGGTTGAAAATGTCGAGTTTCTCATCTGGAAATTCCCCCCCCTTCCCAAACATTCACAAAACGGAAAACTTTTCAGCAACCTGCAAGCGAGAGGCAGAAACTTTCACCCAGTCCAAGAAACATCAACTATCAAGTTGGCTCCACCGGGTGTCCAAAGCAGTTTCTTTTTCCGCCTTAATGAACTTCGGTGAGAAACGAACATTTTCTAGGAAAAAGCACACAACTACCTACCCAGCCAGCGTGTCAATATTGACGAAGGCAAACACTTAATTCCAAGAACGGAAGCGGAATGAACAAACTTAACAAACGCTTGAAATCTTACACAAACCGAAGAAAAGAATTCAAAAGAGAGGAGTTTCTTTTCTTTTTTTTGCCATTAAACCAGTGAAGTGAATTAAAATTTAAAACAGGAGAAAAATGATAAAACGCAGCGCCGCAGCAGGGAAGTGATGATGAATAATGAGAACAGCGAACCAACAAATTATGATTCAATCGAGGTGAAAAAAAAAGTTTCCACTTTTAATTAATAATTATTTTGCTTTCGTGCGCTCCTAATTGAATGCGGAATCGATACTGGATCGAGAGCAACGAAAAGAAAGTCACTAACTATATGCATAACTACTTGCTAGGTTGCGGATGAATGAAACCAGTGGGGAGGATGGGTAATAGAACAACTTTAACATGTACATATAAGCTTAAACACAAACAGCCAAAATCACACTTGCTCTAACTTAGGATCTACTATTACACAAACAAACAAAGTTTCTTAAACTAGGTAAAACTCACAAAAAGCTGGGCAGGCAAAAACTGGCTTAAAAGAGGCGCAAAAATATGTTTTCTTTTTTGTCTAACCTAGATGAACACCTGCCCGTCTTCGGAGGCATTCGACAGGGACAGCTGGATCTTCCCGCTCGAATGGGCCGGAATGGTGCGGATGCAGTCTTTGACCGGAGTGACCGGGAAGCGCAGTGGGCCGGTGTATTTTCGCGAGAGGCCCATCGTCTTCGGAGGTGGCAGGGACTTCGGCTGCGTTCGGTTCGATCCGTAGGACAAGGTCGACGACGAAGACGAGCTGGACCCACCGGGAGAGGAGGAAGTTGGACTGACCGAGGTCGGTTTGGTGTAGGCTTGGAGGATCTGGAATTTGAGACAGTCGATGAAGGGGGGTTTGAGTTAGTTGCGATCAATGAAGGTGATGTTAAGGAGTTGGGGTTGCCAGATGGTTATGATTTAGAATGTTTGCGCGAATAGAAATAAATCGGTGAACTTGGCATCCTTGTCGGAAACTACCTTTGGCAGATCGGGCATGCTCTTGGAGGGCGATAGCATCCCAGGTGGACCGCAAGCGTGGTTTTCGTTGACTCGATTTCTCGTGCGCAGAATGTCCGCCACATTTTTGGTGTAACGGTGTTGAACGAAGGGCGCTTTCCGGTCGTCGGGTTGACTCTGGCTATGCTGATGGTAAAAGGTTCGAATTGCATCGAAGTGATGGCCAATGTCGTCGTAGGTCTTCCCGTTAGCCACTGGACTTTTTCGAGGATGTGTGAGATACGGCTGTTGAGTTTGAGTGCCATTTTTTATGTACAAGCTGTTGGATTTGGCAACGGATGCGGTGGCCATTCGAACCGCGTCCAGCTTTGATGGATAGAAGTCCTCTTGGCCGATCTTGTTGATACTGTTGCTCGATTGGTGAATATTTAAGGTACTTGAGCTCAGCGCTGGCCGAACGTAGATTTGTGACAGAACCAACTCCACCGTACGTCCCGTGTTTTGCAGAATCATCAGCGATTCATTATAGGGCAGATTCAGGAGAGATCTACCGTCAACGGCAATAATCTGGAAATAGTGTTTAGAAGTTAGCAACGCTCATTCAAGCTACTCTAACAATTGACAAACCTGATCACCAATTCTAACCCCCGCTCTGGCCCCCGGTCCATTTGACACCAAGTCTTTCACGTAAACATTGTTATCCGATCCCTGCACGATGCTGATGCCCAAGGTGTACCTCGCACCTCGACCGTCCTCTCCGCTACTTCCACAATCCGCAATTCCGCCGTCCGAGCTCAGATCATCCCCGCCGAATGCCATCAATCGGGAACCTCCGTTCCGGAACAGCACTGACTCTTGACTTCGTGAGAGGAAAGATCTCTTCCGAGATAGCATGCTGGCCTTAGCTTCCGCCTGGCTGCGCTTCTCGTTTGGATTTATGAAATCCTTCACCACAATAACCGACGTCAAGATCCGATCGTTGATTGCCGCACTGCAGCTTAGGTTGTTGAACTTCTCCAGTAACGTGTCGGAAATCGTCTCATTCGGCAGGTCAAAATGTCCACTCTCGCTGCGAATGCTCGATTCTGCAAATTCAAATACACCTATTAATGAATTCCGGCCCTATTAAATGACAAAAAATACTCACGAATTACACAGGCCTTCGGTGATAACGTCTCTTCACTTCCACCCACTGACTTCTCCTCAATCTTCTCCATAAAATACATCGATCCCATGCTGCTCTTCATTGACATCGCGTCGTCCACACTGCTCTCGATCAGCAGCGGATCCACCTTCTTCTCGTATCCCACGTACAGCTCATCATCCTCGTTGAAACTGTTGTTTGCCAAGTTTTGAATAGAGTTTGCCCCGCTCAACGCTCCACTTCCAATGCCAGCCTGGTCGTAGAGGTTATCGTAGGACTTGTTCAAAAACTGCGCCGAAAACACCTTCGTTCCCATTTTCACCCGATTCCGATTGATGCTGGGCGTCTTCGGTGAACAATCCGGTGACATGCTGATCCCACTCGGCCCAACCGCGTCCGGATTTTCGTTCTCCTTGTTCTGATTCTGCTGGTTTGCGATCTCGACCGATTGGTTTAGGGCCGGTTGCGGTCCCTCCACCGTAGACTTGGACCGTTTGATAAGAAACTTCTGGCGGAGCTTTGCCAGTCGGTTATCGTTCAGCATGGACTTCTTGAGATTTCGGACCCGAAGGCCGGTCGATTTCAGTGGCTTGTCGATCTTGTCAACGTGTTTGGCGTCGAAGGCTGCCTTCTCGTCAACGTCGGCCACGTCCAGCTTGGGTTTGTTGGGATCAATGGCGACCGGACTTGGTCCGACACGGCTCGGTTCGAAGATCGGAATGTTCAGCTCGTTAGAGAGGGCTTTAATCGACACGAACGAGTTGCGAAGCTTCATGTAGAACTTGTGATGTTCGGAGGCTAGGTTGAATGCGAAGAAGCTCCTAAAAGAAAATGGGATGTTGGTAAACATATGATGGTTAATTCGTACCCAAAACACTACTCACTTCCTTCCGTCCATCCTCAGCTTGTACTTGACCCGACTCTTGTCCTTCGGATTCAAACTCTCCGTCCGCCGGACCACCACGCAGAACACGTGTTTCGAGAAGCAAATATTCTCAATCTCCAACCAATCGAAGAACGCGTACAAATGTCGCTGGTACGAGTTCTTCCCATTGTTGAACTCCTGCTGCGCCCCCTTCGGATTAAATTTGAGATTCCTCTCGAAAATGGCCACCCCACTCAACGATATCGCCACGTACACCTCAAGCGTCATGTTTTCCTCGGTCGTCCACGTGGCACTGTACAGATGCAGCCCGTACTCCTTCAGCTCCTGCACGTAACGGATGAAGTTATGCTCAGCCTCCAGCTGGTGCAAACCGCGCTTGCAAAAGTGTGAACTCCGCAAATACTTGGCCAGTTCCTTCTTCTTCCGGTAGACTTCCTCCGGCAGGTAGTGCGAAATCGTAAAATACTCCGTGTATTTCATCTGAAAACCCCCAAATTGAACACAATTAGCAACGGGATTGAAATATTTCAACGACATAATTCAACTCACATTTTCCTTGAAGCTTCCGACTTCCACCTGGAGAGCAAGCCCTCCTAATGCAATCAAATCGTCTTCGGAGCAGAGAATCTGCCGCTCCAGGATGCTTTTGCGCAGCTGCAGATATAGAAGGTGGCGAGATTCCGAACAGCTGTGGAAGGATAATACAAATGGATAAAAGCTCCAATCGGGAAAGCTTTCGAAACTTACCTAACGCCTCGTAACGTCGGCAGGAAGAACTTTAGCCTCAGATAGAGGGTGAAAACAACGTTATCGCCCAGTGTCGCCGATTTCTTCGATGTGTTGACCCAAATTTGAGGAGCAACCTGTTTGATTGGCAAGATTGGAGCAATGAAAAATTGATTGACATATTCAAATGAGAGTCAGTACCTTATAGATTTTGAGATCATTTGGAAGAAAAACGAAATCACCCCCAATCAAAGCGCACAGCCCGAGAAAGAAGTTCTCGGACAGCTTCTCCAACCGGAGGATAGCCTCAAAGACTTGTTTGGCCACGGTGGTTGTGGGATTGCAGATGACATTCACTCTGGATCCGTTCAGCAGAAGAATCGTTACCGTGCGGCGGTGTTGAGTCTGCAATAGTTCAAAAACGTTCAAAATAATGTCTTAAATTCATTAGTCGATCTGTACCTTGGAATCCGTTAAGTCTATGACTTTTGGCGTCACGAAAGCATTCCGGACAAACTCCGGTCCATGGTTGACTTCAGGCGCACCTCTCCCAGCTTCCTCAAAGGAGTCAACTCGACTACTGGATCGTCCGAGGGAGAAATCTTCCTTCCGTCTTTCAGCGAATAGCAGATCCGTCTGCTTCATCGATACCAGAGGGGCTCCGAGATCTGCAAAAAACAACCCAAAAGTTAGCCCCTGTAACCTGTGACCAATAGAAACCTCGACACAAACTTGGCATCGACGTAGCGTTGAAGCTCATTTCGTCAATCTTTCGCTGAAAGTCGTTTCCCCCGTCGATTAGATTGAGCTGCGTCGTCGACTTGGACGGCACCAGCCGGGTCTGACTCCGCTGCAAACGTCCCTGTGTCCCCATCTGCCGTTGCTGTTGCTGCTGCTGTTGCAATTGCACCTCGGCCATTTTGACTTCCACCATAGTCACGTCGATCGTATTTCTCCGTGTGTCATTCCTCTTCCTCATCATTTCAGCATTGTGCCTTCTTCGAACGATGTGTAGCTTCTTGGGATCACCTTCCGTTCCAACGCCGGCGCGAATGCTCTTGGAATATCCAATAGTGGCATAGTTCCGCACCGGTTCCAGCTTGTTCGATTCCGACGGTCTGGGTAACGATCGGAACTTGTTCTCGTCCGGTTCGGCTCGCTTCACTCGAAGGTTAGCGGTGGATCCAAAGTAACGGGCCTGTTCCAGGTCATGCCCGCTGATGGTGATCCCGTAGTTGATGTCCGCTGGTGGCGCCGGTGGTGGAGGTGGCTGCTGGAAGTTGTCCCGCTTGCGATGCACTTCCAGCTCGCCATGATCGGAACTGCGGCCGGAATCGGTGTCGCTTCTGCAATGGGAGGAACGGTTAGTTGAGTGATTTGGGAGAACATGGGAGGAAATGGGTTTGCGGGCATACTTGTGCTCCTCGTAGGGTTCAGTCTTCTGCTTGGGTAGCTTCACTTCGATGCGAGTGGATACGGATGCGACGACTTCCTTGAACAGGTCAATCACCATGTGCGAGAAGGGTTTGTACAGATGGTGGTTCTTGCAGTAGTCGGAGATTATCTGGAAGTGGGTAAAAAATAGGGTTGTGATTAGTTTCGAAGGGAATCAAGAGACTTAAAATGTTCTGGCATTCGTCGAACGAACTTCAAAACAATAGCAGTGAATTGCAACGGCCGAGAAATAGTTAAGGTTTGAGAGGTGGTAGTTTACGCTAACTATCAAAGACCTGAAAACTCATCCCAGAAAGATCGTTTGTTGGATTGGACCTACTGGAATGACACATGGCCGATTTTCCCAATTTCGACGATTCGTCTCTTTGGCAGTCTAAAATTTCCAAGTTGCCCAATTGTCATCAACAGTTCATCTGTTGGCAGCATCGATGCTGTGTCAGTTTGTTGTCGGAGAACAGGATTACCACCTTTTCTCTGCAATCTTTGCAAAGATCGACTTGATAACGTTTCCACTGCTTATGACCATACTGTCCAGACTTTTAGATACGATTAACTGCGGCCAAATAGCATCCTAAACTGTGGCAATCTCCTTCGGCGTCTTCTGGGCAAACTGTTTATTACTTCTTTGGCGTTCATTTTCACAAATGTGCAAAATCAAAATTTCAATAACTTTGCATAATAAAATTCACAAAAATTGTCGATTTTTCATGGGTTACCTTCACTCGCACTGACAAAACTACCCATGCAGCATCAATCCCAGTAACCCATGAGTCAGCAGACAGAATTTGACAGCTCTAGCCGTGATGGCAAAAACAGTGAATCAACTCCGTTCAGAAGTGTGCGCCTTCAAAGTACCTAGCGAACATGAACATACATGTCAGGAAGCGGAAGTCGCGTCCACTGGTTTCGGAGCTGCAGGCAATGACGCAGCTGGATAAGATGATCAGCTAAATTTTCCCGGCGAATCGCGACGTGGTGGTGGTGATGGACGACGAGACCTATCTCACCCTGGATGGCAAATACTGGCAGGGCATCGTCTTTTACTTCCCCCACGAAGGAAGTGAGCTCCGAGGTGACGTTCATTTCATACACCAAGCTCCCCAAGACGGTACTGCTGTGGCTGACAATCAGCGAGAAGGGGATGTCAAAACCGCTCCTATTTCGCTCCGGACTGGCCGTGAAGAGGGAAATTTATAGCACGAAATGCCTGCCGGAAGTTGCGTCGTTCATCAAGAAATGCTACAGTGGCAAAGACGCGGTGTTCTGGCCGGATCTGGCGTCGGCCCACTACTCGAAGCGATCGTTGGAGGAGATGGAGCGGCTGGATATCGATGTGGTACCAAAGTTCGCTAACCCGCCCAACGTTCCGCAGCTGCGTTCCATCGAGAATTTCTGGGCCAACTTGAAGCGTAAGATCTACTCCAACAATTTTGTTGCGAAAACTGAGGAGGAATTGATAAATAAAACGAAGAAAGAACTCAAAAACGTGCCTACAGGCATGTTTTCGTCCGCTATGGCGAATGTTCCGGTTAACTGCCGGAAGGCCGCTCACAAAGTCGTAGATTTGTTTTTGCAAGTAAGCTTAAATAATTACTGACAATTTTTACCGATTCTCTTGGCACCGTTAGAATGAAACCTCATCCGTTTCATGGACATTATCGGCAATGTCCGTTTGTACTCATTTGGTTCCCGGAAATCTTGGTTTCCGGGGCTGTGTTCCGGTACGGAGAAAGTATTTGGTAATATCAATTGAATTTCTGGGAATGGATATCAAAATCTTTGGAACAATTCCTTTAAACTATGTCTATTCGATTGTGGCCTTTATGCCGATTTGTCCTAGGAACAGCCATTCTGTAGTAGGTTTCCGCGGGGCCAAGAGTGGTCGTAGGAATTTCTCAAAGTTACAATCCAGTTGAGGTCACTTATTAGTGAGTGACCTTAGTAATGATCAAGTTGCAGCAACTTTTTATGACAGTTGCTTATTAGTTGCAGTTTAAGCTGGAATACGGTAAGCTATGCTTAAGGGAGCATGAGATACCATGGTCAAGTGATAAGAGTGTACGGGTAAATATTTCCGGACCTGTTCAAATTTTTGGGAATATTTAACCAGCATTGGGAGAGACAATACAACTCCAAGGGATGCTCACCGTTTTACAGAAATCTAATCTAGGTCAATTGGTCAAGACAAACTTCTAGTCTAAGCAATTTTTTTATATACGAGATTGATTATTTCGGGAAACTGGCCAGACTGATCAAGGCTAAGATAGCTGGTGTATAATGTTGTGTAAGGATATCGGACTCCGTTGAAACATGCAGCTAATTTCAACAAGGTGATTATTCCGTTAGAGGGGGTAAGGAAACGTGCGCACTTTACATAGCGGTGTAAAATTTTCAATAAATCCAGCCAGTTCATCTGTTCACTGACGACATAGACATTGCTGGAAGAACGTTCTAGGCAATTGCTGATTTGCTGATGCTCCAAGCTGAAACGTGCATACTATGAACTCCGCAAGACCCCTTGAGGTCTTTTAAACTTCACTCCTGTTCTAAGTGTACCATGTAGAAGGCACTGATAAGACCTGTAATTCTTTACGAACAGAAGGTTTTGACAAGGAACGAGCCGGACTTGTAAGCACTTCGGGTTTTTGAATGACGTGTGCTCAACATCAGCATTGACAGTGTATGTGAAAACGCCACATGGACGAAAAGTATGGACCACGAACTGATGCAAATATATAGTGAATAAAGTACTCTGTAGATAAGTTGCTTAAGCTGAACGGATACAGTGGGTGGAACATTTTCTAAGAATATCGGACAACAATTTCGCAAAATGGCATTTGCCTCAAATCTAGCCGGTACAATATGCAGGGGAGCGTGGCGGGCTGGGTAATTATAGCAAGTGGAGAACCTAGGAGGTGCAGGACGCTCGAAAAACTGGAGACCAGCTGCCTAGAGACTGTGTTTCTTGGCAAAACGTTGTGGCGCAGGTGCTGTCTAGAGGGGACATTGGATCTGTCAAAGTAACGTGAAGTAAGTTCCACTGGAAATCAATTTCAAGTAATTGAAACTGCCAAAGTTCGCGGAAAAATATCTAGTTTGACAGGATATGTGTGACTTTGTCTTAAAGAACTCACAGTTTTATTGAAATCGGGACCGTCAACCAGTAAATTTACGTGAACGAGTGTCTGTTGCTTATTGTTATAACCGTAGGCTTGCACCTTACGTTTAACTCCACTCATTAGGTTCGGCACAATATCTGGCTACAGCTTCTTCTGTACTGAAACCCAGTTGTTCTTCATGTCTTCTTCAGATGTGTCCTCCTTGGGATGCTTCCGGATAATACGATACTTCATAATAGCCCAGTATTTTTCGATGAGCCTTAGTTCCGGTGCGTCGGGGGAGGAGTTCATGTCCTTGGTACGAATGTGACGCTGTTGGCTTCGTACCACTCCAGGACAACATTTGAATAGTGGCACAAATCTAGATCTGGCCAGAAGATCGTTGGGTCCTCGTGTTGCTTCAACAGAGGAAACAGACGCTTCTGTAGACACTCCTTGAGGTAGATCTTCCCGTTTGCAGTCCTGGTAGTCACGCTCTCCGTTTGTCACATGAGCAGATCGTTTGTATTTCTCGGCAAACTGAAAATTTCTGCTTTCTTACTTCCTCTGGAACATCAAACTTGTGCTGGATGGTGAAGAACAGTAGCACCGAGAGGTGCCAGAAGTCCACTTTGAAGTCAGCCTCATCATCATCTCATCTTCATCCGGATTGGGTGTACAGTTTCCAGGTCCGAGACTGTCCCATCGTATTCTGCCCTTCTTTATCATTTGGAGCCTTCCACTCTTTGCACGTATGCAGTCCTTCCCGGTCCTTGGCTCTCTGAGCGAAAGACTTGGACATTTTCACCTTTTTGGCCACATGTCGCATGATTAAGGTCCATTAATTATGTCACGCAATAAGGGGCGAGGGGGCCCCCCGGGTTGGGAAAACGTGTCGAACCATACAAAAAAAATTTGAAGATCCATATAAAAAACGTGACAAGCGTGTCGTAATTAATGGACATTCCCTTATTCTCAACTTGCATTCGTTACGTTGGTGTTCGTGAGAGCACTTCGCGAGCCCTTTGCTTTGCTGGTAGCGCGTGTGAAGTCTCAAAAGCAGTGCAATGGAAAATACACGATAGAGGGTCGGTTCAGTAGATACCTTTTCTTTCGAAATGCTGTGCATCCGAATAATTCCACTGCATTGCATTCGGGATGCCTTTAAGCAGAGAAGTTAACACCAGTTAATTATAATAAATAAATGACAATTTCTTTACGTAAGTCGACCCCTCTTCCTTAATACGTCGTGTAATTTATGGACGTTGCCTTATCTATTTTTCAAATTTGTCGAACTCGTTGCCATGCAAACGTAAATCATTTGAAGCAACAACACAGAACTATTATATGCAAAATAAAATCTTTGTATTTTTCAACTCTAACGTAATTTATGGACGACCCCTAGTTGTCCGTCAAATTTTAACTATTATAAATACAACATTTGTCCAAAAACTAACCCAAGTTATTTTATTTTGAAAGCCAAATCTCTAAAAAATGACTGAATTTTCTTGTTGATAAAAACGGCTCGGCATGTGGCTCGTGGATTTTCCCAGAGACACGGATTTGGTTACAGAGAGACGATTCCACCAGTCGTCAATTTGGATACTATTAATGTAGTTTTAGCACTATTGAACCAAGGGAGGATGCATGTTAGAACTGCGTTCTTGAATGGACAAATAATTGAGGAGATACACATGACGCCACCGGACGGGTATGAACGAGGCAATGGTTTGGTATGTCGACTTAATCCTGCCCTGTATGGCCAAAAGCAAAGATCGAGAGCTTGGAATTTGCGATTCGAAAAGTTCATGCACGGATTAGGGTTCATCAGAAGCGCAAATGATCAGTGTTTGTTCGTTAAGGAATCAGATGATTTGCTACTGAATCGGATGTTATATGTTGACGATATTCTTGTTGCTTCTCGTAATTTGGCATTGGTGAAGGAAGTGAAACTTCGTTTTGTCGAAGAATTGTAAATGACAGATGTTGGTGAAGTTACCAGTTTTCTTGTAATAAAAGTGAAGCGGAATGTTAATAAGCGTATCCTACGACTCAGCCAGCGAGGATTTCTTGAAAGATTTCTTCATCGATTCAACATGCAGGATTGTTAACCTAACTTGACGCCAATTGAATGTCGTTTACGGCTGAAGCGAAGCGACCAAGCTCATAAAACGGACAAACTCTACCGTGAAGTAGTCGGATGTCTGTTGTTGAGTTGACGTTTGGTCAATGAAGGAGGAAGTGAGGCTTCAATTTTGGAAGTATTTATGGATGCAGCAAACGACGTAACAGATATGAAGTCATTGTCTAGATACATTTTCCGGAAGTATGGCAGTACAATATGTTGGCTCACCAAGAAGCAATCGACAATATCTTTATCTTCAACGGAGCCCTAGTAGCACACTTGTTGCTATTAAGTTGAGAAAACAGAAATATGACTTGCTAAGTCATATTCAAGTTACTACAACTAGTAATGACCGTAGTGTGCTATTTGGGAGGCGGAACTTGTATCGCTGAGTTCGGCGATATGTCATGGAACGGGGTTGTTAAGATGTCGGGATCAAAATGAATAATCCGGTCACCTAAATCTAGGACAGTATGTGCCGCCAACTGAACAGCTGACTGACGTTATGACCAAGAGTCTGCCAGTAACTGTTTTTCAGAAGCATCGCGAGAACCTAGGATTGGTGGGTTCTGAAAATTGAGCGGGGATATGGAATGATCAAGTTCCTATCGCTTATATATTGGGCACCATCGATCAACCCCTCGACAGTAAGCTGTCATCGAACGTCTAGACTATAGATTAAGTAGCATTCTTTAATTTTCCATTCCATTTTGATATTTTACAAGAGAAACTGGTGTTTAATACACGACTAGTTAAAACTAGTTGGAACTAGTTTTCGTCTGATGTAATGTTGTACGTTTTAATTCGATTCCATTGTCACCCAGATTCCCATTAAAACCGACTCAGCACTCTGTCCTCGGACAACCCCTATATCTTCCATCCTCTAGGGACCTACGCTTGCATAAAAAACGCACGAGAAAGACAATTGAAACCGATTTATGATGACCGTGATACCAGCATTAGATAATACCAAACCGGAGTTTCTGAATTAAAGCTCGATTCAAAGTAAATCTGGACGCACGGTTTAATACACCACCCGGTCGCTGGTGGTTGGAACAAAAAACGTTTGACAGGCATTTGTTGGTGTTTCATTGACGAAAAAATTGGTTCCCAATTAATCGACGCATCTTGAAATTACGGATCATGGAACTTGAGAAAAGAAAATCAAACGGATCATGGAACTTGAGAAAACATAATCAAACATTACAAGGATACTCTAAGTGTAGATAGAGCACAGCCCATCTATCATAAAAGTGGCACTAGGGACAAAGAGCTGAGCAGAAAGGTGTTGAGGTAGGTGATGGGCAACCCAGGTGTCTCCATACGTGATTTGGCAAAGAAATATGATTTCAACTTTTCCACCGTGCGTAACATCCTTTCAATAGAAGGATATAAGTCTTTTTGTGCCAGTAAACATCCGAATTGCTCCCTGAAACAAAATTTAGTGGCCAAAAAGTGAGTACGATTACTATACGAACGAGTTTTGACGAAATTTGATGGCTGTATTTTAATGGATGACGAAAAATACGTCAAAATGGATTATAAACAAATCACCGGACGAAAATTTTACCTGGCAACTGGTCGTGGGGATGTTCCTTCGAGGTGTAAATTTGTGTTTGCTGATAAGTTTGCTCGGAAACTAATTATTTGGCAAGGAATCTGCAGTTGTGGCCTTTAAACCAAGGTTTTCATCACATCTCACACAATGAAGGTCAAAAGTTTACATTAACGAGTGTCTGAAAAAGCGGATTTACCCTTCATTCGACAACACAAGGCCAACGTTATGTTTTGTCCGGATCTAGCCAGCTGCCACTATTCTAAGGAGGTAGGCTGCAAACACTGTTAATTTCTTCGAGAGATCAATCCCCCGAATTGCCCTATATCCAGACCGATCGAAAAATATTGGGCAATAGTCAAGCGAAAACTTCGAGGATGTGATAAAGAAGTGACAAATGCGCAACAAATACATTTAAAGTGCAATAAGTTCGCCAGTTTAGGATCACCAGCGACTGTACAGATCATCATGGCATCGATCACAAGTAAGGTGCGACAGTTCGTTCGAAACGGTAAAATGTTATTTATCGTTCAAAAGCTGAGTAAACACTCATTTGTTTGCCATTTTGATTAACCGTGTATGTTGTTGTTTAATTTTTGGGTTGTGATCACTTGAATGCGTCCAATTTTACTTATAATCGGGGTTTATAATTTAAAGACAATTCATGCAAAACTTACCATTCCCACCTCATAGAAGGATCCCTTCTCGCCAGAGAAGAACCAGCCGCAGGCATTTATGGACGAAATTGGCGTGTGACAAAATCGGAACGTGACAAAATCGGAACATATCTGTATAAGCCAGCCACTACCAACATTAGTATGCCATGTTATCAGTTAGATGCCAGTGAGCAGATAATCATTCCAATAAAATGATAAGAACTGTTGCAAATATGACGCTAGTATAAATGTGAATGCTAATGAATTGTCGCACAACATTAGTAAGGATGTGAATAGGCCATACGATAGGTTCAAAGAAGATCGATCAAACATGGACCGTTTAAAATGCGTCTTATTTAGGACGACCAATTTTGAGTTTGTTTGGATTGGAATATATCTAACATACCAAATTCTTGTCAATTGGAAGCTAGTGGTGGTTAAGAAAGTTTCAGCTTTCTTATCGCCGCATATCTTAAATCCTTTAAACGATTTCATACACGGTTCGAAAATTTAAACGGTCTTTATATTTTTTCGAAGCGAAAACATACAGCAAGCCAAATAGAAGTTTTACAAAAGGCGACCGTCACGAAATAATGAAACAAATGATTATAACATTCATTACAAATTGCTACCCAGCTCTGTCACCTGTCCGCACAACCTAATTGGGCTGCCCCTAGTGTGTTTTAAATTTCAAGGTTATGATAAAGGCTAATTGAATTCAACAGTTTCAAACGGAAGGCATGACCACTTGACAAGTTTTATAAACGTAAATCTACTTCTGTTAACTTCAGCCACGTAAACTGCAAAATAAATGCACCCCGCCAAATGACAGCGAGAGAACAACACGTGAGAATAATTTTCGAGAGCATACTATGCAAAGCCTCTCAGCAATTTCCTCTTTGTTATCATCATACCGTCGATGACAACAAACGTGACGGTTCGTATCTGTGATAAACCCTGTGAATATTTACCCCCGAAAAACGTAACCTGTTTGTGCTACCGGAAGAAAAAATGTCATCCACATCGATCCCGAAATTAGAGGACCTCAAAAACCTTCAGCAAATCATCGAATCACGCTGGACGGAGCTTCACGACGACCCATCGAAGACGGGAGTTTTTCGCTACCAGCTGTCAATCGAACGCGAGCGAATCACCGACGACGGGAGATGTCGGTTTCTCTTGCAGGTGAGTGAGAGAGAGAGAGTGGTTCGCAGCGCGATGTTGCATGCAAGTGAAACATTTATTTGAAACATTTCAGCTCAATCGCAAACGTTCGACGGAACGTCGCAAGCCGGACATTTTGGCGAGTGTAACGCCTGCCTTCGACCACGCTCGATTCAACTTTAATAAAGTTGATGCCAGAGAGGTGATGCTTGAAGTGCGATGCGGAGGTTGCTTGATGTCAATATTAATCAACGACAGCCCACTGACAAGGTATCACACGCTATTGGTGCCCGATCTGAGTCAAAACTTGCCGCAAATTGTGACCAAGGACAGTTTGGAAGCAGTGGTAAACATTATGTTGCGACTCGAAGATCGGAACTATCGCATTGGTTACAACAGCCCGGGTGCATTGGCTTCCGTTAACCATTTGCATTTCCATTTGATGCTAATCACCCATCAGCTCTACGTGGAAGATGCGGTAAGTGAGCGGAAATATTCTTCCAATCATGTTTGAATTTCACTAGATCTTTGGTTTTAGTCCGTCACAGCTTTGGCCCATCATCTCTTCCGTTTGGACAACCAACCGGCTAGGGCATACTGTTTTCTTCTTCAACCGGATACTTCCCCGGCTCAGTTTGCCCAGCGAATTCACTGTCTAACTGCCACCCTTCTATCAAGCAACATCGCTCACAATCTGTTTTTCACGTGGAACAGCTCGAGGGACATCCTTCGAGCACTGATTTACCCCCGCCTGCGGCCGTGTGAGAACAAACAGGTGTCCCCATTTAATGTGGCCTTCTGTGAACTAAGTGGCATCGTTCCTCTTGGCGATGAAACGGATTACGAACGACTGGACGAACGCCAACTGACGACGTACTTCCGAGAGGCTCAAGGCACCGACGACAACCTCCATCGCCAGTTGGAGCTGGCCATATTGGATGGCTTAGGCAATGACGAAGTACAGTGCGATTAATTTCCAGCTATGATTAATAAATTCCACTTGGCATAGCCAGAAAAATACCGAAAGGATTTATGCTAGCGTGATTATTACTTCGAAGAAGGCCAGACGATGAATGTTAGCCCGAAACCCGGTTTCGCGTGCAACGCTTCGGGAAATCGCAATCAAAAATACTGTCACATTTCATCCTTGTAGAAGGTAACCACGAGAAAAAAAAACAGAAAATTCCATTTCAGCCGAGTTCAAATTCAATCAAATCAAACTCCAATCCGATAAGCGACCAGGCGCTGTCCAAACAATGCACGAGAAACCCTGGGTTTTCATCAATTAGGACCGGGTGAAGCAACAGCAAAAACAGTTGAATGAACTTTTGCTGCCTTTCTTGCTTTTTTGTTCAGCACACACTGCCCGGTTCTCGGTGGATTTCAGTGGCTGGGGGTGGTGCGATTCGGGTCAGATATTGGATGCTGCGATTCATACTTCCTCCATCGTCGGGTGGACGGAAGAAAGCGGTTCAGTGTGTTACTGGGATGGTGAGTGGGTAGGATTGGCCGGTCGGTCTGTCGGTCAATGATGTGCAGGAAGACATGAGATATGATTGGGGTGAACAGGACCGAACATTTGAGCCAATGCCGGGAAGGAGTCGGTTTTAGGAGCATTACATAAAGCGAGAAAAGCTAGAGTGGGGGGAAGTCGAAATAAGGTGTCGTAATTAAAGCATTATGGTTTGGTGCCTTGCCTTTCTGATTTGATGTGTGGCGACGTTTGACATTCTGATCGATCCATGTGGGCCGAGATACGGTGGGAATCCCAAGTAGATTCTGCATGAGTGGGAGGGTGCGAGATGCTTTAATATGGCTCCTACTAGAAGATTCTCGTAGTACTCTCATTTCAGCGTCTGTTCAACTTTAATGTCGACGGTTTGTATGAGTTTAGAAACCACCGAAATAGATAAGCTCTGAAATTTTAATTCAATGTATAGGTACCTATATGCTCCTCGAGAACAGCAAAAATATATTCGAGTCTCCTTAAGTAGAATACCGAGCGTCTCCATTGCAAGTACACGAGAGGAACATTTTCAAGAGAAATTTGACAGGAATAGCCAAAAATAGGCAAAGCTTTCATCGATTTGGATGAAACTTTGCACATTCCTTTGGTATGATCAAGGTGACGCGAATACGTCAGGTGGTCTCAATAGTGTGTATGAGAATTTCAGCCACGTTTAAACGCATACTCATATGATTCACATCAAGTTAAATCAGGGGTGACATTGCGCATTTCGATACGAGTGCTATTTTTTCGTTTCGACCACATTCGCCTTTATCGATTTCGATTCGAGCTCGAAACGAGTGAAATGCTACGGGTAGTACTAGATCTTCGCGTAAAAATTGGCATTGCGTAACATTAAGTTCGAGCTTTTTTAGCGCGAATCGACTACAAATATCTCGTAAAGTAAAAGTTTTCGTCACAATAATAAGGACAATCATAGCCTCAATAACATCGTGAAATACAAGAGCAAAACGAATTTGATTGCACAAATAATCGGTAAACAACAAACTTCAGGGATGTTCTACGAACTTCATAGAAATTCATTGTACTACATGGAAACTTTACGAACTTCAGCCAAGTTCAACAACCTTCATGAGAATTCAATGAGCTTCAGATCAAAATTTACGAACTTAAGGAACAAATCACAACTTCAGGGATAAACCATAGACTAACTCTAAGACCAGTAGGTCCGGAACAAATACGATTGTTTTCTTTGTATTCGGTCCCAAGCTCAATAATGCGCCCTCATAATGAACTCACACGAACACACGCTCAAATATTCTGTCAAAATAACACAGCAAATCAAAACAAAGGCGCAAATATGTATAGCAAGGTGCTGGCTTCAAGGTATACTTCGGACCAAGGGGTTCTACAACAGTGAACCAATTTCAAATCGGTAGTTGCATATTGATTGTTGGATAAACTACGATAAGTCTAACTTCAGTGAAGTTCGGCGAATTTCATAGAAATGCAAGGAACTTCAGGGAAGTTCGACAAATTTCAGGGAATTTAAGAAACTTCAACGAACTTCAAGGAAAGTCAACGAACTTGGAGGAAGTTCTACGAACTTCAGGGATGTTCTACGAAGTTCAGGGATGTTATATGAACTTCACTCCTAGAACTCTTCACTCCAAGGCAAAAAAAGCAATCAACAACTGTCATTATTTCTAGATCCTCATTCGGCGGAATAATCACTGGGACTTTTGTCGAAGTGGGGAAAAAATAAAATAAACTACTTTGTACGCTAGCATAGAACGGAAAGAAACTTCCTTCTTATTTTCCTTTCGATCAGACCTTAGCCTGTTCATTTAATGACATTTATCGAATATGGACCAACAGTATTTTGCCACTCAGCGAGAGACATTTATCGATTATATACTATGTTAAGACACCTCAATCATTTATACGCTCAAGTAAGATACATGAATTATGTGCGTAATAAACTATTGAGTATCCTTTACTCTTTCGCTCCACTGCTAAATCTCATTTGATACCCCGATACTCCTTACTTACCCACCAAATTAAAAAAAATAGACCACCGGAGATATTAGAGTCACCTTGGGTATGATATGTTTTTCTTAAGTCAGAGAATGTGTGTTTTCAGTTATTAGTTTTTGTTTTAAGTTTTAGTTATAGGTTGAGTTTTTCTTTAAAAAAAAAGACCGTTCAATATCGTAGTTGCTACTCCTTTACTGATCAGAACTAGTGTAATTGCACAGAGAACCACATAGATGGAGCTTGCGAGTAGCTTTACATCTTCAATGTACAAGTTCACCCATTCTATTTATAGATCAATACTGGCGCCGGCCACGTCCTCACAGTATTTTTGAGGGGTGGGGTGGGGTGGGGTGAAGAAGGATGATTAGTTTGACAATCGTTGTTATTAGAAACCGTGATCATCACTGCATCTCTTCAATTGCCAAGGGAAGGATAGTTGTGTTAGTGAGGCAGGTTATTTTTTAGATCGAGGAGGCACTGTGGTAAGTGAAACGATCAATGAAAGAAATGGAAGTAGACTGCTTTTGATTTTAAATCTAGTGGTGATAGAAAGAGGCAAGTGACAAATGGCAAAAAAGTGGAAGGGCCTGGGATTGAACTCCTAATCATCTGCTCAGTAAGCAGAACGAGTAACCAAAGAGCTACCCAGCCGCGTCAATATCAAACATCGATGTCACTTGGTTTTAAACATATAATATAAATATATAAATACATACCGAAATTCGAGTTTGACTCAAAAAAATGACTTCCGAAAACAGTGTGTATAAACGATTTATTCGGCCTCTTGTTGGCAACCCAAGTAGCATTTAGAGTATTATGAAGTCCTACAAGGGTATTATAAAACTAAATCCATAAAACTCTGGTCAAAGCTTATTTGTCTTGGTTGATTCTCCCAAAACCTCACGAAGACTAAAATGTGCCGATTTGGCCTACCCTGGCAGCAGTTTTGAAGGGTATATTTTAGAGACAGTTCTAGATTGGATTAAAATAAGAAGACTTTATTATGACCGAATTAAAAGCAGTTTGAAAACCATAGGAAAACTACAATAAAAGCAGTTTGACATCTGTAATAGCATTCTTTGTGCCACTTCTACTAGACGCTTGCCAAAACCACTCAAAACAGTATTATTCAAATTATAATCAAATCAAATAAAACGTCATGTCATGTTAATCATGTCAAATAAAACGTCAGTGTTCTCAAAATGAAACATTTATCTCAGCTAGATTTATAATAATTTATTACTATGAAATTAATTTTGAGGCTAAAGTGTTTCTTTGCGACGCTAATTTGCTTTATGCAAGACCATTTAGCTGTCAAACATCTTATATGGTAACCAGGCTGCTGCCAGAAAAATTTTGACAGTTCAAGCTACATCAAAAGGACTAAGAAAGTTTATACGAAAGAATACGGGAAAGCATTGTCGTATACCAGGCGATACATGCCTCAAGATAGTTCCATCTGGATGGGAGACTGACTGATGTTGCAGACCTTAATTAATGGATAGTTGGCAAATTACTATTCAAAAAGCTCAATAAGTTTTGTTTATTATTTCACTTAATCCTGCATTTTTTTCAGTCTTTTTAGTTTGTTGCTTTGCGAATCCATCTTTGTTTATTTGTATTATGACAACATTGGTAGAGCATCTTATCATAAACATTATGTAGTGTAAAATGCGACAGTAAATGCTTTATGCTCTCGTCAGACCCCAAATGGCTCAGTGATGGTTTTTATAATGATAAAGCGTGCTTATGCAATATTTTATCATGGCTCTGTTAAACATATATGAACGAGCTTTATTATTGAATTACTGAACGGTTCTATGAAGGGATAGAGTCGCCCTTCAAATATTTTTTAAAACTAGACTGCTTAAGACTTAACCTTCTTCTAGAAAAGGTTATAAAAACAGACTTAAGTAAAACAAATATCAACACGTCTTTCGCATCATAAAAAGCTGGTTTTAAACAAAATAGCATGTCAATTGCAATAATAAAACACTCAAGAATTTAAAGAAAGGCTAAAAGGCAGTAGGATTGTTACGTGGGAACCAATGTGGTTCGGTTGAATATTGAACCGAGATCGGTGTTATTTTCAAAGTGTATATCGAAGTAATTCTGACAGCTGCTCCAGTATGGGTTAAACATCAGTTTTCCTTGCGGAATAGTCGAATGGAATATTATTCCACAAGGAAATGTGACAGGATTACATGGGCAGGCTTTTAGTAGGCAGGGAAATTATTACCAATTTCTATTTTTGAACAAAGCTATAATATTTTAAGCAAACAAAGCTCAGCAAGGCTTAGCTTTACATCAATAAAGATTTCCATTTGGTTGAATTGCAAATCGATTTATTCGATAAATTCAATTTAAAGTCTTTGAACTTCAGCAAGAGTAAATACGACCACATTATAAGTCGTTCGAAAAGTTATCATGTTACATCCGCCGGGTGTGTTAGTTACGTCGTGTTGCAAAATAATATGTCGCATTCGTCAAGTCTGTTTCGACATGCAACCAGTTGTAAAGTTGCTGTGTGTGTGTGTGTGTGTGTGTGTGTGTGTGTGTGTGTGTGTGTGTGTGTGTGTGTGTGTGTGTGTGTGTGTGTGTGTGTGTGTGTGTGTGTGTGTGTGTGTGTGTGTGTGTGTGTGTGCGCATTCTAACGCTCACCGTCCTGCTGTGATTTTATGGAAGAAATATGTTGGCAGTTAAACGAACTGTTCTCGACTCGACAAACATTTTTAGCCCGTGAGTTGGAAGGTGATAGTTCTGTTTGGTTCCAGTCACCCATTTTAGAATGCCTGGCTACTCACGTCCATTCCGTGGTCACTTTCACTTACAACAAGCCCCGCATAAACACAGTACAAACATCAAATGGATATAGGTACTGTGCCTACACTTCCATCAGCATATCTTGTTGTTTTGAGGATGGCACGTATTTAGCAGTATCGTTCAAATTCAGATAGATCTCTGCTGATGTGCAGTCTTCATTTGGACGGCTTCCTTGTTATGCTAAAGGATGCATTTATGTCTCTGCAGAAGTAGCACTCCACTATTCGGCAAATATTTTCACATCATCCTTTTCGAAAGGAACAGCCCGAATAAAATTACTATTTCGCGCACCAATGCAATACAATGAAAATCACAGGTTACAAACAACAACAAGAAGAAAATGAATGTATTTTTTGAACACCGGTCCCAAGCCCCTAACAACGACACTCACACCAATACACCGTCAATTATTGTACCAAAATAACATATACTCTCGGTTCTGTTTACTCAATTTTTGAGTAAAATTGTATACAATCTCTTTCTCTCACGGAAAAGTACTCAATATTTGGAAAAAGTAGTTCTACTCATAAAATTGAGAAGATTCACTTTTTACGAAAATTGAGTATCATTTCCGTGAGCGAAACAGAGATAGTATACAAATGAACTCAAAAATTTAGTAAAATGAAACAGCAACGTAGCGAAACAAATCATAGATACTAGTACCGAAAGGTACTGAGATGCGCAAGAGTGTATTGCCATGTGCAGCCTGAAAGGTGAACTTCAGAACTAGGGTTTCTACAACAGTAAACCAATTTTTAATCGCTAGTTTCATATTGATTGTTGGTAAAACTATTGCAGCACATGCGAATTCTGTGTGTGAACATACAAACTAGTGAAGATGATTCATGAATTGTTTAGGATTCTCGTAGCAGTTTCAGCGGCCTACAAACATAAACATTAATTAACGGAGTTAACAATAATTTCCAGAGGATTAAATTGCATTCGCAGGTAAGAATCGAAATTTTTTCTTCTAGTACAATGCACTGTTCATGGTGATTTTGTGAAAAATATCCCTAAAATATTCCTTAAAAATATCGCCACTATATGTGTGGGGCTATGTTTTTGCTGTTTTTAGCTGATGACCGGGAGGAAGTCAAAATCAGCATCCTCCTTGTGGACATACTTGATTACGTTGCGGATTTTGATGCCGGGCATGTTATTTGTGTCGACTACATAAATTATAACGAATAATTCCATACTACATTAAATATCTTTCCCTACTTCACTTCCCATTACGTTGCAAACACTGTTTTCATCTGCTTCCGACTATTTTTTTCTCTAATGCGCTTATTTTCATAAGCATGAGCATGAGTATGATTGACTGCCCGAAGTTGTTACTCCGTTTTTGCCACATCAGCTAGTATATCACAGAGAGCCAGCCGATGATGTTTGGCACTAGCATACATCGTCAATGTGTAAAAACTGGTGATCCCATACTAAGGCAATAGTGGCACCAGCCCCTCTTGAATGCAGGTTTAATAAGGAATATGTACGAGTGTCTTGACGTCGCTTTATTAGAAGCCGAAGAGTCATCTGTACTTGCACGAGAAATCACTGGGATATCCGATAAAATGATTCAATTTACAGCGGGATCCGTTGCGAGATCCGAAGTGCTGAATTCAACGGACGTCGGCCGCGAATAAGATATATTCCCGGTATATTCTCTACACAGAAATGCACCTTAAAATTATTCAATTTTTGGCACCGATTTAAACCAACAGTAAGGATGCTGTTGGGGCCACTCACAAATGTGAGTGGTTCAGTAGAATATAAACAAACGTTAAAACATCGAGGAGTTTGAGAACCGATTTAAACCAACAGTATTGATGCTGCTTGAATTATTGAAAAGTATCGCGGCAGCCATCAATAATGTGTGACCCATAGAAAAGGTCAGTTTTTTTCATTTGCGATCCAAGATCTAATAGACACAATCCAAAGCAGATTTCACGACATATCCTCAATTTAGCTGAAAAGATGTGTTAAATTTTCATTTGGGTTTGAGTTTGACAGCTCATTTACATTACACGTGATTTGAATTCAGAACGTTTATAATTCCATTATGGTGAAATAGAAAATGCGTAAATTTCAAATCACATGCATCTATGCGTTATTACGTATGTAGTCCATTTGTTACATGTAATCAAAGTTACAGGTTCCATTCGATCTGTGTGGTCTATACGAAGTTAGATGCGTTAACGAATCACTCAGCTGTAGCAACGCACTGGCTACTCGATATCAAAAAAAAAAAAAAAAACAAAAACATTCAGTACCATTCCACATCGTAACGAATGTCACTGGACCGAAATGTGCACATTTTGCTTTAAAATAGAGAACAGAGAAAAAAAAATCCCCGGTGAAGAAATGAATGCGCACATTCATCCGTTTGCCGGTTGCAATTGCTATTGAAAAGCAGCGAAACGAAGTGGACATTTACAACGAAACGTACCGCCACACACAAACACACACACACGTACAAACTCACCAGATGCATCATTCACAGAGGAAACCCATTTTCCACTCCATCAGGCGTTAGTCGGTGGTGACGTCGTCGTTGGTCGATTGGTCGCTTGCCTGTTTTTGCTTTTTCCGCTCCCCCACCCCACTGAAGCCGACCACTCCTTGCGGGAAAATGCATTACCAATAGTGGTGGCAGAATTCATACCATGTACAGAGTACATTGCAAGCGGAAAAGCTGCCGTTGTTCTCAAATAATAAATATCCTTCAATGGAACAGAAAGTTTCCCACTTCCTTTGCTTCCGCTTCCGTTCGATCGTGGCAAGCGCTTGCAAACGTTGAACCATAAGGAACAAAGTGCTCCGTTAATCGATTGGTCCTGGTGGTGGTGGTCGAAGGTTGAAAGCTGTCTTGATATTTCTAAGCACTTGATCCGATTATTACCGGAATCAGCTCACCTGGTTAATTGGCTACCGTTCCATACTCGAATCTTCTTCTTCTTCTTTTCGTGGCCACCACCAGCATGAAAGCGTCGGAACTAAACCCTCACAACCATGATCTTAGATAGGAAAATTAGCACCCGCAGAATCTGCCAGTGGAGTCCAAATAACCTTTTTTTTCGCAACCACGCTGAACCCTTTGCGGTCACTTGAGAGAGGAAGAACAAGAAAACCGAAACAAAAATGTCATACTCCTTGACCCAAAGGATGTGGGGGCGAGACAGGCTGAGCGGCGGTCTGCTGCTTGATGGAAATAAATGGCAAATTTAAATTGGACAAGCTGTGCCATGTCTTTTCCTCAATTTTCAGGATGTTGGTTGGCAAAGTTTAGCCCGGGATACAATGAAGAAGCAAGCAGTCAAAGCTCCAGTTTCTTTTCACTATTCCTTTTCGCCCGGAAGAAAACTTGACGTAAGAAAGGGGTTTCTGAGTGAAGGATGAATGGTACAAGCAGTTTTTAGGTAAGAAGGCAGGACACATTATCACGGTGATGATGGGTATGGGGCTGGCTTTGTGAGAAATTTGTATAGTTTTCAAAAACTTGAACTAAAATATCTTGTAAAACACGAGGAAAGGACCAATCAGCCAAACATAAATTATAACTTCAAACATAAATTTCTCACACCACACAGAAAAAAAAAACAATTAATTTCAATAGACGTGTAAAATTTCCCCTTGTTCAATTACACGATAAGGAATGCGTGGACAACGAAATTATTTCATTCTTCAATACAATAGATCTGGGATAAACGATATCTGGTTTAAATTTACTAAAAGTATCCCATGGTTCACAAGCAATTCTTGATAATGCAGAAAACGACATATGACAAACTGTGCACGCAAAAAATGCACTGCCTGGTAGTACGAATTTTGGGACGTTTTGCGTTCTTTTGATCGGTTCTAATCGTTTTCATTGACTTTCGATCAAAATTTAAAGTCATTGTTCACATTTGTTAAATAAACCCTTATCACACATCCATCTGTAACTGAGCATGATCAAAGTAACTACACAGAAAAAAAAAGAATTATTACTAACACGTGAAATGTCCACTCGTTTACTTTTAAGCCAAAGGAGGTGTAAACAACGAAATTGTTTGCAATCTTTCAGGCGCCATACAATAATGTTTGCAATCTTTCATACAACAGGATAGATTCAAGCGTTATCTGACTTAAGGGGTGATATACAGTTAGAACAAGAAAGAACACTCATTTTTGAAAAAAACCATTAGGGGAAGTTTTTACTCAAATCAATCGAAACTTTTTTACAATTATAAGTGTATCCATGTAGTATACAAAAATATTTTTTTCAATTTTTTTTTCAATAAAATGGCGGCCGTTAGAGTGCGTTGAAAAAGTCGTTGCATTTTGCTTGTGCCGGCTCTCCTGGTCGCAGTTTCGATCTGAAACCTGCTAACCCAAAAAAATTACATTAATTACATTTACAGTTAGTAGATGAATTGAAAAAAAAGTAAAAAAAATGCACTTTTGGCGTAACTTTTTTGAAAAAATCCACATTTTTTCCGCCATTTTATCACATTTTTCCATATTTAATAATAAAATATTACAATAATTTTTAATTCATATAGAAAGTAATACTATAATAAAGAAATCCTATAAGTTTCAGCTTAATCGAATAATCAGTTTTTGAATTATCACCGGCATAAACTCCGAAAATGCTGTTTTGAGAAAAACGCGTTGAAAGTTTTAATTATCGGTCTGCGCGCGAAAAAGGCGTCTTCGAAAAACGATGAAACGAAACACTTGGAGTTCGAATTTCGAAAAAAAAGGTTTCAGGAGCGTATTCTACGGGAAATTTACTAACTTTTTATGCAAAAAAAAATTTAAATTTTTGGTCATTCTAACTGTATATCCCCCCTTAAATTTACATGAAATATTTCATTATTTTCTGCCAAACCTAGCATTCCCTTTACGTGCATAAGATAACGCAGAAAATTCAATGTTTCTTTTATCTGTACATAATAAACAATATTGCATTAGTTTGATCTTAGTGGGTTTTTTTTCAGCTTTAACTCAACTTCAATGATGCACTAAGGACTGTATCAAAAATGAGTTATCCAGAATATTTTTCTTTCAAATCATATAAAAAGGATGTTTTATTCAAACAAATGGATGATTTTTTAACGTACGGGATTGAACTGCAACATCGTGAAGGCCGGATGAAATTAATGTTATTCATTCACGAATTTGCGAAATTTTGATCGAACACTTTTCATCAAATTCCGAAAAAGTTGTTCATCACATTTTTCGGAAGCCTTTGTCCAATTTTTTTTAAATTTTCAGCTGCTTTATCAGTCTTTTTGAAGACCCTCTTTTTTATCGCCCAATATCGTCGGATGGGCCGAAGCTGAGGACAATTTGGCGGATTGATGTCTTTCTCAACAAAATCTTAGCCCTTTTCCATGAGCCAATTGAGAGTTGTTTTGGCGTAATGCGCCGACGGTAATCGGGCCAAAACATTGGAGCGATACTATGCTTCTGATGTAAAAGAAGCTGCCTTTTCTGCATACAGAAAGATTGTAGACTTCCGCAGAAACTACCGCAGAAACATATTGCTTGCCATACCAGCACATTACGACCAAACTTCTCCACTTGAATTGACCTGTCTGCCTGCTTTCATTCTCCCCTACGACGGCGGTGTTAAATTGTGGACCTGGAAAGATTTTTGAGTCCTCTTTGGCATACGTCTCGTCGTCCATCAAAATACATGCATCCGGTGACTGCAAAACTAGCGAATACAAGCTGTTCTGCATTTTGTTTAGCGATTTTCTGCTTCTTGTAGGTCTTCAAGCTGTTCCCTTTCTTGATACATTGAATCATCACGTAGCTTACCTTACCATTCAGACCAAGGCCGGTGTAGCCTCTAGTGTACACAAAAGTTATCTCCATTGTATTAGGTCACCTTCCACTTGATCGATCCACCTTGCTCGTTGCGCGCCTCTTCTTCTTGTAACCGTCGGTTCGTTTTCGAGAATCATTTTAACTGGGCTGTCGTCCGACAATTTTTTGACATGCCCAGCCCATCGTAGTCGACCGATTTGGTGTGAACGATGGTAGGTTCTCCAAGGAACTTATGCAATTCGTGGTTCATCGCCCCCTCCACGTTTTGTCTTCCATTTGTACACCAGTACGTAGACCGTACGCAGTACCTTCCCGATACCAGAGCGAGGCCATGTTTTGTGACCGTAGAGAACTACCGGTCTAATTGATGTCTTGTAGATGGTCAACCTTGTAGTTCGGCGAACTTTATTCGATCTTAGCGAAGTCCAAAGTAGGCACGATTGCCAGCCATAATGCGCCTTTGTATATCTCTGCTGGTATCCTTATCGGCGGTCACCAATGAGCCCAGATACACGAATTCATCTACTACCTTCCCTTCATATATTTTGTTTTCAACGCATTAATCACAAGCCCAATCCTACCAGCTTCAGCCTTAAGTCTGATGTACGTTTCCGTCATCGTCTCAAAGTTACGTGCTACGATATAAACGTCGTCGGTGAAGCCAAATAGTGGAACAGACTTCCTGAAGATCGTGCCACTCGTGTCTATCCCAGCTCTTCAAATCCCACCCTCCAATGCAATGTTAAACAACAAACACGACAATCCACCTTGCCATAACCCTCTTCGAGATTCAAAGGGACTCGAGAGTGTCCCTGATACTCGGACGACACACATCACTCGATCCACCGTTGCTTTGACCAACCGTCAGCTGCCTTCGACAAACTGAACCATGAACTATTGCTATTGCTAAGTTAGGCCAATTCGGGTTAAGTGGTATCCTTTCACAAGGTTACCAACTCATGCTTGCCATAGGTAACTGCCATTCTGATACTGATCCAGCGACATCGGGAATACCTCACCTTACTCTACTTAAACGATATTAACCTTGTCATTGTGGGACCTCGACTATCATATGCTGATGATCTCAATCTCTACCTTCGTATCTGTTCCATTACCGATTGTCAAACTCTTCAGCGTCAGTTTCATGCCTTCGCTGACTGCTGCATTAAGGAGTGTATCGAATATAAGCTATCCACATACATTTGCGTTGTACGCATGTATTTGTGGTGGTTTTTTATGCTCTAAACACTGCATGCTGTGCGTTTGACTGTCAGCGTTCTTTTGTTTACTTGTTTGTGCGGTTCAAATTCTGCGTTTTCAAAATGTCGCGTATTGCAAAGGGAGTGAAAATTAAGGTTCTGGACACATGGCTAAATGAGAAGGGTATTACTATGCGAAAATGGGCGAAGCGGTTTGGAATACATCATGCGAGTGTTAAAACCATCATTAATAAGTTTGGGGAACACTATTCTTTGGATGAGCTACCAGGAAGAGGCAGAAAATCCGGTTCTTCCAACCCGAAACTGGAGCAGAAAGTGGTATCTCTAATCATGAAGAACAAATCAATGTCAATACGTGATTTGGCCAAAAAGCAGGAACGAGTGTCGGAATGATCCAGCGTATCAAGAGGCGAAACCACCTGAAGACCTACAAGAAGCAGAAAATCTCGAAACAAAGTGCAGAACAGAAGAAGCGAGCAGCAACAAGGGCCCGGAAATTGTATTCGCGTCTCTTTGCAGCGTCCGGATGCATGCGTTTTGATGGACGATGAGACCCATGTAAAGGAGGACTCAAAAACCCTTCCAGGTCCACAATACTTTACTGCCGTCGTTGGGGAGGATGTGAGCGATGCGGACAGGTCGATTCAAGTGGAGAAATTCGGTCGAAAGGTACTGGTATGGCAAGCAATATGTTCCTGTGGTTTGAAGTGAATTACACTACCGGAACTATAAATGCGGAAATCTATCGATCTGAGTGTCTCCAGAAGAGATTGTTGCCTTTATATAAGAAGCATAGTACACCTCCACTGTTTTGGCCGGATTTAGCGTCGGCTCACCATGCCAAAACCACTCTCAATTGGCTTGCGGAAAAGGGTGTAGATTTCGTTGAGAAAAATATCAATCTACCAAATTGCCCTCAGCTTCGACCCATCAAATGTTACTGGGCAATCGTGAAGAGTGCCTTCAAGAAGACTGGTAAGGCAGCTGGAAACATGCAGGAGTTCAAAAATTTGGCTCAAGCGTCCAAAAAATGCGATGCAACACTTGTCCGGAACTTGATGAAGAGTATCGATCCAAAGTTCGAAAATTCGTGAAGGAATAACTTAAATTTCATCCGGTCTTCATTATGTTCAAGTTTAACCTCGTACAATAAAGGATCAATTTTTTGTATGAATAAAATATCGGTTTTCAACATAATTTGAAAGAAAGTTTGTGGATAGCTTATTTTCGATACACTCCTTATTAACCGAATTGAAGTAAACCCAACAAAATGCACAGTAAACTCCTTTTATCGTAAGAAACAACCGATCATCTTCAACTGTAATCTGTTCGGGACAGATATTGAACGGGTGAGCCCCGTGAGGTTTTAGGAGTAATTTTGGAATCGCAACTCACATACAAGTGGTGATCACATTCTACGAAGTGAAAACAAAATGTAAAATCAAACACTTCAACGGAACTCTCCAAAATCTCACAGCACTTAGTATCGGTGCTGTGCTCACTGATTTTGATCTAATTAGACTGATTTGTCATTAACACGTTTTAGAGGCTGATTTCCAAAATATTGAAAAATATTGAAAGTATTGGTTGACAAAATCGCAGCGCTTTGTAATCCAAACAACATTTTTGAAAACTGTCAGAGAACAACAAATGAGGCATGTTAATCAATGGCCATCAGACCTGAATGCAGGTGTAGGCTAGTCGCTCCCGCTTCGAAGGAAATTTTTAACGCTGGATACAGGATTGTGTTGCTACGGGAAGTCATCCACTTTAATCAATCATCAAATTTATTTTAGATCCCCATTCTAGGAATTTCCCACAAAAGAATCTCCAATCCAAGTGCTACTCAAACATTTCTTTCCCTCTAAGTGGTTTCCCCTCAATTTTACCAACTTATCAAATATGGAAAAAGCAAGAAAGAACTGTGGAAAAAGCCGAGGCCACGAACCAGGTTCGGAACAAGGCTGGTGCGACTCGTTTAGTATAAGTAATGATTAGTACGTCAGCGGTACATTTCAAAGCTTAATTCCAAAAATTTCCTAAGACCGTTACCCGAGCAGGAAAAAATAACATATGAATACCTAACTTTGATCTTGATAACTGGCCTTGGTATTAAAGAGCTCAGATTAAGAGGTAAAATACCTAAGCAAAATACCTAGGAATTGCAAGCGAAATATCGCTCGAATAACAAAACTTGTTATTTTGGATACCTGGGAATATCTGAGAGGTACTATTTTGGTATTGTTTTACCTCAATTTGGTATTCCCATAACATTGTGCGAACAATTTTATGGTATTATCCTTAGGTATTTTACCTCTTAAGCTGAGCTCCTAAATACCAAGGTCAGTTATCAAGTTATTCGGTCCTGCTCGGGTAGTAAGGAGTGCGATTTTTCAGCAATTCAATGTGAAAGAGAGAATACACGGAAAAAAATCCATGCCCAGATCCGTGAACGGCAGTCATGAATTCGAGAACAAGCTAAAATACACCGTGAATTCAATCACGTAATCGGGAACCAGTTCACGTTTTCGGGCAAAAATCATGAAAACGTGAACTAGTTCACGGTCCATATTCATTTTCGGGAACGCTTTTGTTTCTGTGTACATGTTATTTTCAGTGCAAGAATATCGAAACTAATGGGATGAAAATGAACCATTAACACAGTCTTAGGCTCCAGAACCACACGTGTCATGTTCAAACCTACACTGAAAACAATGAATGCTGCTGTGAGACAGCTTGAGGTTCATTCATGAACCATGTTGATGAAGCTCCGCGAAAGCTTCATTCATTTGGTGTTTTCTGTCACACAAGTATTCCATTCATTAAGACAAACGCAAGAGTCCGATCATTATCAGATCAAGTTGATGAAATTTTCAAAAGCGATCAAGAAAAATAAGTGCCTCGGTAGCGAACTGGTGACACGACACTCATCCAAATAGCAGGTCAATACGTCCGCAGGGATGGACCGAAAACCAGATGCGCAACCGACTCTCGCAGCAAATGCACCTACAAGCAGGCACCTATAATCCGGGCAAGGCAATCCGTCATTTCCGCTCGGAGCATCCGGAGCGAGCAGTGGAAGTTAATTTTTGTTTTGCTTCTTTTGTTTGTCAACAAGCGCTAATATTTATTAATGCTTAAGACTTTACATGACTTATGGGACGAACAAGAGACGACGAGACGATGCACGCGCCAAAAGAACTGCTTTGGGTATGACAGGCTCTTCATCCATTGATCTCTTTGCACGCCAGGTCCTCATGATCCGGGATGCAGAGAACTCATGCTACCTTCATGGACATGTGGAATTAGAAATAGGATGAGATCATGTGGGAGGCTCCCCTTGACGAGAAAGCATATGTATATTTATATGTATATAGGTCGTTGGGAGAAGAGGCGCGCAACGAGCAAGGTGGATCGATCAAGTAGAAGGCGACCTGCGGATTCTCCGCAGACAGCGAGGCTAGCGAGGTACAGCCATGGACCGATTACAATGGAAACACCTTCTGTGTACAGCAGAGGCCACGCCGGCCTTAGTCTGATTGGTAAGGTAAGGTAAAGTCGTTGGGAGTGACAAAGCTATGAATGTTAATGCACTCCTTTGTTGTCCGTTTTTCTGGGCAGGAAAACCGGCGTTTCTTACTTGTTCGGCAACAGGCATACAAAGCGAAAGTTGTCTACAGGCCCAAAAAATCAAACATTGATAATCTACTATCAAGATTGGCGATCACATCGAATGCAACGGGGATGATCTTTGATGAGTGTGCCTAACATTATGCGCATTGGGTCTGAAGTTAACAGAAATCGAACATGCATCCGAGACCGAAAAATTCATCCAATCAGTTTGTATTGCGTTGGATCAAGGAGAGTGGTTGGAAGATTTGTCAGCTTACAATCGAAATTATTCGCTACAGAGCTCTGCTTTGCTGGAAACATTCTGTTTCGTGGAAATAGTATAGTGATTCCGGAACGGTTAAGACGTTCAATTTAGCAGCCAATTATGAAGAAAAGGTTTGGTGGACGTAATTGTGCACCAAAGTTGAACAGTACGTGAGAAATTCTTGAGGGTGCATGTTGAACCGATGAACCGGAGAGAACTGCCATCAGGCCATTGGGAACTTTTAGTTACTTGGACCATTTCCATCGGGCCACTATTGGTTTGTGGTGGTTGATTATATCAGCCACTACATAGATATCTAGATAATGAAAAAAATTGATCCCATTCAGTGATTGGAACCAACCTTGGTCCGTTTCGGTTTTCCAATTTCCATTACAGCTGATATCGGCCGTCAGTTTGCATGCGAAGAATATTGAGCATACTGAGAATCGAACAAACATCAACCTAATCAACACTACCCCATTCTGGCCGCAACAAAATGGCGAGGTTGAACGACAGAATTGTTCTACCTTGTAAAGGCTGACTTAGCCAAACTGCAAATTCTAATAGGTTGAGTAGTTGCATAAATATTCGCCTAAGGAGTGTATCGAAAATAAGCTATCCACAAACTTTCTTTCAAATGATGTTGAAAAGCGATATTTTATTCACACAAAAAATTGATCCTTTATTGTACGACGTTAAATTTGAACATAATGAAGACCGGATGAAATTTAAGTTATTCCTTCACGAATTTTCGAACTTTGGATCGAATGCTCTTCATCAAGTTCCGGACAAGTGTTGCATAGCATTTTTTGGACGCTTGAGCCCAAATTTTTTTGAACTCCTGCATGTTCCCAGCTGCCTTACCAGTCTTCTTGAAGACCCTCTCCACGATTGCCCTGTAACGTTCGATGGGTCGAAGCTGAGGGCAATTTAGTGGATTGATATTTTCCTCAACGAAATCCATACCCTTTTCCGCAAGCCGATTGAGAGTGGTTTTGGCATGGTGAGCCGACGCTAAATCCAGCCAAAACAGTGGAGGTGTACTATTCTTCTTATATAAAGGCAACAATCTCTTCTGGAGACACTCAGATCGATAGATTACCGCATTTATAGTTCCGGTAGTGTAAAAAATGATTGATTTCAAACCACAGGAACATATTGCTTGCCATACCAGTACCTTTTGACCGAATTTCTCTACTTGAATCGACCTGTCCGCATCGCTCACATCCTCTCCAACGATGGCAGTAAAGTATTGTGGACCTGGAAGGGTTTCTGAGTCCTCCTTTACATAGGTCTCATCGTCCATCAAAACGCATGCATCCGGACGCTGCAAAAGACGCGAATACAATTTCCGGGCTCTTGTTGCTGCTCGCTTCTTCTGTTCTGCACTTTGTTTCGAGATTTTCTGCTTCTTGTAGGTCTTCAGGTGGTTTCGCCTCTTGATACGCTGGATCATTCCGACACTCGTTCCTGCTATTTTGGCCAAATCACGTATTGACATTGATTTGTTCTTCATGATTAGAGATACCACTTTCTGCTCCAGTTTCGGGTTGGAAGAACCGGGTTTTCTGCCTCTTCCTGGTAGCTCATCCAAAGAATAGTGTTCACCAAACTTATTAATGATGGTTTTAACACTCGCATGATGAATTCCAAACCGCTTCACCAATTGTCGCATAGTAATACCCTTCTCACTTAGCCATGTGTCCAGAACCTTAATTTCACTTCCTTTTCAATACGCGACATTTTGAAAACGCAGAATTTGAACCGCACAAACAAGTAAACAAAAGAAAGCTGACAGTCAAACGCACAGCATGCAGTGTTCAGAGCATAAAAAACCATCACAAATATATGTGTACAACGCAAATGTATGTGGATAGCTTATATTCGATACACTCCTTAATACGACTTAAGTCCCAAACGTTGTTTTGATTTTTGGACAAAACCAGGCGACATCCCTATTTTACGAGCCACCGTTCGAATGGAGAGATTTGGGTTTTTCGTTCATATCCTTTTCACCTTTCGGTCCATGACAGGATCAGCGCGTCCAATTTTGTCACTTCTCGGTTTCCTCTCCACCGCCAAACGTTCCAAAAATGATTTGAGCACATCGTGAACAGTGGATTTAGACAAATCCAATGTTTTTACAAGGTCGTGTATTGACAAGTCAGGATTTGCCGTACGCCCGTACAAAATTCGCTCGCGCATTTGTTTTTCTTTCGTCGCCATCTTGAATACTAAACATGAAATGTAAACATCAATCATAGTTTTTTTCATCATAGACTCGCAGCTATACCACAGTGAAATTTTTCATTCCTACGTGCAATATTTCAAAAGTTACAATGATTTGAAGGTGTCCGGATTAATGTGGATAGAGATTCTAAAAACTCAGAGGACGATATTCAGGAATAGAACGAAACGGCAATTGGCTAGCACCGGGAGCAACTTGAGGTAATTATCAGCATCCAAGGTGAACAACACCACTTTCTGTCCAGAGCCATCACCCGCACCAAACAAGACCACTTTACAGCTCAAAACCTGAAATCTTACTCTTTAATTGTTTTTTTTTTTTTTTTCATGTAGCGTATAGAGTTTTTGAACGGTATTTTTCTTGTTTCAAATCGCTGGAAGAAATATATACCAGATTAAAAATGATGCAAAATAGATCCAGAACAAAACAAAATTTACATCACCGGTGCAGCGATGGTTTTGCGTTTGGTCTATAAAAACAGATCCAAACTACGGTTTGAACCACCGTTGATGATGCCCTTAGCAGGCATTTTAACCATTTCTGATGTACACTGCAAGGCATAATGCTTTTTATATAGAGACGAATGCCCCTTCAGGGTAAGGTCTCTATGTACAAAAAGAAAAACAAAAAAAAAGATTTTTAATAAGATACTGCCCATGATGCGAAACATATTTCTCTGAAGAGGACGATAAAATTAAGATCGTTAAGATAAACAGGTAAGAAGATCACGCAGATGATTCAAATCACCTTGTCTCCGGATATTCATAGTATTGACAGTGGTTCAAAACATTGGGGTTCGAAATGTTTTCCCATCAAATTCAACCTTGAAAACTTTGATAAACGAGTTGTATTAAAAGCCCCTGGACGTAATTCAAAATCTAAGGTAACTCATTTTTGATGCACATGCACATTTAATGCACCAAGCTGCTATTAATAAATCTCGCTCTTCCTTATACCTAACCAGAAACTTGGTTCGGAACAGCCAGTGAATCCTATGGTCTATGAACAATATTTTGAGGTAAAATCATAACTAACTCATACTACCGATTCTAGTGGGGACGTTCCGGTGGTTCCGGGATTGGCCAATGAGGCCAATGGCCTTTTCAACTCCATCGAAACCATATTTATGAAAAATCATGTCGGTAAAATCCGAATTGGCTGCTCAAAAATCCACTTTAGGTATAAAGTAAGCTTGGTGTTGAAACACCCAGAAGAAAGAACTGTCACATGGCATGCTTTGATTAAGAGATAGAACTGACCGCATTAATACCCGAGCAGGAGACAACAACATAGGTATTTTGCTTAGGTATTTTACCTTTTAATCTGAGCTCCTTAATACCAAGGCCAGTTGTCAAGCTATTCGGTCCTGCTCGGGTAACCCTGCATCACAAACTGTTTCACTGAAATGATCATGTGTTGGTAAATTCAAGATTAATTTCCAGGATCGACCTCTCATTTGCTTGGAAAATATTTTTTGTCTTTTCGTGTATTCTCAAAACAGAAGTTTGACAACGGCATTTGTTACTGAATCTCATCACAATTTCAACATTTAAGATAGCCCCTCCGGAAACGCGAGGCTTCTACGACATACGGAGACCATGGCCAATTACGATTCCGCGATACAAGACTATAATAATTTCCCAGTCAGATGCTCAGCAAAATGCTAATCGAACAATATCTCATGAATTATAGATTTTTTGAATAGCCTCGTTCTTAACATCAATTTTTAATCATTTATACAATACATACATACATACACTTGTTCAAACATCAAGATGGTCAAAGAAAGTGGGTAGTTCAAATAGTCCACATCGCTTCACCCTGCTGAACAAGTAAGCGACATGAATCAGCTATGAGCCGATCCACCAACGACAAGGTACAAAAACTAACCAAGGGGAGGGATCTGCAAACGATAAGATTCTTTGGAGCTCAAATAAGTTTCGCTGCCAAGGAAATTGAGAAACTCGAACCACCCACATCTCTGCGACCATGATTAATAAGACGACTAAAATATTTACCTGCACTTAGTAATTCAGAAAAGCACCAAAAATGAAAAGTGCCACTAAATTATTATGTCCTGTACCAACAGATAATGTAGATCAGCATTAGAAATTAGAATGAGCACAAAAGATGAGAAAGATCTTCGATAATCTAATTGTGACCGGTGAACTCAGTAACAACAGCCATTAGTATATGTGCAATTAAACATGGCAGTATTCCGCCAAATCATGTAATTTGAGCACTAAACTATTCGTATATGTCTTCAATTTTATTGGATTTTCCCATAAAACAGTAAAATGAGCAATGGAAAATAAATGAATCATATAAATATCCATTGCTCATTTTACTGTTTTTATGGGAAAATCCAATAAAATTGAAAGACATATGCGAATAGTTTAGTGCTCAAATTACATAATTTGGCGGAAATACTGCCATATTTAATTGCACATATACTAATAGCTGTTGCTTTATTTGATAGATTTACCGGTCACAATTAGATTATCCGAAGATCTTTTCTCATCTTTTATTGCTCATTCCTAATTTTTTAATGCTGATCACACATTATTTGTTGGCACAGGCCTTAATAATTTAGTGGCACTTTTTCATTTTTTATTGCTCAAACCTCTCTTTTAATTGATGATTAATTATGCTTGCTACGGCGAGAACGATAGACGTCAAGGATTGAATGTGAGATTCATGACAGTAGGAAAAAAATCGTTGTACTTTATCCAATTGTCTGAACGTGGAAAAGCGGAACGGAAAAAGATGGCATTAGTTCACGAAAAGTTATTCCCTTCGTTTGGAAGTGCCTCCGTCTGGGTCTTATTAAGGCAGCATAATTAATCATCAACTTCCAAACGAAGGGAATAACTTTTCGTGAACTAATGCCATCTTTTTCCGTTCCGCTTTTCCACGTTCAGACAATTGGATAAAGTACAACGATTTTTTTCCCTACTGTCATGAACGCACATGACAATCCCACCGCTCCCGGTCCTTGACGTTTATCGTTCGCAATAATGCATAAGAACAAGGTAATTGACTTGTCGAACCCTTTTGTGCCGTGATAGTCCTTTCCACATTTTTTTTCTCGGAGCCGACCTTCGAATCGTTTATGCATCATTAGCATCGCTGATTGAGCTTTTACGATGAAATTCTCACAAATCCTCTAAGAATGTAACCGCGTGAAATCACAGCCACCCCAGTCGTTTCGCTTGGTTTGAAGTCCTTTTTCGGATGGCATTTCAAACGCCACTGACCTTGCCTACGCATAATGGAAAAGTTCTTCTCGCATTCATCATCACCACCGTGGGCAGATTTGTTTCATCTTGTTTGAAAATCTCTTGTTTAGACGACGTGGGAGGTGGCGAAAAATACAAGTTAGCAACAGTGTAACAAATATGCCGCGAATTATTTTTCATCTGGTGGTGGGCGAGATTTTCCCAGCAAACGCCGAACGAAAACTTTCGACATTTGGCTTAAGTATGTTGGAGAACAATCCAAGGATTGTTTCGGTCGCTTTGCAGAGAACGACCGACTCCGATCTAGGGCTGGGAACGAGTATGAGTACGACTCGCTTGCCGGTAAAACATTTCCTCAAAAAATGATGAATCATGTACTTGTAGCGCGTATTTTCTCAACAATTTTGTTGAAGAGTGTGGTGTTAAAACTCTTCTGTATACGACGTGAGACCACTAGTTACAGTAAGGCATAGTAAATGAGGGGATTATTACAGTCAATAAGTTTGTCTCGGTGTAAGCAAAATTTTGTACCTTAGCTTTGAAATGTACCGGTGACGAATGAATCAAACTTATACTAAACGTGTCGTCTCAGCCTTAATCCTGGTTCGTGGCCTCGGCTATTTCCAGAGCTGTTTCTTGCTTTTTACAGTTTTGATATGTTGGTTGAATAGAGAGGAAACCACTTGAAGTGGGGGAATTTTTGAGAAAATTCCAGGGAATTGGGATAAAACTATAGATTTGAGTGAATGAGGTTCCCGTAGCAACACAATCTTGTATCCAGCGCACCACGTTAAAGATTTCCTTCATGGTCTTGGGTGCGATTGGCTTTCGACCTGCACCCAGGTCTGATGTCTATTGATTTCCTCCCTTGTAGTTTACTGATAGCTTTCCAAAAAAAACATATATATAAGAATAATAAGGCGCTACGATTTTATCATATATCATATTTTGAAAATCAACCTCTGAAACGAGTTAATGACAAATGAGTCTAACTAGATCAAAATGAGTGAGTAAAGGGTGTCCACGATGAAATTGCCACACTATGAAATTGCTCTAACTTTTTAACCGTTGGGTAGAATTTAATGATAATTTGGGTGGATTTAGTTCATAGTGCATTATTTACATCCTGCAAGTTTTAAAGTCCTGTGATCAAAACTGTCGAAAGAACAGCTCGTGCGTGATAAAATCTTGCGCATTCATCACGAGAACAAGGATCTCTCGCATCGTTCCATCGCTAAAACGTTGGGAATCGCGAATTCCACGGTGTCGCGAGTGATTAAGCGGTTCGAGGAACGGTTGACCACCGATCGGAAGCCCAGAAGTGAAGGAAAAAGTATTCCGTACAACACCAAAAATCACAACCGCGTAGTTGGGGCCTTCAACCGAAATCCGAACGCCTGCGTTCGGGATGTGGCTAAGAAGCTGCACCTAAGCCGAAGTTTTGTCCAGAAGGCCAAAACTAAGGCTGGGCTTCGAACGTTCAAGGTACAAAAGGCCCCTAATCGCGACGAGAAGCAGAACAAGTCCGCCAAAACCCGTGCCAGGAAGTTGTACCTCAACATGCTGACGAAAGTTGAATGCTGCATCATGGACGACGAAACATATGTGAAGGCCGACTTCAAATAGATCCCCGGCAACCTGTTTTTCACGGCCAAGGATAAGTTCAGCGTTCCGGAGCATGTCCGCACTCAGAAGATGTCCAAATTTGCGAAGAAATTCCTGGTTTGGCAAGCCATCTGCACGTGCGGGAAGCGGTGCACATAGGTGCACTCCCTTTCGTGACCCAGGACACGATGAACGGACAGGTGTACATAAAAGAGTGCCTCCAGAAGCGGCTGCTTCCTCTCCTGAAGGCCCACAACGTCCCAACAATCTTCTGGCCGGATTTGGCCTCATGCCACTACTCCAAGGACGTGCTGAAGTGGTATGCGGACAATAAGGTCAATTTCGTGCCGAAAATGTTCAACCCTCCCAACACTCCGAAGCTGGCCATTTTACTGTCCATTGGACCACTTTTACGACCACTCCCTTCCTTCCTTTGGACACTCAGACGCTCCTTGAAGGTTCTTATTACACGAGACACATTTTGCAATTCCAAGCCTTTTAGCAATCCACCGGTGGGACGCCCCTGGATTTTGATTGTGAGTGCACAAAATTTTCTCACGGACAATTTCTTGTTTCGACGACATGACTGGAACTACTGAATGTATAACTATGAAACTTGGCAGATGTAAATAATAAACTATGGATAAGATCTACTCAAATTTCTAGGTTTTTTACTCATACGATTCAAAAGTTACAGATGATTTTCTGTGTGCCATTTTTATCGAATACACCCTTTAGTTTAGCGGATACTCTTTGAATCTAAGAAGAAAGCAAATGAGATCGGCGATTTCAAGAGAAGATGGAGAACCGCCACCGCTAGCGTGTCCGAGTATACCGTACGGAATCTAATGGCGGGTGTACCACTGAAAGTTCGAAAGTTGTACAGATAGAAAGATTAACATCTCTATCAATTGTTTTTAATGTAATGTACAAGTAGGTTTTTTTTTCTGAAATTCTCTTAGTATCCGAAATTTAACGTGGACCAGTTTTATAATGAGAGCGGTCGTATATACAGTATGTAAATATGACTGAATTTCAAAATATAATGCAATTCGAATAAATTGCGCTTGATTGACCACAGAGCTCAGTCTTACAAGTCTTACAATGCATAGATCCAAATTGATATCAAGTGGCAAGATGCCAAATTAGGCCAGAAAAGCGACGGAGAGTCATGGCTGCGTAGGAATCGTAACAATCACTTCTTTAGGCGTTCTACACAGTATACTTCCTTGTTTACCGTTCCGATAATGATGCAGGTTTGCCAAACCAATTTTTTTTCGGGAAGCTTTTTTATCCTCCTGAAATGCTCCTCTACGCCGTTCCGTTGCATGGCAGGGAGGGGAGGAGCCCGGGGTTATGCCGTCACATTCTGTTTATCATTACTGTTCGATACAGTGGTCATATTGAAAGACCTTCGTACCTTGCCGGTGTTTGGAACAATGCATGAAAATTGGGGACATTTTAATTTTTCTAGCCACATTACGTACCGAAAGATTTGGACTCTTCTGCAGTATTTGCTTCACCTTCGCGTCCTTCTGGTGGTTCCTGAGATGCGTTTTCCCGCTCCCAGTTTTCCTGGCTGTTGTCAAATGTGTATCAAAAGATTTAAAAACGTTATGGACAGTGCCTGCAGGAAAATCAAGCTTTTTTGCAAGTTTTGTTTACTAACAGATCCGGATTTTCGTTGCGACCGCACACAATTGCTTTTTGCACTTGCTCTTCTTTCGACGCCATCTTCGATCTAAGAGCTTGTAGTGTCAACAAAAATTGATTTTACACAATAAACAGACATACTTTTATCAGTCTGCGAAATATTTCACGCGTTGATGATGTATTTCCAGAGATATACGTATTTAGGGGTGTTCAGATTTTGTCGCGAACAAGCCTTATGCGTTTCCGGTGCGCACCATGCGCATTCTGTGTATTGGTATTGGTGTCAGCTTCAGCCTCATATTTCATTTATTTGGTTCAAGTTAAAGTTAACGCACTGTTGAGTTTTTTGATATCTTATTTTTTATATTATATTCAAGTTTCACTTATGGAATCATAATAATAAAAAAAGAGTTCGGCTTAAAAACTAAAATATCTATTTGTGTTGTATAAAAAAGAGTGAGACTTAAAAAATCGATATGTTTTCGATAAGTTTCCGTCAAAAAACCCCACGATTGTTTATGTGTAGATATTTTGACGTGTTTTGAAGCAACTGGTGCTTGTACACGTGATCGCGTTTGGTTCAGTTGAAAAAAAATGAGAACTTAGTGATTTCGAAAGTAATTCCTTTGTGGTATCCAAAAATTGGTGCGAAACGGTGAATCACACCGGGTTGTTGCTAGGAAGTACAGTATTAGGATGGCAGCGATTATGAAAATTCTTTCGAAACAAAAAACGTTCGGAGCAGTGGTGGATCACCCAGGCAGAGCCAGGAAACGCAAAACAGATACACGAACCAAAACCAAGATCATGCGCGATGTCAAGAAAAACCCAACACTTACTGTCCGTGAGCTTCAGTAAACCCTTCAGCTATCAATTTCTGGACGAACTGGTCGTCACTGTCTTGTAGCACAGGGACTGATTAACAAAGTTGCCCGGAAGTGCCCATTTAAAGGGTGATACGGTCAAAATATGGTCAAGGGAAAACGCGTGTAAATCGGTGAAATCGTTTATTTAAAAAATCAAATTAAATTTCTTTTTCAAGTTCAATTAGTATAAAATTCAGGAAAAATATTCAGTTAGGCTTCCGCTTTTCCAAATCCGAATTGCCGGGCCTTACGCTTGACCCCTGCCATCAGATTTTGTACAGCCACCTTGTCCACCTTCTTCGCCGCAGAAAGCCAGTTTGCCTTGAACTGCTGCTCGTCCTTAGCAGTTTTTTTGGTCTTCTTTAGGTTCCGCTTGACAATAGCCCAGTATTTCTCAATTGGGCGGAGCTCTGGCGTGTTGGGAGGGTTCTTGTCCTTGGGAACCACCTGCACGTTGCTGGCGGCGTACCACTCCATGGCCTTTTTACCGTAATGGCAAGATGCCAAATCCGGCCAAAACAGTACGGAACAACCGTGTTTCTTCAGGAAAGGCAGCAGACGTTTATTCAAACAGTCTTTCACGTAAATTTCTTGGTTGACAGTCCCGGAAGCTATGAAAATGCTGCTTTTCAAGCCACAGGTACAGATGGCTTGCAAAACCAGATATTTCTTTGCGAACTTTGACAGTTTCGTATGCTTGAAAATATCTGCTACCTTTCCCCTTCCTTTTGCCGTATAAAACTCCTGTCCCGGAAGCTGCTTGTAGTCGGCTTTGACGTAGGTTTCGCCGTCCATTACCACGCAGTCAAACTTCGTCAGCATCGTCGTGTACAGCCTCCGGGATCGCGCTTTGGCCGTCGTATTTTGTTTATCATCGCGATTTGGAGTCACTACCTTCTTGTAAGTCGATAGTCCGGCTCGTTTTTTGGCTCGATGCACGGTTGTAGACGATACACCCAGCTTATTTGCGGCATCTCGGAGAGATAGGTTAGGGTTTCGCTTGAAACTACCGGCAACTCTCTTTGTCGTCTCAGCGGCTTCCGGTTTTCGATTCAGACTTCCTGGCTGCCGACAAACGTTCCCCAAACACTTTAATTACATTTGTAACGGTTGATTTGGCAACTTTTAGCGATTTTGCCAACTTTGCCTGCGAGTAGCTCGGATTTTCGCGATGCGCGAGCAAAATTTTGATACGCTGCTCTTCTTGCTTGGACGGCATTTTGACAACTGAAGAGTGAATTCCAAAATCAAAATAAGAGCAACATTCTACACACACACACCTTCAAAATGAGGAGTGTTCAGGTTTTTTAAATGCAAAATTGAAAGAAATACGTCAAGTTGATATTGACCAAATTTTGACCGTATCGCCCTTTATCTGAATACGATGTTCCTGAGTTGCTGTCGAGAGTCAGTGTATATGCTCCTGCCCGAACCCTTCTACCGAGAGTGTTGCTTCACGAAGAATTACAAGCAACTAATCATGCTGCATATAGTTCCATTGTCGCCATGATCCGTCGGTTCAACGTAGAATCCGACGAATTTGATTTCAACATGTCCGCCTCACGATTTCATCACCGCTTCCTGTACCATTTTTAACGTTGATTTTCATTAGATTTGAGTGTTTCATATAGACCACAAAGTCCGATGAATTAAAGACTAATACAATACAATACAATACAATACAATACACACTACCAAAATGCCATGTAAATTTTTGTCCTCTAAGACCAACACATCCAAGCGTTGCTTAGCATATAAGAATGAGTTGAAAGAGAAGAGAAAACAAATTCAATCTAACACATCTTTCGTCGAATTACGTATGTGTCAGTTTCAGGAGACATTTTTGCACACGAAATCTTTCTTCACGTTCTCTGACTTTTTAAACCATGAATTATGTCTCGTGTAAAATTCATAATTTCCAGAGCCCGAAATTTTCACCTACTTGAGAAATGAAACGTTCTTTTTCACGCTTGGAGAAACAGATGAGAATGTGAGAAGCGAGAGACTATTATACGCTCACAGCAATTTTTGCGAGAAAGGCAACGGCGATTTATAATTTTCGGAGAGCATGAGTAGCTGATAAATCGTTTCTTTTTCAGTGAATCCTAGGCCGATAATTCTTTTTCACTTACTTTTTTTACAGCTGAAAATCCACCAGTCTTCAGGCTTGTTTTATTCTGACATTATAACTCGATAAAAAGCAAATTTTTCTTCATGTTTTAATTCTCGTTTTTTGCTCCTCGTATACGACCTAGGTAGCATGTTTTCAGTGAAAAATGTGACATGAGAAAATACTCTCGTTGAATTTTGGAGAGAGATATTTTCGCATATGCAAGAGAGAGGATAATGAATTATCGGCGATGAAGGAGAGATGAAAATGTGAACGGTTCGCTACTCATCGACAACCTGCTTGAGAGAGAGCATGGTTTTCATCCAGCTGAGTGAGAATATGATAATTTCTTAGTTTGTACAACACCTTGCTGGTTTGGTAGGAACTGCTCTTTTTTTATTTCATATTTACTGATTGAGTTTTCGACGATGATCAATTTTCCTTCCTCGTCGTCTTAGTCGTAGAACTGTCTTAAAGAACTGTAGAACTGTATGTAAAGAGAGGAAATCTAGGGATTTTTTTCATAAGGGCGAATCTAACTTTGATTACTCTCTCTTTTATTCATAATGCTTACGTTTTTTATTCTACTATTTGTAGAGTATGCTAGCCAGCACTGTTGTGTTTCGATCGGCGCTGTAATAAATGAAAGAGAGCGAGACCGGAAAGAATCTATCAATGTTAGATTCGCCCTAATGAAAAAAAAACCCCAAGAAATCTTCAACCATTGAAACACGTCTACTTTCATAACAAAGCAATGTCAAAACATTTTAAATCCGAAAACTAGAGGCACTACTACAGAATGGATAAAGTGTCCGGATTCTAGATGAACTGGACATGGAACATTACTTGGAATACGATTTGATTCCCTCATCAAACTTGGTATTCAAAATCCAGAACGCACAAGCAACGTTCCGAGTAACAACCTACGCATCCCTTCCAACGAAAACCATATTTGCATGTACATGCAGTTGTAGAACTCATTCAGTAGCATGCCACCGCATCCCACGCACCGAATGCAGGAACTATTTAGAGCAAGGGCACGCTTGGTTGCAAAACTAAATACTTCCGTCAGTACCCATGGCTATCATAGCCAACGGCCCTGAATATGAACTCATCATTTTATCAACTGAGCATAAACTTTTCCACCCGCAAACCTTTGAGCAAGAGCGGAAGTTTTAATATCTTGAGCGCAAGTTTCCCGATCCAAACCAGGGATAAGTTTTCCAATCATGGTTCCGGTCCGGTAAAGGTCCTCAAGCCTGAAAATTCCATTGGACCATGTAAGAATCAGCTTTTCGAACGCAGCACATCCAATGAATGAAAACTCATAAATTTGGATTTTCTGACACATTCGATATTGCTGTCGGGCAAAATTCGAGCGGAAATCGACTGCAGCTGCCGCAGGTTGGATGCACTTTTCTGCATGGGTAGAAACTGAATAAACAGACTATGATTTACCGTTTTTTTTTCTGTTGACACCCATTCATCCTACTCTCGCACGTTGTGGGGCAGTTGAACCGGATGTTCCGTCCATTCCCTTCGCTTCAGCGCCGGTTCGGTTGATGACTGCTGTCGGGATTAGTCCGCTCTGGACAATGATTGTGGATGCAAGTGGTATCACTGGCACAGTGCCATGCAAAATGGACATGGAACCAGCTTGTTGTTGTTGTTTGCGATGGGCTGCCCGGCGAGTGCTGGAGATTGAGTCCGGGGAAAATCAACAATAACGTTGATATACTTTTTTTTACCAATGAATACCTGATGGTCGATCGCATGCAGGCGTGGGTTGCTTTTTGAGTAACTGAAGTGAGCGTCGGGTTGAAGGTTGGTGGGTGGAAAAAATGTTTGCATCGACTGGCCAGTTGTTACCAAGTTGTAACGGAAGGAAGTTTGATGTTGGAACAGAAAAAAATCGGGGATTAATGGAATTTTCCCATGCTTGACTGTGGATCATGAGGATGAAAAAAACAACGATTTCAGTTTAACATTCATAGAGATATGAGAGTAAGCCTGCAATTGAATGTTTCGGGGAAGATTTCATTCAAACTTGTTGAGTTCAGAGTATAGAACAATTTCTCTGTAGAACATAAAATTCATTTAAAAAAAACCAAAACGATGAGGAAACCCACTTTGTTACATTTTCTTCTCTACATTTCCCAAATTGAAAAGCGGCCACGTAATCCGAACTAATGCTTCAACTTTCCTGTTTGTGTGGCTTTCATCCGGGCATTATCCACTGCAGCAGTGCATTGCATTTTACTCATTTTCCCAATTCGGTGCCTCGAATCAAGCAACAAGGGGAAAAAACAAACATTTTCAACCAAGCAGCAGAAAATGCATTTATTCTTTCGGCGAAGCATGGCGCTGGAAAAATCCCTGAAAGCCCTCTCGTTATGCCATCACTTCTCTAATGCTGTTTTTGTTGCTGCGTCCGGATTTCCACTCCGGAGTCCCCAGGATCGACCTTAGCAAAATATAATTCAATTTATGGAACCGAGATGGGTTGGTACGTAGCAAAATCCCTTCAAACAAAAGCCCTCTACATTCCGTGAAGGATGCTAGCATCTTCCCTGTCGGTGGATACAGTGTGCATCTATCAAATTCCCTACTTGTTTGGAGGAAAAAGACGAAAAAAAATAGAAAATAGTCCATGGCAATACTTACATCCAGCAGAAACATGAGACTGGCCCGCTTGTACAGGTTCGCTTCGCACATGGCCAGGATGACGTGGTCCAGAGGGGTCAGCCCGTCCTCGTCCGCTGATCCGGCACTGCGTCGTCCCGTTGCTGCGTCACCATCGTTTCCACCGCCGCCGGTTCGCTGCTGATAGTTGACCGAGAATGATGAAATAGTTTTCTGCAGTGTTACACCGAGCGAGTAGATCCACATCTGTTGTTGTCGTCGTCGTCCACATCGTTATCGTCGTTGGGCAGTTCGAACGATCCCACACAGATGGCGCAACGATGATGTCAGATAGAAAATTTGCATGAAAAGAAAGACAAAGCGGAAATTGCCAACTGGTTTAAGTCACTGTGAATAATTTAATTAATTTCGGTTTTTTGATGTATTACATTTCGCCTGCTGCTATGGAATTTCGGTCATTCGAGTTTTTTCTCGGACGAGACAATCGCCGGAAAATAGCTGAGGATATTGTTTTTGGCCTTAAATAGGATGATGGAAAAGCCATGCGGAGTCATAGTTAAATTGGGAAAATTGAAAATGCGATAGCTTGAAAAGTGGAGTCATTGAACTTTGTTCGGTTTGTCTCCCGGAGCGGTCATGATGCGATTGAAATGTGCAGCGTCGGGAAACGTAACGACGTTAGTGTCAATCTATTATCAATTTAGCAACGGGCAATAATGGAGTGGTAAACGATGTGATGGAACTGGCTATGATTCAGTAGTTTAAGCTGCTGCTGTTATCTGGTTAGCAGACACTTGTCAGATTTTTGTCAGGTTTTGCTATTGATGGGGATTGGACAACGAGGTCAACGATTTTGCGGTCTTCGTGTGTGTTGCGAACAGATATGGGATTGAACGGGATTCATATCGTCATTCACATTAAACTCCTTTGGTACCGAATCAGTTCTGAATTATTATCCTTTGAATTGCGCTTGGAAATTGCTGGAGACACGTCTTTTTTCAGATGCTGGATTTGGAAGGCGTTGCGTCATGGTGGTCACCATGGAGCGTGGCCAACTTGGTAGAGAATCCGACCCCTTCCTCCGAATAGAATGAGAGTAAAATCTAAAGGGTGTTTCGATCAAAATTTGGTCGCATTTTCTTTCATCGTGCATTTAAAAATTTTGCACACGTCTCATTTTGAAGATGTGTGCGTGCAGCATCATATCTATACTTTGATTTTGAGATTAGTACTTCAGTTATCAAAAGGTCGTCGAAGGAAGAAAAGCAACTTCCATGGCGAAAATCCAAACTAAGGTCTGTATCCGCAATAATCCGGACACCTCGAAACACGAATACAACATAAATTTCGCATTATATTTCCGTCATAGTTGTTTACTTCAGATTCATGGGATGTTTTTTAACAGATCGTGAAGACAAAACATAGTTATTAGGTATTTGCATAACATTTTTGAATATTGCGCTTAACACATTCGATGAGGGTTTGTACAGACTCTTCAGAAATCGTAGAAACCGTCTTTGTTCAAATTTGCTGGAAGTGTTTGATGTCTTTGATTCCTTGCTTCCAGAAAGCTTCCGCTTCATCAGAGCCCAATATTGGTCGATTGGTCGTAGCTCTGGGCAATTTGGTGGGTTTGAGGTTTTTGGAAAATGTTCACTTGATTTGCTTGGTAGCATTCCATCACAGTTTTAGCATAGTGGCATGATGCCAAATCGGACCAGAACAAAGGTTTTTCTTTGTGACTTTTGAAAAAGGATAGCAATCGCTTCTGCAGACACTCTTTTTGATAGATCTCCTTGTTGATTGAGTGATGAAAGTTTTACTCTTTTTGCCACACAAGGTATTTTTTGGGAAATTTCGATGCCTTCCGCTTTCTGAAATCCTCAGCTGTAGCATTTCTGGCCATAGCAGAATGAAAAGCCATCCCTGGAAGCTGCTTGAAATCCTCCAGGACATACGTTTCATCGTCCATAACAACGCATGAAAACTTCGTCAAATATTCGCAGTACAAACGTCGAGCCCGTGATTTTGCTGCCAAGTTCTGTTTTTCGTTGCGATTTGGAACTGTTTTATTTATACGACTTAAGTCCCAAACGTTGTTTTGATTTTTGGACAAAACAGGCGACATCCCTATTTTACGAGCCACCGTTCGAATGGAGAGATTTGGGTTTTTCATTAATATCGTTTTCACCTTTCGGTCCATGACAGGATCAGCGCGTTCAATGTTTTTGTCACTTCTCGGTTTTCTCTCCACCGTTAAACGTCCCGAAAATGATTTGAGCACATCGTGAACAGTAGATTTAGGCAAATCCAATGTTTCTGCAAGGTCCCGTATTGACAAGTCAGGATTTGCCGTACGCCCGTGCAAAATTCGCTCGCGCACTTGATTTTCTTTCGTCGCCATCTTGAATACCAAGCATGAAATGTAAACATCAATCATAGTCTTTTTCATCATAGATATCTCAGCTATACCACAGTGAAATTTGTCATTCCTACGTGCAATATTTCAAAAGTTACAATGATTTGAAGGTGTCCGGATTAATGTGGATACAGACCTTACTCTCGCGTCAAGTTGGTGAAATTGTTGAAATTGGCTAAATCAACTGTTACCAACGTATTGTAGGAGTTTGAACATTTGTCGACAGCCAGGAAAGCTGGATCGGGGGGAAATCGAAAATCGGTCCAATCCGGATGCCTCGGAGGAACCCTTCAGGAGAAGAAAAATGCGGATTTTTGCCGAAACATGCCTTTAGACGGCTCAAACTTCATGACTTTTATAAGTAGTCTACATCTAACCTAAAAATTGGCCTAACCGGGACAATCCACATGCATGGAACTGTTAAGAAGGGGACAAATACAGATTTTTACAGAAACATGCCTTTCGACGCACAGTGGTCGGAAAATTAATAAAGCCGGACAAAAGTCATTTTTTCAGATTGATGAAACAAATCAATAACCACCAGAAACGTTTTCAACATAGTTTATACCATCTATAAACGAAAACGAAATAATAAACGAAATAATTATAAAATCCCGATGTTTGAATTAACATTACTTTCGAACTAGTATCTCACTTAGAAATGTTAACCACATGCGCAAGGAATTTTGCATTTTTTTAATGATGTTTTACTAGGTCTTATACCATGAAATTTAACACAGTAAGAAATGTTTAAATGCTCTCAAATTGTTCAAATAGGTATACTTTCTCATTCACATTACGTTTGAAATTGCATTTGATAATATTTTCGAAGATCAGAGTCGACAAAGTCTATGTAGTAATTTTTTCCTCATTTCACCGTTATTTAATGATTTTAAAACCCATCCCCGCTGATTACCGCACTCATTCAGTGACTCACATGTTTCTTAGTATCTAAGAAAACAGGGAGTGAAAAAAAATCTGGCCTATTTTCGCCTAAACTCTCAAAAAATTGAGAAAAAAACGAACTGTTAAGCGACGCGCAACTTGGCGGCCATGTTTTCTTTCTGTTAAACCAGTGCGATCGTGTGGTACCACACGCTCAGACTGTGACAGCAGTTCAGCGCGTGTACTGTCGTGTGACTGTACAACATTGAAAGTGATTCTATGGAATTTGAAGTTTTTGTTTACAATACAGGTAACAGAAATAACTCAGTGTTAAAATTATAGGAAAACAATTATAAAAGGTTATTTTGTTGATGTTTTTTTACAGCCAACAGTATGAAACTTTTTTCTGTTTCGAAAAGGCGTTTGTTTGACATCCTCCGGGTTTCAACTGAAATGCCTAGAGACAAGCAGAAAAGTGATTTGACATCCCGTATGTTGGCTCAACTCCATCAAGATTGTCCTGCAGAACTTCACGATCAAGGCGCTCCGGTAGTTCGGAGAGAAGTCTCCCGGTTTTGCTCCAAGTACTATGAACGATGGGATAAATGTAGTAAGACTCTTTTCATGTTTTTATCACGTTACACGTTGGTTGAATGGTGAGATTGTTTGTGAGATCCCACACATTGAGAAGGTAAAGAAGCGGATGTGCGTAGGTCGTCCGTCGAAATCGTTTGAAGATTCGACAACGCGTTCGAAAAGGAGAAAAACAGAGCCAGTTCGACAGAAACACTCTGCCGTTGAACTTTTCTATGCAAAATTGCAAAATTGCTTCAAATTTTGTGCAACAGTCCTCGAACGGCAGCAGACATTCTGGATGCTTACAATAGGTCTGGAGCATACACCTTACCTGTTAAGGTAAGCCCTGAAAAGGGTGTATCCTTAATCATTGAAGCAGATCTCAGTAAGGCTCAGTATCTCTTGGTGAGATCCGTGGCGAAAAAACATCATACGGATGTTTTTCCATCGTATGATGCGGTCCTTGAAGCTAAACAGAAGGCACCGGATTCCGTTAAAGTCAGTGGAACGAGCGCGGAAATGAGGCTTCAGGATCTTTTGAATCATAATGCATCCCGAATTGTGGAAGTATTGGATAGCAAGAGATTACTGAATGATTTGGCAGAAACAGACCCTCGAATCCCGCACGCTAAATGTCAAATAGAATCTTTGCTACCATCTACCGTAGTTTCAGGAAATGGGAAAAGGCTGAGAATCCATCATCGTCTTTCCATGACAATGATCGATGGAAAAGCCAGGAACATATTGACTGATACTTCTTCGATGGCAACATGTTGTGCTTGTTGGGCCACTCCAACGGCAATGACTGTCAGTTCAATGGTGAACAGACCACCCAAGTAAAATTGCTGGTTTTATCATGGTTTTATAGCATTCTTGAAGTCTTATTCATGCTCTTCAGAACCCTTATAAAACCAAAATTGTTACTTGGGCAGTGAATACGGCTGTATTTAAATATAGCATATCTGTTCTTCACGCATGCATTCGATTCCTTGAATGCGTTTGGCAAGTGTCTTACCGGCTGGAGATCAAGAAATTGAGTGCCAATAAATCAGCGTATATGAAGAGGAAAACACAAATTCAAAATGGGCTAAGGAAAGAATTAGGAATTCTGGTGAATGTTGTGAAACAGGGTGCGGGCTCAACAAATGATGGGAACACAGCCCGAAAGTTTTTCGAAAACCATTCCGTAGTGTCAGCTATCACAGGATTCAACAAGGAACTGATTGAACGTTTTTCAGTCATCCAAACTGCAATTGGCTTCGGGCAAGGAAGTAGATGCCAATATGTTTAGGGTCTACGCATTGGAAATAGCCCAAATGTTTGAGGATAAATATCGATGGTACTACATGCCTGGTTCAGTGCATTTCATCCTGATTCACGGAGTTGATGTCATGGCATCAATGTAGTTGCCCATGGGAGTTTATTCAGAGGAAGCCTTGGAAGCACGGAATAAAAATATCCGATCGTTTCGAGAACACAGGACCCGCAAATCTTCTACCAAAGCTACGATGACGGATTTGCTCAACAGACTACTGCTAACTGGAGATGCAGTGTTTTCTTCCTTCAAATCTACCACTCCAAAACACCACAAAGAGCTTTCAAGAGAAGTACAACAACTTTTGAAGTGAATTAAATATTTAATTGTTAATTTTTTGAAGCAGATTAATTCCATAATAAATACACCGTTATTTAATGATTTTAAAACCCATCCCCACAGATTCCTACACTCATTTTAAGACTCACATGCTCCTTAGTATCTAAGAAAATAGGGAGTGGAAAAAAAACAGGGCAATTTTAATCTAAACTCTCAAAAAATTGAAAAAAAAAGAAGAACGGTTGAGTGACGTGCGTCATTTTCACTAAAATTATCCATAACTTTTTTTTATATAAATTTATACCAAAATACTTTGTTGAGCAAACATATGCGTCACAATTTTCACTACAACTTGTTACAAGACCACTTTTTCAAAAAAATTTAAACAAAAAAGTTAGATCGAAAAAACTGTTTTTTTTTTTGTACACCCTAATTTAAAGCAGGCAAATTTCTCTAGCTTTGCCAAATGAAGAGCTAGGCAATAGATTTCTTTTCTTTGACACCAACCTTCTATATTGCTTCCTTGAAAAGTTATCAAGAGCGCCGCCCTAGCGGTGAAGTTCCGAACTTAAAAATTTTCACCACAAGGTGGCCAACATTCCTAGGATCAACTTTGTGGAAAATACCAAGTTTCCAAAAGGCAACTCCTAGGAGTTATTAATTTAGCCGTGAAAAATGGCTTTTCCGACTACTGTGCGACGGCTCAAAATTCATGATTTTTTATAAGTAGCCTACTTCTAGCCTAAAAATGGCCCAATCACATATTGTCCATTCCGGAATAATCCGGATGCCCCAGGAAAGCCGTCTAGGAAGGTAAAAGAACAGATTTTCGTCGAAATATGCCTTTCGAAGGCGCAAACTTCATGATTTTTCATGAATAGTCTCCTAGGTTTCCTGTATGAGTAAGCCAAGTAATGATAATATAAATATCATTCGGTACAAATGTTGCCCATGAACGGCCAATATGGTCATTGGTGCATTTCAAGGATAGAGATAGACTACTCATGAAAATCCAATCCGAAAATCATGTTTTGGCGAAACTTAGTATTTGTCCCCTCCTAAAAGGTTCCTTCTAGGCAGAAATATAGGCGTGCTTTGGGAAAAATGACCTGACTATAACTATATAACAATAACCTTGTTTTTAAATAATACCAAATACGTGCCTGGTTTGGAAATTTAACATTTCCAAATCTGGAAGTGTGTTGCAGTGCCCTTATCCAAATGGTATCGGTAATGTTTACATGCGGGGCTTATTGTATGTGAAAGTAACCTCGGCGTGACTCTCCAGACATTCTGAAATGGGTTGCTGGATCAGCAGTAGAGCTATCACTTTCCAGCTCTCGGATTAAAGCTGTTTCTAATGATCCCTTGAGGGATTGTTGTAAAACGATTTCTTCCAAAATACCATTGCCAATGAGTATTAGATTGTACACACACACACACACACACACACACACCCACGCACACACACACACACACACACACACACACACACACACACACACACACACACACACACACACACACACACACACACACACACATACACACACATACACACACACACACACACACACACACACACACACACACACACACACACACACACACACACACACACACACACACACACACACACACACACACACACACACTTAGATTTTTTTGCAGTGTTCGTTGGTTTTTTTTTGCCGGACTTTCAACGGCTTTGCTAGTTCGATATAAGTAACGTCGCGTTAAAAATATTTTCGTCTTTCCTGTTCCGTTTACTTTAGGTTTCGTTTGCATGTCACGAGTTATACATGAATTCACTAAACATGATTTCAACTTTAATTTTTTCTTGCTTTATTTTTATTTTTACGATTGCCATTCTTAAACTAATAGCTTTATTTCGTGACATTTTTATATTTCAGTACTGTGAACCACGCACACTTGTGCCTGACCCCAATAGCATTCATATCGGAATCAAAATTTCAAATAATTATACTGCCCATCTCCGGTCAACCGGATGTCTGGAGAATAAACCAGAAACAACGTCTAAAATCTTATGGTTATCAAAATAACAAACCCTACCTAAATTCAGCGTTCCGTTTACCAAAACGAACCATGCTGTTAACCCTACCCCATATATCCAACATCCCAGTGAGTTCTTGTGGAAGTGCAGAGGTGTTGTCGGCTTCCATCAAAGCGAGTATCACGTCAACATACTCCTACCCTATCATTATTTGACCTGCATGGATGCGGCCGGCGCTGGTATTGCTTTTTTTAATTCTAGATCGCCAGTTTTTACACATTGAGGATGCCTGTTAGTCCCAAACATCATCTTTTGGTTCTCTGTGTAATAACAGCCGATCTGGCAATAACAGAGTAGCAACCGCAAGCAGTCAATCATGCTCATGCTCATGCTCATGCTAAAAGGTTCCTTCAAGGCATCCAGATTGCTCCGAAATGGCCAGTATGGTCATGTATCCATTTCAAGCTAGAAGTAGACTATTTACGAAAAATCATGAAGCTTGAGCCGTCGAAACGTATGTTTCGACAGAAATCCATATTTGTCCCCTCCTAAATGGTTCCTCGAAGCATCCAGATTGTCTCGGAATGGTCAATACGGTCATTGGTCCATTTTAATACTAGAAGAAGACTACTCGTGAAAAATCATGAAGTTTGTATCGTCGAAATGCATGTTGCGACGAAAATCCATTTTGGTCTACGTCTAAAAGTTTCTTCCGGGACATCCGACAAGCACACTTGTTGTAATTCGGTTGAGATAACATAAATATGACTTGCTAAGTCATAATAAAGTTACTACAACTAATTATGGCCGTAGTGTGCTACCTGGGGAGTTGTTTCAGAATGGTCAATATGGTCATTGGTCCATTTCAAAGCTAGAAGTAGACTATTCATGAATAATCATGAAGTTCAAGCGGTCGAAAAATCTTGTTCCGATGGGTATTTGTATCTGTCGCCGCCTCACGCATCGTGGTAAAACATGCCCTCTTTCGGCATAGATTCCTTGTGGCCAATCGGATTGAAAAGGGCAGTACTCACTGTGGTTGATATATTGACTGTGGTTGATATATTGTTGATTATTATATTGACTCTATTTTAAGTGATTTATCATGAACGTGCTTATAACTCGTCTGAAGCATATTCCCAGAGAATATGTTTAAAAAATAATAATCGTAGTCGCATTGCAAAGCCGATTCAGTTATCTGACGGATTTTGAAGAGCAAGGTCATAAGTGTCTAAGGTTGAGACAATTGATCAAGGCTGGAAACCTCGATCAGGTAACGACACTCACCAAAAACTGAATATTGAGACCTCATTTAGCATTTTGACTTCCAACACTTTAAATTTGGTCATATTAATTTGAAATCCGGGTCATTATGACCAGAAACACCCTATTCGTAACTTTTATTTTACAGCCCTTCAGAAATGTCATAAAAATTTGGGTTCGAAGCAGAAACGTGACTTCTTATGATCTAGGAAAAGTCAAGAAAATTGAGCCGGCTAGATGGTTATTTAAGAAAGTTATAGAATTTTTAAAGTGCAATCCGGGTCATATTGACCCCTTTCACCTAAAGAAGATTAAGGAATGTATCGAAAATAAGCTACCCACGTACATTTGCGTTGAACGCGTGTATTTGTGATGGTTTTAGTGTGTTCATCATAGCATGTTGTGCGTTTGACTGTCATCTTGAGTGTGTTTAGTTGTTGGCGCGGTTTAGATTTTTCGTTTTCAAATTATCCCGCATTGAAATAGGCGTGAAAATTATGGACTTGGACACATCCCAAGTAACAATTTTAGTTTTATTCCAGCCGTATAACACTCCTCTCGGCTTTGTTGATAAAATTATATTGAAAACTGTTTTGTCCGCCAACACCTCCTCTACGCATCTTTAAAGTAGAAATGTGTACAATGTAGCCCACTCTTCAGACGGTTGTGAAAACATGAATTTGTTTATAAGACCATAAAGATTTTATAAATGTTCTAGTGAAATATGTTATGACCACTTGAGAACCTTCATAAAACCTGTTGGCTGCCATCAAAACCAGCAAAACTCACTGTGACATCGTGGTTGGTTTTTGATGTTCTGCTTTGTTTTCTGCTCTTCGGATTCATTCAATAGAATTATTTAGAAAAAAGTTCAAGTGTTGCGGGAAATTGTGTTCAAAAGCAAAATATCCAAAACAAATTGTATCATGCTCCAAATTATATGCGCATTAAATTTTATGGTGAGTATTGGCACGATAAAAGCTGAAAATTGATGCGCCTCGGAAATCATGCGTGTTGACTAGAACAAAAACAATATCGAAACAAATATATTCGATTAATTAATCTTGAATTTCCTGAAAATTTATAGAATTCAATCAGGTTACTTGAAAGAGTTCCGAAATCGGTCTTCGATCTACTGTTCATTTTCATTACATTTAATATTTGGTGTATTTATTTTTACACATTGAAAGATTGAAAGAAATCACAATTTTAGAATTCTCTCCGATTCACCTGAACCTCTGAAACGTGTATATCAATAAAGACATTAAGACAAAATCTGAAACCACGATGTTAACAGCGCTGGGCATCACGACGGTGTAATCACCGACGGTATATCAAACTGAGCCCCGCCGCTCGACCATTGCACTTTGGTCCAGATCACGAATTTACGAGGAAACATGCCCCCAGCGCCTAAACTTGAAACTATACAGCAAAGTGATGTTCTACATCATGGTTTGTATTGCTAAGGCCCATTTTTTAAATTGATTAATTAGGGTGGTCCCCATTTTCACGGAATTACAAAAACTAACTTTTTTATTTGCAGAAATAGACGTTGACATTCTAAGGCAAAGTTGTAGCGCAAAAAATATCATAGAATTTCCATATATAAATTTTTTTGTAGCTTGAAAATTAACCGATTAAGAGCAATTTTCCCTCATCAACTTAGGCTGTGCCATATTTTTAAAGGTTTTTTTTTGCCCCAACTTTTTTATTTCAATTCCCACCGAACAGCTGTATTGCAACGAGTTTTAGAACTTCTAAAGACACGTACTTTGTTATACAAACTTTGCCGCTGGCTTCATCCAAACAATAGTTGTTGAAGTTTTTTTTTAAAAAAATGCGCCCGTTTCAAATGTTGATTTTAATGATTGGAGCAAACACAAAAAAAAATTAAAAACGTCATTTGAAAAGATAGTTTATATTGTTCAACATATCTGAAAAATAGAGATATATTATTTCTGTATCTTGAGAAAATAACATTTTAATCGGGGATGGTTAGAGAAGAAAAACTTCAATTACTATTGATTGGTTGAAGCTAGCGGTTACATGAATATATCAAAATAGGCGAATTCAAAAGTTCTACAACTCGTCTGAACAAAATTTTACGATGGAAATTGAAATAAAAAAGTTAGGACAGAAAAACTTTTTTTTATGGTACACCCTAAGTTGACGAAGAAAAAGTTGCTCTAAATCGGTCAATTTTCAAGCTACAAAAAAAAATTATATAGAAATTCCATGAAATTTTTTGGGCTACAACTTTGTCTAAGAGTGTAAACGTCTATTTCTGCAAATAAAAAAGTTAGTTTTAGTAATTCCGTGAAAAATGGGCCTTAGCAATACAAACCATGATGTAGAACATCATTTTGCTGTAAAGTTTCAAGTTTAGGCACTGGGAGCATGTTTCCTCGTAAATTCGTGATCTGGACCATAGTGCATTGCGTGACAGATGAGAAGAGAAAAAAAGCACTTGAGTAAAAACAAAACAAACAGAAGGAAAGTGAACGAAGTCCCTTTTTTTTGACCGAATACCAGATTTGGCAAATAATTTTGAAAAAAGAAGCATAAATAGTTAATAGAAGCATAAGTAGACGAATTCGTGTAGCTAGGCTCACTGGTGACCGCCTATAACGACACAAGCAGAGAGATGAAAAAGGCGCATTATGACTGCCTATCGTGCCTAATCGAATTTCAAAGTCAAACATCCACTAGAGAGCAATTAGACCAACCTTATTGTCTGTGAACGGAAGGTATTGCGCGCGATCTACGGTGGAGTCAGACGGAAGACGAAACGTGAAAGAGGCGAATGAACCACGAATTTCATCAGTTGTTGAGGTGTTAACACCGATAAAATCGACTATGGTGGGCTGGGTGTGTCGTTAGAATGTCAGACGACAGCGCAATCAAATCGATTCTCTGCAACGAACCGTCGGGCACTAGAAGTAGAGGTTCGGAGGGAGTGTGGAAGTAGTTAGCCTCCTCGCGGTGCATCCTTGAAACGTTAAGCTCCCCTTATCGGCTAAACGTACTACAACGGAGGAAGCGCCATACGGCACGGGATTCGGCAGGAAGCCGTTAGCGGTCGTGACATGGGAAACAGGAACGACCCTGGCCTAGCCAACCCAGACGTTCCATCCCTGGTCCTGGCCCTGGCTTTCTAGATCGGAGGAAGGACCATATGACGAGAGATTCTACAGGTACAGTAAGTATTCGGGTAGAGAGATCGTGGACGGTCTGGCTCGGACATCCTGAACCCTGCTATAATCCAGGAGCATCTCGATCGAATCAGCGTCAGGTTGGCGAAGCTAACTATTAAAGACTTATGTAGTTAGATATAGTGGGTGCATAAGGTACATAAGGCCCCTCCCTGAAGTAATTCCGAAAGATGGTTCTAAGAGGACCGGGGCTCTAGGGGCGGGTGGGTTTTTAGTGGATCGAGGCGTTGGCGCCCTCATCTCCAAACCCTCCCAAGCCCTTACCTGAGTACTTCAGGAGTCTGAAGGCACATTTTCCATCACGCGTAGAAAAAAAGGCGTGTCACAAGAAAGTTGGTTCAACCAATAGAAGGCGACATGCAGCCATGGACGGAATTAATGGGAGATATCTTCCGTATACAGCAGAGGTCACCTCATCCTAGGTAAGGTAAGACCACGAGAGCAGAAGGATTGTTGGATTCGATGCACACGGATCTTTGTTGATCGTTAGAAGTAACCTCGCTTGATGGTAGTCGCTACTGTTAAACATTCTATGACGATGCCAATCGTGAGGCTTTGTATAATTGTTGAAGTCGAAGAGCAGAGTTCAAGGTGTGTTTACAAACTTCAAACTTGTGACTGAGAGGCAGACAGGACGAAAATTGAAGGTTTTGAGTGACAACAATGGTAATGAATACGTTAACTAGGCGATGGAAGCATTCATGGGAAGAGACGTGATAATTTATCAAACAACTTGCCCGTATACTTCCCAGCAGAACGGCATGGTTGAGCGTCTGAATGGAACGCTCGTAGAAAAAACATGGTGCATGTTGAATGATTCGAAGCTGACCAAGAAGTTCTGGGCTGGGGAAATCTAAACATCGTATATAAGAGTTTGCACGGAATCAATGACCAGCGTTGCATCATTTCAAGATGCTTCCAGATCGATGCATGCACCCAAGCAAAAACGACAGAGGCACTGTTAAAAATTATGACAAACGTCCATTGTGTCAAATGATCGTTATGCTTTATGGTTATGATGCCAAACAGCCTTCTCTGACGACTAACCTTATGTCAAAAGGCTCATTTCCCAGGAAAAAAAATTGCCACTGTCTGATTTCTCTTATTGCTCCTTAAAGCCTGTCCACGAAAAATTTCGGACACCAAATTAATAGCAGCAAATAAAATGAACAGTAGAGAGAGAGAGAGAGCGCAAACACAAGGGATCGTTAAAATATTTGCTAATTTTTTAAATAAATCTCAGCTGACGATTAGATTTGTCCACGATGGCAGAGTAGTGGAGTTAGAATGTCAATTTGCAATCCAACAGCACTCCGAGATCTGTAACCTTGTCCACGCGTTCAAGTTGCTGCCCATCTATGTTGTAGTCGTACAGAATTGGGAATTTGCGCCAGCAGGAGGATCACTTGGAGACGCTTATTCGGAGGTAGTTCATGCAGCACCACCACGCAAAGCAGTTTAGAAGTTCCTGAAGTTTTCTGCAATCCACTTCGTTACGAATGACGAAGCAAACCTTCAAATCATCGGCATGGATAAGTAAGCTTCCATTTGCACGCAGAATAGTCACATCGTTAAAAAATAACGAGAACCGCAGTGGACCTAAATTGCTCCCCTGTGGCACGCCGGATGCAGGAGTGAAGGACAGAAATTCAGCTGATCCTATCTTCACACAGAGGCTTCTATTGCCAAGGCACAAACGTAGCCAATTACTCATCCTTTCCGAAACACCCAATCGAAGTAGTTTGGCTAGAAGAACATCATGGATCACAATGTCGAAGGCAGCCTTGATATCGGTGTATACAGGAACTACTTGCGCACCGTTGTCCATAACACTGGTGCAGGTCGATACGAAATCGCATAAATCACTGTCCACCGATCGCTTTGGGAAGAAACCATGCTGTTTTTCACTAATGTAAGCGATGTACGAACCGAATATCACTTTGTATACGATGGTTTCCAAGCATTTTGAACCCGCTGAAAGGGAAGTTATTCCACGGTAGTTGGATAAATCCGTCTTGTCGCCCTTCTTAAAAATAGGCCGCATATGGGACCTCAACGAAGCACCACATTTTTGAAGAAGCAGGCTGGGATTGCATCGGGACCAGAACAATAGCATATGCCTTCTTTAACGCAAATTCCACCATTCGCTCATCGACTTGGAAGACATCTTGATCAACCACATCTCGTGTTACAATATGATTGGCAGCGTCAATTTCCTCGGCGGTTGGAACATGGCTCACAAACACATTGGAAAACTGCTGGGCAAAAAGATCACACTTTTCACTGGCTCTGCTTGCGTGGTGCCTCGATGAGGGAAGTCCAGTCCCCTTTCGCTTCGAATTGACAAAACTCCAGAATTGCTTTGGGTTACGACGAAGATCCTCTTGCTTTCTCACGTAGCGTTTGTTCGGAAAACGGTTGTATCCACGATAGCAACGACTTGCCTTATCAAATTGTCGTTTTGGGAACGAACACCTTCGGCGACAGTACTGCTGCAGCAACCTGAAACGTGGACGACGCAGAATACCGAGGTGTGGGTTGGACCATGCCGGTTTCCTTGGCGGTCTGTTCAACGGGACTGCTTGGATGATACAGTTACGAAGGATGCTGTTGAATGAACTAATTGTAGCATCCACATTCACGCTCTCATAAACTGTGGACCAATCACTCTGTGAGGGTAGAGCGTTCGTCGTTTCAAAATCACCACGACGAAAGTCACGGCCCGAGAGATCTACTTCTTCGTGATATAAAACCGGTGATGGAATTTCCACAGAGAATTCTCGAGCTGGCTGGTAGCGCTGTTCTGTAGCTAGCGTAGCAAATCCATTGGTCATGTTTGAGTCGTTACTGAAGATTAGGTCTAATATGCGATCATTTCTGATGCGAATTAGGTTGCGTTGCCGTAGTCCGTGAAATGCCATGTTGTCGAGAAGAGTCTGAGTAGCTGTAAAAATCTGTGACTGAAGTGGATCAACGAAAGCGTAGCTGTTGTTTGATTGCCATACAAGACGAGGTTGATTGAAATCTCCAAATAGAATCATTGCAATCGTATCCCTCTGCAAACTACAGACTTCAGATACAGCATCAAGGTGAGACTGCATGTGTGCTATGTCCTGACTTTTTTTCGAGGGGAATATACAGGATGCCGACAAACAAATCAGTCGCTTGACCAGTAACTTTTACCCACAGATGTTCGATATTAGTACTGTTAGGATGTTGAACGAGTAATGGTCCAAATCTTTCGTTAACGACTATCAAAACACCACCTCCACGGCGGCGGGAGCTTGGCGTAGAGCAACGATCAACGCAAAATACACTGTAATCGCCGCAGAGCAACTGTCGAGATGGTATTTGATCGTGTATTTGTCTCGGTGAAAACGTAGATGTCGTAGTCTAATTCGGATGTAGAGAGGAACGCATCATCATTTTTTGTCCTAAGACCACGAACATTCTGGTAGTAGAATCGCAGATCAGCAGAGTTGTGGGTAGGAAGATTCGGTGCTCACCCCATCATCCAACCCACACACAGGCCCGGAACGACTGGAGGACGTTGGCTGCAGTGGCAAGACTGTAATGGGAGGACTAGGGGCTTCCATAGTACTTGTTGACATGGTGCATTCCGGTGATGAATGGGGACAGCAGGTTCTTAATAGATTTCCATCATGGCGATTTGGAGTAGATAAGCTGTAAAAGCGGGAAGAAGCATCACCAGGACTAGGGGTATCCATGATACTGGTTGATATTATGCGTTCCAGCGATGAGTGGCGGTAGCAGGTTCATGATGTAATTCCGTCATGGCAATATGGATCAGTTATGCTATAGAAGCGGGAAGGAGCATCACCAAGAGTATGTTCTTCAACATTGAGATTGAAATCGTACTTGCCTTTGCAAGCTTTTTGGAAGACCCCTTCACGTTCCTTAACTGCAGGACCGAGACGACTGAGATGATCGCCGGCAGCACACAGAGGGACTGAGTTGAGGAGATCAGAGGCTTCCAAGAAGCTTTCTATGGTGCGTCTCGGTTGTTGAGTCTGTCCAATCTGTTGATGACTGATGAAGACGGCATATTGATGAACTGATGATGATGATGATTGTTGATTGGTTATTCCACCGGAGTATGGTTGACAGCTGACAAGGAGGCAATCATCGAAGGGTTTTCAATGTCCATTCGAGGAAATTTCGCCGGCGCCCAAAAATACCGTTCTGTTTGGAAGTTCTAAAACTCCCTAAAGTAAACTCCCTTCGGCCAGATAAATGGGCCAAGTGCTTTGTCCTTCAACACTTTTTCAAGTCCCACTTTGAACGAGATGAAGGCAAATTGTTTTAAGTCGGCATCTTTACGTACAAGTTTTCGCACTTCGATAGACTGCTGTGTTTGTAGGCAATTTTTCACAAGATCACCGATATCCTCCTCCGTAATATGTGTAGCAATCCTGGACAAATATAGCCAAAAGCTCTCTGGTGGCTTCGCAACGGTCTCCACTGACTCCCATTTTCAATCGTTTTTGTACCTCCAAGCAGCACAGAACCAGGGCGTGATTTCGGTGTATGTATCTACATTAGAAACAGTTGATTAAGATGTTAATTCTACTTTCTGTAAAATTCTCTAGCTTTCTGTGGCACACCCGCCATCAGGTTTCTTACGGTATCTTCAGATACGCCTGCCGCAAAGTGGCACCTTTTATCATCATTTTATCGAGTAGGTGTCTTCAGAAGAGTTGCTCAAAATATTATTCCGCATCTTTTAAAAAAACACGCCTAACCTTTCGTAAGAGCTTAACAACACTTTCATATCATATCACTTTTTCCAGCTTTTTTTTTTGTCTTCGACGAAGATGTAGAACAGGTAGTTTCAAGAAAATCTGTTCAAGACACTCAGTTTTTAGAGCCTAACGTTAAAGAGCTGTAATTGGTTTTCTTTCAGCGCTACCTTAAAACTGTTTTTTTAAAGATAATTAGTACTTTGTTCAAATTTGATGATTTCAATTGTAGGATATTGTAGGAATTATTAAAATACACATTTTTGCTGAGAGAGCGTTGGCGTCTCTGATGACCATATTTTGATGTATGGTTATTGAAGTGTCTGTGAGACGTCATAATCAACCGCCTCAAAAAGGGTGGGTGGGTCCTAGCGAGGTCTAAAACAGATTGTATTTGAAAGATTATCTTATGAAGTATTCCTGAAATTTACAGCGTTTTTAGCGTTGGGTACTGAAGGGTAACTAGTAAAACGTCAGACTGAATTAGTACAGGCTATAAGCCAATTTATGTCTCGCATGTGAGGTAATGTACAACAAACTCAAAAAATATATACGGGTCCTAGCGGGTCCCAAAATAATTGTATTTCAATCACCATACATCAAAATTTTGTCTTCAGAGAGCATTGGCGTGTTCAACAAAAATGTGTATTTTAATCATTCCTACAATTTCTTAAAATTTATTGAAATCATCAAATTTGAACAGAGTACTAATTATCAAAAAATAAACAGTTTTAAGGTAGTGCTGAAAGAAACCCAATTATATCTCTTTAACGTTAGGCACTAGAAACTTACCCAAGTATTAATTCCAGTTTTATCGTGGTTTTAAAACACACTAAGAGGCTAAATCATGGTCTTCAGAACCCTCATAAAACAAAAATTGTTACTTGGGTAGTGTCTTCGGCAACTTTTCTTAAAATTACCTGTTCTACAGCTTTGTCGAAAACAACAACCATCTCGTAGCTGGAAAAAGTAAGAATTTAAGGTGTAGTTAAGCCCTTATGAAAGGCTAAGCGTGTTTTTTTAAAAGATGTGGAATAATATTTTGAGCAACTCTTCTAAAGACAGTTGCTAGTCGATAAAATGATGGCAAAAGGGTAAAAACGTTTTTAACCGTCGGTTTTTTTCAGAACTGTGTCACTGTGTGCCGTCCGATTCCCCATCTTCTCTTGAAATCATCGGCACCATTTGCTTTCTCCGTGGTTTCGAACATTTTCCGCTTAACTAGTGCCCGCTACATCTCTATTGGGCTAAGCTCTGGACAATTTGGTGGATTTGCTGTTTATGGTACGTATTCGACCTCTTGTACCTTATTCCATTCCAGGACGGATTTCGCATAGTGGCAAGAGGCCAAATCAGGCCAAAATAGAGCTGAAGAGTCGTGGTTTCTGGTAAACGGTAGCAACTGCTTTTGCTGACATTCTTTCACGTACACATCCTTATTGATAGTGCCGGTAGAGACGAAACTTTTAGATTTTCGACCACAACGCCATTTGGCCTGCCAAATCAAATACTTTTTCGTAAATTTGTACACCTTCTTTGTCTGGAAATGCTTGGCAATGGCGTTCCTTTGCATTGCGGTAGAAAAAGCCAGCCCCGAAATCTGTTTAAAGTCTTCGAGTACGTACACTGAAAGTTAATTTTAGTTTATATTACAAAATCGAAAGTAATACTCACTAATCCATTCGTTGTTTTCAGCAACGAAACTGATTTGTTCTTTTTATGAAGAAACATACGTAATTAATTGCACGCGCAACTATCAAAAGCACGAAGCATTTGGTGACACAGAAAGAACATTCGTACATTATACGGAAACAATGCAAAGAGCTACGAATATCACAAATTAAAAAGAAACGTCTCTCTGGTGGTTGCATGAAGGACTGACAGATCTACTTTATCGACTCAAAATGTAATTGACAAAAGAAAAGCTCCACCACGTGTTATTTTATTGTTTTTTTTTTTATTGTTTCTGACATGGGGTTCGAACCTGAATATTTGAAAAGTGCTGATTCTGAATCCGTGGTTGATCTCACTAGGCCACGCTGTCTTGTGAGAACATGTTTGATTAATGAGCATGAAGGTTTAGCTTTCGACAGCGCTTTAATTGTTATTTTGGGTTAGATAAATTATTGGCTGGCCATCACGAAGTTCATTTCGTGCATTTTACAAACTGGTGTAATGATAGCATTTCACCAGATAAAAAGCATTATGAATGTTTCATACAACATACGAGACATTTGTTCTATGTACAAAATCCATGTTTACGAAACGCGTGAAAGCTACTTAACGAAAATAAATTTTCAGTGTATGTTTCGTCATCCATTATGATACAAGAAAATGTTTGCAAAAATATGGTGTAAAGCTCCTCAGCACGACTTTTTGCATTGAAATTTTGCTTCTCATCACTGTTGGGCACCTTTTCTACTTTTTAATCTTTCAGTCCTTGCTTCTGCTTCATTTTTTGTGAGCTTTGCGAACCACATTTTTCACAGAAATATTGGAATTTTTATCATTAATTGGTACATTCTTGTCCATTTGTCGAGAGCATAGTTTTTGATTTTTTCCACGTCCAACCTTTCGATCCACAGTTAGAAGCTGGTCAAATGATTTGCAAACACAAAACACGGTACTTTTCGGTAGTTTTTGTTTCTTGGCGATTGCTTGAATTCGGAATTTGCTGCCGTCCGTACAAAATGAGCTTACGCACTTTCACTTGATTCGACGCAATTTGACTGAATGCAACAAGAATGCAAACATGTTGTACCAGGAAATAAAGTAAAGAGTTTCAGCTGCCATATAAGTGAAACGTTACAGCGATCCATGAAATAATTTAGAATCTACACTACAAATAGTGTCCGAAAGTGTCCGGAATCTAACGTGGACAGGCTTAACTTTAAAAAAATTCTACACTCAAAAAAATCGACACGTTATTTCCACATGAAATTTCACGTAACTTTCACCCGAACACGTGACCAAATCTTTTTCAGTAAAATCAGGTGAACATTACGTGCCAGTGAATTGTACGTCAAAAATCACGTAACATTTTTGTGGTTTTCACGTAGAATGTGGAGTAACGTAGAAATCACGTAGGCCTTACGTCAATTCCATGTGTTTATTACTGGTTTTGGCATTGGACGAAAACTACGTGCGTTTCACGTGGAAACAACGTGACGATTTTTTTGAGTGTAGTAATCGATGACAACCAAAGCCAGGAAGCTAGAACTAGCCAAATAACGAAATGAAAAAAAGTACTCTACGGAGCCAAATCAATACTTTTATCAAAATATATTCCTCACAAATATTTTTCTTCCCGACTGAAGAACCACCGAAGAAGTTCATCTGTCAGCAACGGGATGGGTTGAAAGTATCAAAACAAAACCGAAATTGACCAACTGCTACATCCTCACATCAACAGTTTGTAAAAAGCTGAAAAACCATACACCATCCCGATCCCTTAACACCTCCCGAAAAACCACTCACCTTCTCGACGTCCGATTCGGAAAAGTTGGGCTTCTTCCCGAGGCAGTTGACGTACTCCGGCGAAAGGTAGCTCTTGAGATTGAGGTACGACGGCGGCATCAGCAGTTGGGGATGATGTTCACCGGAACCGGCTGTCGTTGCTGCTGCCACCACCTCCGTCAGCGGTTGGGTCACCGGCACGATATTGAACACGACTCGACCCCGGGCGGTAATTTGCAACCCAGTGGGCGAAATCAGCGGCCGGACCTTCGTTATGGATGGTGTGTCTGTAAACAATGGGAAGAAAGAAATGAAGATTACTTCTATGAAAAAAATACGCGAATTTGGTGGGTGAGAGGAAACTGAATATGACAGATTTATTTTTTCGTGTTTAGCGTCTTCCAGCATGACGAGGGTGTGTGGTTCTGAGAAGGAGGGAGGACCGATTGGGGACTTCAAAGAAAATTAACATAAAAATTAGCTTTCGTGAATGAACGTTCAATTCCCTAGCGAGCTTCAATTCATTAGAGAAATCAAGGAGCCAAGACGTCAACAAATAAGCCAGACTGTCTATCAGGTGCTAGTGCGAAGGGAATTGACAATTGATGAACTGCTGTGTCAATTCATCAAATTAGCAATCAGACGCCTGCTGCGATTTAGTGAATTGGAAGTAACCTTCTTTCAACAAAACAAGCAACAGAATGGCGTGAAATGGCAGTCAAATTCAATCAACTAACAGTAGCCAATGTCTTATAAACAACCGAACCTCAACGGTTTGCGACATCCTTTAGGGCATTGTAATCTTTCCAGGAACGCCACCCGCGCAAACTTTCGTTCACTTAAAGCGCGCTAAACGACCTACTTCCCTGAACCACCTCGGTTTCGCTAAACAGTCCGACGGAAAGGAAAAAGAAAAGGAATCCAACGTCAGTCAAGACAATACCGCCCTGAAAAGCCCGGTGTTTGACAAATCACGAATAAGGAACCGTCAACGAGTGATGCTTCCTCCTTAAACTCTTATGCTGAGTTGTGTCTGGTTGACGGCATTGTTCTTGCTGCAACATTGTTTCATACTCATTGTGGGAGGGAAAATGAAACCATGCCATCCGGGGTGAGAGCACAGGTTTGCAAAATTTGGATTTATAACGATTTTTGACGGTTTTTCGATAATCTCTAAAAAATGCACAATTGACCTGCAATTGTATTGGTTTAAAATCGGTTTTATAGCAGGAATTTTGACGAAATATTTGCAGTACAGTGTACTCCATTAAAACCACATCCGACAACTAGACGCAGAACAGCTGGCACGCTAAACTAAGACAGGATCAAATAATTTCCAGGTTGGTTGCTTTCTAGTTCGCGCCTGCATGTTTCCCATCTCAGAACAACGGCAGCACACATTCAAAACCCTTTTTCCAGTCCTCCATTGAAATTATGTCCCACATTGTTACCGAATTCGGCACACCGGAACACATCAGTAGTCAAAAGTGCCATGTGACATGTGTCCCAGCAGTAGCGAGCTTTGTGAGGGCGCAGTTTGCACTGTCCTGATTTGAAGGATTTTTTTTTATTCTTGCATAATTCTTCTGGGAAGAACTGGATGGAGAACTTTTTCCACGTTATAGAGCGTGAATTTAGCGGTTAAAAGCATGGAAGAGTTCTTCACTTCAGGGTTAGACAGAACTCATTGTCTCGGGATAGGGTCTACTGTGGTTGAATGCTTTCTGGTGTGACACTTTAAATATTAGTTGTGCGGTAAATGTCTAGCGAAGTGGAGATGTTTTTAGAACAGAAAATTTAAATCGAACTGTTATAAATAACATCCAAACTTTTCATCTCTTTAATATCTACAGAACAGTTATGACAGTACACTAAGTCCACTGAGCACATAATTTTATAAATCTGATTCGATTTTTTCTCAGCTTTCCGATGATAATAACAAAATTAAAATCGATGATTGCAAACATACTGAAAAATACGTTTTTCTTATAAAATTTAAAATGGCGTTCAAATCCAACATTACTGTGTGGTTTTGTTGATGTTCATTTCTTAACTTAAATAAATCATCCCGATTCTTTGATGAAATTTTATATTTTTTCAATTATATTTGCCATTTCCAATATTCTGGCCACATATTTATTTTCTTACGTTCGTACTTAATTACTTACTTGCTTTATTACCCACTTAACTTCTCACTTACTAGCTTACTTATTCACTTATTGACTAACTTACTCTCTAAATTACTGTATCTATGTAAATTTTAACATACTAACCTTTCTCTTTACTTACTAACTAAGCCACTTATTTTCTTACCCACTCACTTACATACTGAATGATTTTGTGTAATTTTTGTATTGTAACTGATTATCTACTGTGAATTTGTAATCGTGAGATGATTTTGTTGACTTTCAGTCCTTATAAATAATGGAAACAGATAGTTTTATATTCTCTGACGTTTCGGTATATTGTATTTCGCCTTCTTCTAGAGATTACATACATAAATTTTTGTCATATTATGTTCTGTTTTAACATTTAAACGTCCAGTTGTGCAAAGTGTAACAATAGGTAATGTTCAATAGAACTACTAGACGTTTTAGTGTAAAAACCAAAAATAATATGATAAGAAGAGCAATCTATAATGCCTAGAAGAAGGCAAAATACAACACACCGAAACGTTGGAAAATAGACAATTATTTGAATCTTGGAGAGTGTGAGCTATTTAGAGCAATACCTGTTACTAGAAAATGAGTAATCCCTATTTAATTCCAACTAATTTTATAGCTTATCTTGACAAATACGGGTATTTTGTCTACAATGTGCAGACGTTGGTTGTTTACTAATACTCGACTTTAACCCAACACTGAAGAAGTCTGCAAATTGTAGATGAAATATGCGTATCTGACAAGATTAGCAACAAAGGTAGTTGGAATGAAATGGAAATCACTTGTCTTTCTTCTCATCTTCTAGTTCAAAAAATTATCTGTTTCCATTATTTATAAAAACTTAAAGCAAAGAAATCATCTCAGCCAAAATCTCTGTTTAATATATTAAAACAATTGCTTTTATTCTTTAATGAGATCTCCGTAATATATACATAACAGTTACCATGTAATGGTCATTTACCTAATTACTAACTGGTTTTCTCAATTATTTACTCACTTGTTTACTTACTCATACATAAACTTACGTACTTATTTAATTTCTTACTGACTGACTAATGAACTTACTAACTAGCGCACTTACTTACTTAATAACCGATATAATAACATATTTACTTATTAGCTCACTTACTTATTCACACGTATTCTTTTTTAGTTAGTTATTTAGTTACTCACTTAGTAATTAAATTACCTAATTACTTGGGCACTTAACCACTTATTTACTTGATTGATTACTTACTTGCTTACTGACGTACCCACTCACTTACTAACCTACTTGCTAAAATACTTAGAACTGACTCACTCACAAGCCTATTTTCTCACTAACTTACTTAAAACTTATTTACTTTTGTACTTCTTTCGTACCTATTTGCATACCTACTAAAATAAAGCTGTTATAAATAAAATTCAAACCATGACCTCAATTTCTATTCAGCAATACGTGTTTGATAGTGTTGTTAAAATTCTTAATCAGAATTAACAATCTTTGTTGAGATCTTCTATTTTCCATTTCGAAAGTTTTCACCCTTTTATTTATTCGCTTACATACTTGCTTTCTGTGCTTACTTAATTTCTTATCTATTTACGTATTTCACCAATTTCTATCTTAATTGTTCACTTCATACTAACCTTCAAACTTACTTAATTACTTACTAACTTATTGACTGCCTTTTTAAAAAAAAAAAAAGTCCGTGCAATATCGTAGTTGCTACTCCTTTACTGATCAGAACTAGTGTAGATGGAGCCTGGGAGTGGCTTTACATCTTCAATGTACAAGTTCACTAATTCTATTTATAGATCAGTACCGGCGCCGGTCACATCCTCACGGTCTTTGGGGAGGGGGGAAGAAGGATGATTAGTTTGACAATCGTTGTTATTAGACCGTGATCACCACTGCATCTCTACAGGTTATTTTTAGATCATGGATGCACTGTGGTAAGTGGAGCGATCAATGAAAGAGAGCGAGTAGACTGCTTTATATTTTAAATCTAGTGGTCATAGAAAGAGGCAAGTGACAAATGGCAACAAAGGGGACGGGCCTGGGATTGAACTTCCGACCATCTGCTCAGTAAGCAGAACGGGCAACCACTGAACTACCCAGCCACGTCTTACTAACTTATTGACTTCCTTACCGACTTAATAATTTACATATTTAGTTGATTATTTACTGACTTATTCAATTGAATTCAAGTATTCAAATCGATTTCAAACTGTGTATGTCTTCAATTTCTTTTCACAAATGTGTCTATTTATCTACGTTAAATTTTGTAACTTGAATTCATAACGTAGGTTCTTTGATACGATCATCTTTTTATTCGTCAATATTTAAATTTCATATGCATTGGCTACATACTAATTTTCTTACCTGCCAACTTCTTACTTGCAAACTAACTTACTTTTTTTACTTACTTAGTAACTTATTAACTGGCTTACTTACTAACTTACTTACTAACTTACTTACGTATTTACTAACTCACTAACTTACCTAATTACTGACTTACTTAATCATTTACTTAGTTACTTAATTACATACATCCCTAGTTGATACTTAACTACTTACCTACCCACCCCTACTTACTTACTGACTAACCCCTGCACAGACTTACTCAATTACTACCATACTTAATACTCACTTACTCACTTACTTACATTTTATTTACCTTTGTTTCGAAAGTAAGTAATACTTAGATAAAGCTGTTATAAATAAAATCCAAACTTTGCACGACTTTAATTTCTATTCACGCCTTTCATATTTATGTTTAATTTGTTAACCTCAATTAATAACACCTGATAAGCACTTCTAGCTTGTCATTAATATTCTTCAGTTCAAATGCATTTGCCACTTATTTATTAACTTACATATTTACCTAATTACTCGATATTCGATTATTTTCTTATTTACCTACTTCAATTTAAAAAATTACCAATATCTATCTAACTTGCATACTTTCTTGTTAACTTACTGACTTATTGAATTACTTTCCTGCGAATTTTATTACCTATTCAATTACTCACTTACTTACATACTTATTCACTGACATATTTACTTATCAATAAAAACCAAGCTTTGCATGTCTCTTTTTTTTCACTAATAAGTGTATTTATCTATGTTTGAGCGTGAGCATGACCATGATTGACCACCCGACGTTGCTACTCTGTTATTGCCAGATCAGCTGGTATTACACAGAGAACTAACAGATGATGCTTGGGACTAGCATACATCCTCAATTTGTAAAAGCTGGTGATCCCAAACTGATGATACTCGCTCTGAAGGAAGCCGAGAAATCCTCTGGACTTCCTCGTAAAATAACTGGGATGTTGGATAAAATGGTTGGGTGTGCAGCGGGATACATTTTGGTGGTATATATCAATGGAATACAAGAATTCATAAAAACATTGTGTCCTCAATGATTTAAACCAACAGTAAGGATGCTGTTGGGGCCACTCACAAGTGTGGGTGGTTTATTTCAGCGGAATATAATAATATAGTATGTTAAAATTTCGAGTGTGATAACCGATTAAAACAAACGCTAGTGCTGGTGTGAATTAGTCTATGTTCATTTATCTATGCATGGTGTGTATTTATCTATGTTTTGATTTAAACTAAGAGAATAACGTTGATTTTTGTATGGTTACCACAGCTCTCATGCCAAATTCATGAGTTCAAATCTCACCCCCGGACAAATAACGAAGATACTCAAAAAGTATTAGAGTAACAACGACGAGAGATGAACCAGCCCCGGGCAGATAATTTCGATGATAAGGAAATTTAAAAAAGTCTCCTAAATATCTAACATTCCTTTTTACGACAAATTTACTTACTAATTTACTTATTTACTAACTAATTTGCTTATTTTGTTACTCACTTATTTCTTGCTTACTCAATAACTTACTGACCTTTTTTTCTAACATACTTACTAACTTATTAAGCGAGGACTCACTAACTGTCTTCCTTACTGCCGACTTTCTCACTAACATACTTACATTCTAACTTAATTATTTACTTGCCTACTAACATACTTACATACTAACTTACTTACTTGCCTACAAAATTATTTACTTACTTACTAAATAACTAACTTTCTTACTAACTGACTAACTCAATTACACACCATTCCACCATGTCTCCATTGTAATCGTTCCATGGATGTCGCCAGCCTCGCTGTCTGCGGAGAGTTCGCAGGTCACCTTCTACTTGATCGATCCACCTTACTCGTTGCGCACGTCTTCTTCTTGTACCCGAAGGTTCGTTTTCGAGAACACTTTTAACAGGGCAGTCGTCCGACATTCTTACTACATGCCCAGCTCATCGTAGTCGACCGATTTTAGCGATGTGTACGATGGGAGGTTCTTCCAGCAACTAATGCAATTCGTGGTTCATTCGCCTCCTCCACGTTCCGTCTTCCACCTGTTCTCCACCCAGCACCTCCCGTTAAAAGACAACAAGGCTTCGTTGGTCCTCCACTAGCAATGTCCATGTTTCGTGGCCATAGAGAACTACCGGTCTAATTAATGTCTTGCAAATGGTTGGTTAATGACTGGACAATGCGTACCATTGGTAGTTCGTGACTCTTATCGAGTAACTCCTATCTCTACCTCCCTGGGTGCTCAGTATGAGTAACCATTGGAACCCAACCCCGGTCATTTGCTGACAGAGAATTCTTCTTCAAAGGGTGCAGCCTATCTGAGCGTCTGTTCCCCATGTCAGGGGCGGCTCAAAACAGCGTCTGTTCTCTATGTCCTCGTACCAGGGTGGGACTCTAAACAGTGCTGTGCACGATGGTCCTCCGGCGAGACAAGGGGTTGGGGAAGGCCAAACAAGCCGCCTTCATGAAACTCAGTGTTACAATTACACACTGGCATACTTTTTACCTTCTTGATTACTCATTTATTTACACGCCTACTGGTTTATTTACTAATTTATTTAATACTAACTAACTTTCATACCTACAGACTTAGTAAATTGAACATTTATTACCTGACATGCTTACTTAATTTCTTTCTTACTAAACGACTTATTTACTTATTTATTGACTCACAAACTTTCCTACACACTTGTTTATTAACTTGTTTGCATTTTCACCTACTTACTTAGCTCTTACTCACTCACTCACTTTCCTATTTACTCCTTTTTTCACTTACCTACTTACTTACTTACTTTCCTACCAACTCACTTTGTTACTTACTTTTAGACTTCATGACTTGCTTAATTATCAGGTGTGCAAATGGAAAACCACCGTAACATTTTTTATCAAAACTTAAGACTTTATTGTAAAAAATTGGTAGCAAATTTATTCTTGAAAGTATTGCCCATCGCTAGCCACAACTTTTTCCCATCCCATCCCGTGTCGAAAAACCTGCTCATCTTTCGAAACGTTCCATCAAGCTACCCAGTTTTTGGCCTCTTCGTAAGAACGGAAGTCCTGCTCAGCTCGGCCGTTGCCTCATCTATCGGAAAAGGTGGTAGTCGGAAGGAGCAATTCCTGGCGAATACGGCGGACGCGGAAGGATGCCCCATTGTAGTGTGTCTAGGTTTGTTTTAACAACCTGAGAAACATGTGGCCAAATTGATTTTGTCCTCTATCTTTATCTTTATTTTGCAATGCTCGGTTCAAACGCATCAGTTGTCTTCGGTAGCAAGCTCCTGTGATTGTCTCACCTGGATTCAACTGCTCATAATATATTAAGCCAAGTTGGTCCCACTAAATACACAGCATAAGTTTCGAACAATGAAAGCTTGGCTTAACTGTGGATGTTGATGCATGACCGGGGTGACCTCACGATTTTTTTCGCTTCGGGTTATCGTAATGGATCCACTTTCCATCTCCTGTATCAATGCGATGCAGAAAACCCTTCCTTTTTTGACGTTGGAGCAGCAGTTTACACGTTAAAAAACGCCTTTCGACGTCTCTCGGCTTCAAGTCTTATGATACCCAATTTCCTTGCTTTTGGATCATTCCCAAGGCTTCCAAACGATGTGAAATGGCTTGTCGAATCACACTAACTGAATCGGCAAGTTTATCGTAACTCTTTTTCTCCAAATCTTCATGTTTAAACTTTTTCACCGATCCGGACGTTCCTTGTATTCTACGCTGAAAATCATCAGCGTAGCAATTGCAGCAACTCATAGGTATACGCTTCAGACGCAGATCTTTTCGAATAGAAAGCAGAAAACCGCAAATGATGCTTGTGTGGCTTAAATTTCGACATTTTTGCGTGCACTAAAACATATGATGCTGATAAAAATAAACAAATGCAATGAAGCGGAGTTGTTGACCAATGCTTAGTCTAAGAATGAAGCGTTTTTGATTCGACATTGTTCACTTATATTTACGGGCGGCGCTATCTATTGGAAAATGTCAGTTTTCTATTTGCAACCCTGATTCTTGCTTTATTACTCATTTACATACTTATTTACTTATATACTAACTTTCTTACCTACTCACTAACTGACTGAATTACTTATTTACTAACATACTTACTTACTTTCTTACTTAATAACAATCACTTACATTCTTTCTTAATTGCCTTACTTATTTACTAACTTACTTACTTACTTACTTACTTACTTATTTACTTACTCACTTACTTGCCTACCTACTTACTTACTTACTTACCTATTTACTTTCTCACTAACTTAACAAAAAAGAATCACCAACAAAAAATCATTTGAAGTGGGATATTTTTTAAACTCTCAGGGAATAAATTACAACATATGAGTTAAGTTCTACCAGCGTTGATTTATTCGACCTTCTCTTCTAGGCTGAATGCCCGCACCTTGGACCCATCAAATCCTGTGCAACACTTGTATCATCTCTTTTAAGGTGAAACTCCCTCGAATCCTCAGTCTTCAACATGCATGTAGTAGTGCAAACCCTTTTTAGCTCGTATGTGGTTGTATTGGTGCATCAAGAAGAAAACGGTTGCGGTTGCCAGTAATTTTCTTTTTTCTTTTTGGATAGTACTTCCATATAATTATTCCCCTCAATTTTCAAATTCTTAAAAGAGCAAGAAACTTCAAAATAAGAACAATTTTCTAAGGTCGGAGGAGTCAGGGGCATAATTTGCAAGCTAAATATTAAGCCATACATCTTGTTGAATACAAATATTGTTGAATCTTAAACGTTAATGTTCCGTTCTAATTTGAATCATAAACTAACTGATGAGTCGTTGATTAGATGGCTGATACAGAAAATGTACTTAAAATGTTTTAAATTGCGCATCTGCGATAATAAATGGGATTTTTGCAGTTTGAAAATTGATTCCAGCGATATTTTCACATCATACTGAGCTCTGACATCCAGCGATAATATCATTCGATTGCCATATTTTTGTTATTTTTTTTTCACAGGAATCAACTTGAAAGTTGTTTACTTATAATAATGATCCCTTATTTAAAAGAACTTCGAAGTTACTTGGGTACATACCTCAAAAACAAAGTGAGATCGTCACTATAATAATTGTAATCCAATTTTTCATTGAGGATTCATAATTTTTCAGGATTTAAATGAACAAACGTTTTGTTCAAAAGCTAGAAATCCTCTTTAGCAAAAGTAACAAAATTAAGCTGAAAGATATTCGAACAACTGAAACTGCAGTTCAGAAGATTTTTTCATCACCGGAAATTTGCATGCACAGTTTATTAAAGGTTTTGTAAGAAGCATACATAGATTAGAATGTTGTGTGTAAAATATCTTAAATTTATTGAGCATTGATATTTCTAGAATTCTTAAGGCTTACTTAAAAAAAACTGTGAAAAAATTCCTGATGAATCTCAATTTCCTCGCCACTCATTTTTTTGGCATGCAAATTGGAGCTCTTCTGTAATTCCTTACTCTTAGAAGAAAAAAAAAGCAAACAAATCTTTATGAATTTATAGTTAATACCTTCAATAGTTTAACTGGGTAACTGGGTAGACTTTATTCCTGTGAAGACTTGTTCCCCCGCGTTTTGTTAAATCGAGAACAGATAATTTATAGACGATTTCCTAAAACGATTAGTCTTTATAAAAGGTAATATTATGGTGGAATCAGCTAATAACTATTTATTTAGTCAATCGGAACCATTTTATTAATTCGGTGGTTGAAGAATTTTCATTAATTTGATACCAGGTTAAAAGCTCAGTCTGGGGACTTTTGATTACTTGATTGAATTGAAAATTAAATGTGAAAAAATAGAACTCTGTTCAGACATTTCTTATCAGAGAAAAAAATGAAATTAATGAAAAAATGAAAACCATTATTTTCATGCTTTTCCGAAAACAGGGGATCCAGGTGGCCTTTTTTTAATTTCAAATACTGGAAAATTTTCAAGGGATCAGAGGGTCAAGTCAACTCAAACTCCGCTTCCCCTCGCTCCAGCTTCCAAGGAAAAGGAAGTGAATGGCAGCTGTTTTTCCTTTACTTTCCAAACAAGAAAGTAAATATGCAAACTAACAAATGCAAAGCTTATCGAAAACTAAACTCACCATCGGATTCGGAAGTATAACCGGGATTCTCAAAACCAGCAGGTTTGGTAACGTTATTTGTAATGTCGGGAGATTTGCCGACAGATTCTTCTCCGGAACTTATTTCTCTACGAAATTCGCCAACAGTTGACGGTGAGCTAAAACCACTATTCCAGGGATTTTCGAATGTCCAAGTTAAGGGATCAACAGCAGTTTTTATCACTTTTTTATACCGATCACGCAAACCGCTTTTGTTCTTTTAGTAAGACGCGGCCTTTTTTTTACTTCGTTAATCAAAACTTTTATCAGTCTATCACACACGCGCAAACAATTGCTGACAACACTTGGCTCTGCTACGCTACGCACAGCTGAGTGTAAATTAGAAAAAAGCAAAACGCGGAGTTTTGAGACCGGCTGCAGAATTTTTGCACCATTCTCGTTAATTAAACAAATTTTTCGTCCACTGTTTTCAAGAGCGCGATGATAATTAATCTCTCAGTGAAAGTAAATAGTGTTCAGGTGGCTACGGCTGGATATACAGTTTTTGGTGAGAAAATAATAGGCAGATCTTGGCTTTTTAAAGGTAAACAAAGACGAAGAAAAATTACCTGCTCTGTGGAAATGAGCACTAGTTGATCAATTCAGAGTGTTTTCAGTGAAATGAACAGTGTGAACTGAATAAATCTTGTGTACTGCTGTCTTATTAGCAGTATGGCAATGATTCACTACAGGTAAGTGGATTAATTTGGCATATTTTGCTGAGCAAATCCAAAGTGTGCATGTGTTGATGAGGAAGCCATCGCTCCTGCCATAAGGGGATTCCATCGTGTATGTCCTTAAATACTTTTATCCACGTTTTCTTCAAATCCTGGTATATTTCGAAGACCTTCCCTATTTTCCGGAGCTTCATAACCGTCCAAAGTTTTTATATTGAGCAAAGTTCTGGCAAGTTTTTCGGATTTGCCTCGTTAGGCAAAAAAAACAACATCGTTGGCTTCAGATTTTGCGTTAAGCTATGTCCATTTAGAATCCGAAATAATAAAATCATCTGTATCTCGGTAACGGATTGACGTACAAATAAGTTTAATACATCAAAACAAAGGTAATTTCACTTTAAGGAAAAAGTATCAATACAAATCATTTCTCTCATGAAACGCTGCACACCTCCGAAGTCAACTTCTTTGGCACATTTGTTCCACATTTTGATCATCTGAGACGCGTTCCGAACCGTTTTCTCACTTTTCTTAACCTTCCGCTTCATTATTGCCCAAAATATCTCGATGGGCCGGAACTGCGGACAGTTGGGTGGATTTATGTTTTTATCGATGAAATCTACGTTATTATCGCGGACCACTGGATGACTTCCCGGCTGTAGTGGCAACTCGCCAAATCAAGCCAAAACTTCACGGACCTTTATGGGCTTTATTGAAAGGTAGTGCGCGGTTTTTGAGGCATTCTTCACAAACACTTTGGCCTTTGCTCCGCAGCAGGGATATGCAATCCCTTGTCAAATCATCAGTTTTTGGCAAATTTGTCCATAAAAGAAAATTTGAACTGTGCAGGAATATTTCCTCGTGTTGTCGCCATGTAGAATGTTTGGCCGGGAAGCTGTCCGAAATCCATTTTGACGTAGGTTTCATCGTCGATGAGCAGGCATCCTTGATACTTTGTCAACACTGCTGGTACAATTTGTGAGCTCGAGTTTTGGTGACGAAACTTTGCTTCATCGTTCTGTTTGGTTGCTAACTGGCTCGATAAGAACGATATCTTGCTTGCTAACAAATTTTCCGAACGGTACTTCGTTTTCACTTTCGTCACTTTCCGTGCCGCTGCAACACAATAAGTGATTCCAGATTCTAACTGGACAGAACTTCAATGGCAAAACGTCAGATCCGGCCAAAACAGAGAGTCACCTTCGTGGGTCCGGAGGAAGGGCAGCAGGCCCTTCTGGAGGCAGTCTTCTTTATATGATTGGCCGTTGATGGTGTCGGCTTGCTGAATTCACCGTACCCACAGATTACCTGCCACACCAAGTACTTCTTTCAAAACTTCTCCAAAACATCCAGACGGGACTTGCCGACGAGAAATTATCGGTTGTCCTTCTTTGCCTTGAAGACATGAAGTCCGGCCCGCTTAATTGTCTGTTGGACGAACCAGGCGGAAAAATTTACCTTCCTGGCCACGTCCCGAATCGAATGGCTCAAATTGCGCTTGGAGAAATCCCTCACCTCCTTGCGTTCACGAGTCGGTCGTTTTGGTTTTTTTTTCCGCTGCCAGCTCGCCGTTGGGTCATCTGGGTTTTCTGGAACAATTTTAACACACGAGACACGATCGAATTGTCGATTCCTAACTGTTTCGCGATCCACCTATAGCACTGACCTTGACTGTCCACGACCGCGCCCATGATTTTTTTGTGGAAGCACTTCTGGCTTAAAAGGCAAATCGATAACCTCTTGACAGATTGTCACAATTTTGCACAAGTAAACATAACACTCTAAATTGAATTTACTTAAAAATTGGTGATTTTTTATCCAAATCAATAAAAATTACACACAAAAGAAAATGCTGCATTTTTATCGAGTTAAATCTTTAAGCGATAACTCGAGCCTGTGAGATAAGGGTTGTTCGCGACAAAATCTATACACCCCCAAATACGTAAACCTCTGGAAATACTTCATCAACGCGTGAAACAACAAGCTACAACTACATGGCCAGCCATTTTAACTCTGTTTTGAATCGTTTTTGACTCACTTGCGTCAAAAGTTGAGTCACTCAAATTTGAGTAAATGTAGCTGGGATTGACAAGTCGACAAATCAAAAACATCCATCTGATTTGGTGTGATGTTTTGGATTTGTCGACTTATCAATGACGGTTACATTTACACAAATTTGAGTGACTCCACTTTTGACGAAAGTGAGTCAAAAACGGCTCAAATCTGAGTTAAAATTTTGAAAATCTTGGACACAAGCAGCTAAATCGGCTGCAGAAAAGTCTGCACAGACCCTAATGGCTGGAATAAAGTCAAAACGAGGTTCCTTCAGGCAGCCTAATTAAGTAGCTGTTATTTGTTTGACTAATAATGTACAATTAAACGAAAAAAAAATGCATCTTAGTATGAACTAATAGCAAATTTGTTTTATTCCAAACTTAATCTGTCCAGATTTTGTCGCTAACAAGCCTTCTATGGACGCACTTTTGTTCCTGCAATATCTTAGGCACTCCAATCTTTCCAGAGTGCAGCTCGCGGTTCTCATGAGATTTCCACATTTCAGATATATGTAAATTATAACATAATCAATTTATTCATTTTCCTATCAAAACTCTTTATCGCTTCAGTGCAATTGACGCAATACCCCTCGTGACAGGATATCCTAAGAACTCCACTGTTTCCAAATAAATTCAAAGAAAATTTACGCTGCACATAATATATCTTCCCAAACTCTGCCCCTTAAATTGCCAGATTCTCGATGAAACATCGTCATGCTCGTCATTCAACCCCCTCCGTTCAACTCCCTTCCAGTTTCTCCAGCAGCTAAAGTGCTTCAACCACCGAAAACTTCCCGTTTGCAGCACTAAAGTTATAACTAACCAATTTCAACTTTCATACCGCCTCCACCGCCCAACTGGCGGTAATTTATGCTGCTTACAGGATAAATTTCCGCTTCCTCTGGTGGTTTTGCAGTTTCGAGCTGCTCCGAAATGCCTGCCTAGCCGTAGGCACGAAACGAGTTCCGCTATCTCCCTTACGAAGGCACACATTCCTTCCATTAGCCGGCCAAGGGAAGTGCAGAAGACGCTTTCGAAATTATTGTCCATCTTGGCACCGAACAGAGTTTCCTCGTGCTCATTCGGAAGGGCAAATGTGTCCACCGAGTGTCCAATGATTTCGCTCAACTACAGGAATTTTCAATTTCCCCATAGCATAGAGCGAACGTCCGCTGCCCGGCCAGAATTGAGCGGATTTTTTGTTCTCCTTCATCGGGACCACTCTCCACATCCTGACAAATCACTGTCCGAGTGAAATTTATTGCATCCTAAGATTAGGGTTCTTATTATGTTCATCCATCTCTCGTGGCTGCCACCGTCGCTGCTGAAAAATGTTCCACCGAGTCGCAGAAAAATCCCGACAAGATTAAAAAATTAGAAAAAAATAACTGCTTACTGGCAGCTCCCAACTTCTTGCTTCTTTTTCCCGTTTTAGGAGGATTCTTTTGCTGGGTTGAAAAGACGTGGCCCGACTTTCATTTCAGCTAAATGGGTGGAGAACTTTTTTTTCCTACTTCAAGAATAAGGTAGGAAGTGAGCTTCAATCATTGCGTTGTTGGTTGGCAGGTGGCAAGGCGATAAAGGATTTAACTTGAAGGATTGGGCCATTTGCCCGAAGAAAAAGGGGTTGCATAATTGAAGACACTTAACTGGGGCAAATCAAAAGATGTGATGATCGAGATGAGCTACAAAGTTTCTTGGGATGGGTCTGGGTTCACTTTGTGGAAAAGTGGGGTATGAGGTTTCGAACGATTTGTTTTCGAACAATTTGGGTTGAATATTTTTAAATTGATTGATCTTGACAGAGTTGGGTGCAAAAGTTTAACGAATTGAACGATTGCAGTTGAACAAAAATTATGCGGTTTATTGGAGAATAAAGTTTCATTGCATTTCGTGACTACACAAATGTTTAATCAACTGTTGTCGTAAACGTTTGAATCATATTGAATGCACTTTAGACTGATGCAAATTTTGAAAGGATCGCTTCACTGTTCTTTAAGTCACAAAACATATTATTAGCAAACGTACTGGTTTAAAAAAGGCTACTTTAAAATTGACTATGATAAAGTGGTTAAGGGCTATGATAAATTGGTTACCTACTGAAAGTCAGCGTAGACGATTGCAAAGCAGAGAATAGCGCAAGCAGAGACTAGCAAATTTTCTTCCAGAAGCGAGTTGACATAAACAGCGATTACATCGAGCCCTAGAAAACCCCAAGACCCAAAAGACCACTCTTGTACCACAAAAATGTTAACAATAAGAATGCGGCAGTCTCAAGGTCTCTATCTAAATTATATCTCTTTGGTACCCTGAGGGTCCCTTCCTTTTCCCGATGTTTGTTTTTCATTGAACATTAAATTATTACGTTTATTTTTCACGATGGTTGTAGGATACTTCTAGAGCAAATTTTCAATAAGTCGTAATTGACAATGTAAACAAAAATGTTGTTGTTTTCATGGAATGATAGCTTGGGTACTCCTGAACATGAACTATACGCAACATAATATTAATTACAGCGTAAAAGGCTGCTATATATTATTTAACAAAACTGGATTAAGTCACACATTCCTCCATAACGCACTTTTGTCGCATTCGTCGCTTTGTCAGTTTGACTGTGCTTTTCTATGTTTCGCACCGACCTATCCAACAGATTCATTTTGGCGAAAGCAACATGACAGGTGGTTGCATGCCGAAACAGACTTGACGAATGCGACATATTATTTTGCAACGCAACGTAACGCACCTGGCGGATGTAACGTGATAACTTTCCGAACGACTTATAATGTGGTCATATTTTCCCTAGCTGAAGATGAAAGACTTAAAATTTAATTTATTGAATACATCGATTAGCAATTAACCAAATGGAATTTTTTATTGATGTTAAGCTAAGCATTGCTTAACTTTGTTGGTCGCACATATTTGCTTCAAATATTATGTATTGGTTAAAAAATATGAATTGAAACTCATTTCAAAAACTTCTACATTGATTTTCTTGATGATAGCACTAGGTTACTAACGATCTTTTAAAAATTTGCTCAAGACTTGACTGATTTTTTAAAAATTATTGCTATTTAAAATCTGTATCCACATTAATCCGGACACCTTCAAATCATTGTAACTTTTGAAAAATTGCACGTAGGAATTAAAAATTTCACTGTGGTATAGCTGAAAGTCTATGATGAATAAGACTATGACTGATGTTTACATTTCATGTTTAGTATTCAAGATGGCGACGAAAGAAAATCAAGTGCGCGAGCGAATTTTGTACGGGCGTACGGCAAATCCTGACTTGTCAATCGGGACCTTGCAAAAACAATGGATTTGCCTAAATCCCCTGTTCACGATGTGGTCAAATCATTTTTGGAACGTTTGACGGTGGAGAGGAAACCAAGAAGTGACAAAAACATTGGGCGCGCCTGTCATGGACCGAAAGGTGAAAAGGATATTAACGAAAAATGCAAATCTCTCCATTCGAACGGTGGTTCGTAAAATAGGGATGTCGCCTGGTTTTGTCCAAAACTCAAAACAACGGGACTTAAGTCGTATAAGGTAAAAACAGTTCCAAATCGCAACGACAAACAGAACTTGGCAGCAAAATCACGGGCTCGACGATTGTGCTGCGAATAGTTGACGAAGTTTTCATGCGTTGTTATGAACGGTGAAACTTATGTCCTGGAGGATTTCAAGCAGCTTCCAGGGCTGGCTTTTTACTCTGCTATGGCCAGAAATGCTACAGCTGAGCATTTTAGAACGAAGAAGGCATCGAAATTTCCCAAAAAATACCTTGTGTGGCAAGCAATTTGCACGTGTCGCAAAAAAAAAGTAAATCTTTCGTCACTACAGGCACAATCAACAAGGAGATCGATCAGAAAGAGTGTCTGCAGAAGCGATTGCTACGTTTTATCAAAAGTGACAAAGAAAAACCTTTGTTCTGACTCGATTTGGCATCATGCAACTATGCTAAGACTGTGATGGAGTGGTACCAAGCAAATCAAGTGAACATTGTACCAAAAACCTCAAACCCGCCAAATTGCCCAGAGCTACGACCAATCGAGAGATATTGGGCTCTGATGAAGTGGAAGCTTTCTGAAAAGAAGCAAGGAATCAAAGACATCAAACACTTCCAGCAAATTTGGACAAAGACGGCTTCTACGATTTCTGAAGAGTCTGTACAAACCCTAATGGACGGAGTTAAGCGCAAAGTTCGAAAATTTTATGCAAATACCGAATAACTATGTTTTGTCTTCACGATTTGTTGAAACACATCCCATGAATCTGAAATAAACAACTACGACGGAAACATTATGCAAAATTTTATGTTGTATTCATGTTTTGAGATGTCCGGATCATTGCGGATACGGACCTTACTACTTGTTCACGGAAAGTAAAATGTTTCTAACAAGGACTTAGCGTCGCTTAGACCAGCGTCAAAGGCGTGAAGTGCTGTTCCAAAGACAGAGTTGTCTCAAGCCCCGAAGGGTGGCGAGCAGCAGGGCCCCAATACACACTGACGCAAACGCGAGTGCTAGAAGAGGGACAAGCGACGACCCCAAGACGGGAAGGGAGTGTCCCTGGACAACAATCCAGATGGAAAATGGAAGTAAATCAAACAAAGAAATCGACAAGCGAATAGTGGCCCGTTAAGATCAAAGAATCAAAATACTCCGAGGTATTTAAAGCGATGCGCGGGGACGCCAAACTGCTTTACCAACACCGGCAAAATGATTATGGAGCTCAAGAAGAGCACAGCACTGAAGAATTTAGTTATAATGGTGAAACAGGCCTTAGGTGAGAATGTGGAGGTGTGTGCCCTCGTCTCACCTAGGTGACGATCCAGCGCACCCTCCTAGATGAATGAGATCACTAAGGTGGGCAAGATTTCAACAGTGCAACGTCAAAGTCGGCGCCACAACCCAGCTAGCCACAATGAGGGTTGTGGCAGCCAATTTGGACACGGCTTACAAAGTGGCAAAGATGAAGGTGGGATGGGACTCAGCCTTCACCAACTGCCGAAGGCATGTTTCAGATTCCTGGAGGCTGGTACATGTTTTGGGACTGTAAAGGCCCGGACCGCAGCAACAAGTGCAGAAGGTGTGACAGCACAAGCCGCAAGGTTAGGGACTATAATTGACACCCCAAATGATTGACATGCGCTGACATGACAACTGATCTAACTGGCCTAAACCTAGCCTAACGAGGGCTTCTTCCTGGACGCCTAGAAAATTCAGACTTTGGAATTCCTACCGAAAACAGGGAAATCACCAGGCGATCCATCGGCATTTAGACCTATATGTCTGCTGGACACTGCGGGTAAGGTGCTCTAGAGGGTTACCTCAACGGACTGACAAAGTACACCGAGGGTACAGGTGGCCTGTCAAACAACCAGTTTGGCTTCCGTGAAGGGAAGTCGATGGTGGATGCTATTTTGTCCGTCCTCAAGACGGCCATGGCAAACCAGCGCATGAGGCGAGGAGTCCGCCATTGGTCACCGTTGACGTGGTAAACGCGTTTAATAGCGCCAGTTTAAGGGCCATCTCCAATTCGTTCCAACGCCTCCACGCAGCTGGGTACGTGTACAAGATTCTGGGATGTTACTTTCAGAATTTGGTACTGGTGTACAATACAGAGGTGGGTTAGAGACTTGTCCAGATTACCGCAGGGACGTAAGGTTCGATTTTGGGCCTGGTGCTATGGAACACGATGTACGATGAGGTATTGCGGCATAAGTTCCCGAATTGGGTGAGATCATCGGGTTCGCAGATGACATCACCCTAGAAAAGTTCATAGAAGGATGGACCTAACGGCCCTGCACTCCATTGGCATTGTGGAGAGATGGATGAGTTCCAGGAAACTGGAGGTTGCCCATCATAAGACTAAGGTCACGATTGCAAATCGGAGCAACTTGCAACGATTAATGCAGGCCAGTGCACAATAACCTCAAAGAGGTCCGTGAGGTACTTGGGTGTTATGATCGTTAACCTTTATGAGTCACGTGGATTACGCATGCAAGAATACCTCTATGTCTGTATCGGTATTATCCCACATGATGTCGAATAGCTCGGCAGTGCAAAAGAGCAAGCGTAAGCTCCTGGCCAGTGTCACCCTGGCAATAGTTAGGTACGTTGGGCCGGCAGGGATTACCTACCTAGGTAAGCTCGAGAGTACCGACAGGCTTAGGTGCCTAAGAGTGGTTAGTGCATACCGAACGGTATCAAGCGACGCGGTCTGCGTCCGAGCGGGAATGATGCCATTAGGCATCGTCATAAAAGAGGATGTAGAGTGCTTCGAACAAAATGACAAACAAGAGAACCACTAGAGCCTCATATATGGTTAAATGAAAGCGAGATTGGAACAACTCCACCAAAAGTCAGTGGACCCAACGACTAATTCCGAAACTATCCGGTTGGATCGGTAGACGAAATGGTGAAGTGGAGAGTGCGCGGAAGTAGAGGAAACCGCGGAACATGTGTTCTTCGCATGTCATCGTTTCGACGAAGCAAGATCCGACGTGCTAGCCGTAAGCGTGACTCCACACAATCTTGTCCAGAGGATGTGCCAAGACTTCAAGAATTTATCGAGTGCAAGATCATTTCATGGTTCGATCAATAATTTGTTGTAAATTTTGTGAATTATAAATTCAGATCCTGCGCTCGGTCAACGTGGGCGGCAAACCTTTTTTAGGTAAAATGTTTATTTTAGGATTAAGAACTAGTTTATACTACAGTAGAAGTTTTTCCTGAATAAATCAGTTATCACCAACTCGTTCATCGGTTCAGTCACTTTGAAAACATTTGCCCAAAGAGTCTTCGGATAACCAATATCTCTAATAACTACTCTAGTATCTAATCATCCGAGTCTGAGAGGAACTAGCCTGAATCCTGTTAAAAGATCATATTGGAATAAGGAGTGGACTTGTATTTGATTACAAGGAAGTTTGAGAGTAACAAAGCGTTAATTTATAACTCACTTACATCAAAATATTATACTTCGGGCTTGTTATATCCGTATGCTCTAACTGTTTGTTTGATATCATCCATTAAGTTATGCACAGGGTCTTCAGTTGCCTTTCGGGAAGCATTTTCCCACTTTTTAGCAAAATATTTCTCATTGTTTGCCTCTCCTTTTGATTTTTAAAGTATTCACTTCACTATGGCCCAATATCTTTCAATTGGACGAAGTTCTAGGGTGTTTGGAGGATCATCTACTACATTGTTGACATTGTTTCCTGCATACCATCTGAGCCACTCTACCATAATGACAAGACACCAAATCAGGCCAAAACAACACAGAACTCGTGTGCTTTTCAATAAATAGTGGTAGCCGTTTGAGCAGACACTCGTTGACGTAAACTTGTTGCTTAATCGTATCTGTAGTTAGGAAGATTTTGCTCTTCAAACCACGGCTAAAAATAGCCTGCCAAATCATGTATCATGTATAGAAAATTTCGATAACTTTTTAGCTTTGAAATGATCGTCAACCTTGCCATGTTTTAATGCGGTACAAAACTCTAGAAAGCTGCTTGAAGTCTGCTTTGACGTTTGTTTTATCATTCATAACCATGTTCTTGTTTTCGAACTGATTTCCTGCATCTCGTTCCTGTTTGGGGTTTTTATTACCTGGAACGACCTATATCCTGCCACTTTCTTCACTTTCTGAACGAATATAAGTCACTTCCATTTTCCACATATACATGTTCGGCGACCCGTGTAGCGCTGCCAACAGCACCACCTAGTGATAAGAGAGGTAATCAAAATATATTTTTACTCTCCATTTGCTAGACTTCATCTCGACGTGTATGCACGGTAAAACTAATATACTCTCTTCAAGACTATTGTTTGCTCACTTTAGAGAACATCGCCGATACGTTAATATGTGCTTTTTTTACTCCTAAAAAGAAATGAATTTTAACCATTTCAATGAAGCAATTCAAGACTTAATTTATCCGAACTGTAGTATTTTGAAGTTGTTTTGCCACGGGCGTGCAAACTACGCATTTTTCACAGCTGTTAGGATTAGGCTTGTGATCAATGCGTTGAAAACAAAATACATGAAAGGAAGAGGCTCACGAGAAGACAATGTTAGCCTCGTACCACGAGTTCAGATCGACGGATGAAATCGAGGTAGTAGACGAATTCGTGTATCTGGGCTCATTGATGACCGCCGATAACGACACCAGCAGAGAGATACAAAAACGCATTAACGCTGGCAATCGTGCCTACTTTGGACTCCGAAGGACACTAAGATCGAACAAAGGCCGCCGAACTACAAAGCTGATCATCTACAAGACATCAATTAGACCGGTAGTTCTCTACGGCCACGAAACATGGGCAATGCTAGTAGCCATTGGAAGTTTTCAGCTTTCCTGAAGGATCAACAAATTAAGAATATCATAAGTAATGAACCAAGCACTTAAAAAACAAAGTTTTTTCTAATGAAGTTTCATTTGATTTATTTGAAATTCGCAGCAAACGAGTAGGTCGACATGTGCTTGTTCCAACCATTAGCTAATAATAAAAAAAAATACGAATGTTTTTATAGGCAACTAAGATTTAAAAAAAATATGTTGTGTGTTTTTAAGTCGTGGATTGAAGATCATTTGCAAGGTTAAAATTATATCTAATTGCATCAAAGTATCTCTCTACTTCCTTTTATTTCAAAATCATTTGATGGTAATTAAAACTTATAATTGCAAGCTGTAAATCTCGCTTTTTTTCTCAATAGTCGATTTTTGTCCTATCTTTTTCAAGTTGCATCAAACAATAGTTACGTGTTGCATTGGTCGTGACATTCGGTGTTGCAGCGAGTTGTTTGGAAATTCAAACGAATCAATTTAGGGTTTCAGTTTGACAATTTGTGATAAGTTTCAACTTGCCAGTTGAGTTCTTTTGAAATACCTAGTCTAGACAGGTCATAACGCGTGTGTGGATTTGAAGTGTGGTAGTTGCCTCGTTTCACACTTGTGGCGCCACATGCGCAAAAAAGTGGTTGCCTGGAAAAAATGTGAAGTGACTTATATTGTTAATATAGTATATTTGTTTTTAGCCCGATCTCGGATGGAAAGGCTTATTCAGCCGAAACCCGCTGGGATTTAAGTTGTCGTTCCGCTTGCCTTCAGATCCTGGTTTCCGATCGAAATTCAAACGATCTCGGAAGCGTTTCAAAATGCTACTTACTATTGAACGAGGGACTCCTAGTGATTTTGCTGTGCGACATAAAAGTACTTTCGACTCCATTTTCAATACAAAGCTTTTGTGACAGCAAACCGTATCTCAAAACGTTCAAACACACAATAAAATTGCGTTAGCGGGATTTGTGATATCTTTGTATCTATATATAAAAAAAATCTATACATACAAAAATGAATTTCTGTCTGTCTGTCTGTTTGACCCTTATGACTCGGAGACTACTAAACCGATTGGCGTGAAAGTTTGTTTGCAGAAGTAAGGTCTGTATCCGCAATAATCCGGACACCTCAAAACATGAATGAAACAAAAATTTCGCATTATATTTCCGTCGTAGTTGTTTATTTCATTTTCCGCTTCATCAGAGCCCAATATCTGTCGATTGATCGTAGCTCTGGGCAATTTGGCGGGTTTGAGGTTTTTGGTACAATGTTCACTTGATTTGCTTGGTACCACTACATCACAGTTTTAGCATAGTGGCATGATGCCAAATCGGGCCAAAACAAAGGTTTTTCTTTGTGACTTTTGATGAAGGGTAGCAATCGCTTCTGCAGACACTCTTTCTGGTAGATCTCCTTGTTGATTGTGCCTGTAGTGACGAAAGGTTTACTCTTTTTGCCACACGTGCAAATTGCTTGCCACACAAGGTATTTTTTGGGAAATGTCGATGCCTTCTTCGTTCTGAAATGCTCAGCTGTAGCATTTCTGGTCATTTTGCTGCCAAGTTTGTTTGTTGTTGCGGTTTGGAACTGTTTTTACTTTATACGACTTTAGTCCTAAAAGTTGTTTTGATTTTTGGACAAAACCAGGTGAAATCCCTATTTTACGAGCCACCGTTCGAATGGAGAGATTCGGGTTTTTCGTTAATATCCTTTTCACCTTTCGGTCCATGACAGGATCAGTGCGTCCAATGTTTTTGTCACTTCTTGGTTTCCTCTCCATCGTCAAACGTTCCAAAAATGATTTGAGCACATCGTGAACAGTGGATTTAGGCAAATCCAATGTTTTTGCAAGGTCCCGTATTGACAGGTCAGGATTTGCCGTACACCCGTACAAAATTCGCTCGCGCACTTGTTTTTCTTTCGTCGCCATCTTGAATACTAAACATGAAATTTAAACATCAATCATAGTCTTTTTCATAATAGATTCTCAGCTATACCACAGTGATATGGTTCATTCCTACGTGCAATATTTCAACAGTTACAATTATTTGAAGGTGTCCGGATTATTGTGGATACAGACCTTATTTGAGGCCGGAAATAGTTCTCATGATGGTTTCAGACCCCTCTCGTCTCTGTAAAGGGGGGCTCCCATACAAATCAAACATACATCTCTGCATAACTTGAGAACTAAAGAATCAAAATGAACCAAATTTGGAATGTCATGGTTTTTGAAAGCAAGAAATGTTGCAATGATGGTTTGAGATCCCTCCTCATTTTGAAAGAAGAGCTCCATACGAAAAAAAACACAAATTCCTGCATAACTCGAGATCAAATTAAGCAAATGGAACCAAATTTGGAAGGTGGATATTTATTTGGGAGCAAGCAATATTTTTATGGTAGTTCAAAACCCCTCGCCTTCTTTGAAGGGGGGGAGGGGCTCTCAAACAAATGAAACACAAAATTATGCATAAATCGAGAGCTATTCAAGCAAATCAAACCACTTTTGGCATGTGTGGGTTTTTGGAGGCAGGATTTCTATAGCCACGGAAACTACTGAACCGATCGGCGTGAAAATTTTATTGCAGGGTATTTGGGACTGAGGAAGGTTCTTACTATTGTTTGAGACCCTCTAAAAAAGGGGGGGGGGGGGAGGGTTCATACAAATGAAACATTAATTTCTGTGTACCTCGAGAACGAATCAAATAAGTGGAACCAAATTTGGCATAGTTGGGTAAGATTTGAATTCAACGATTGTATGGTGGTTTCAGACCCCTACTCTCTCTGGAAAGGGGGGCTCCCATACAAATGAAACACCAATTTCCACTAAATATGAGAATTATCCAGGTTACTAAAACACAAAACGAGTATTTCTCGGGTAAGAAGCATGTTCTGAAAGAAGTTTGAACCCCTGCATAATTAAAAAAAAACAAACTCATTTCGAAGAACAACCACTTTGCCAGTTCTATTAAATGTTCATCCATTTAGTTGCAAGCGTAGCAGCGAACGTACTGGGTTCAACTAGTTGACAAATAAAAAGGATTTGGCTAATAAACCATGGCAAGATTTTGCATACCTTGTTTACATATTTCTAACAATTTGTTCACATTTTTAATGCATTCTTTCGAAGAATTTGCAACTTTGTCCATCAATATAATTAACTTAAAACGTTCTATCACGCTATTCATAAGCTTTACTCTAAATTTTGCTAAATTGGTATTCCTACTGCCTCCCACAATCTCAACGAGATGCGAATTCTCCCAAACCAAAATTTCAGAGCCAACGGACCGAATACAATTTAGCCTCTGCGAACTGTCAGGGCGTTGGGGCAGATCAAAGTTCTATTAATTCTGCCAATAAGCACTCATGTGTGTGGCACGTTTCTACGTCTTGACAATAAGCTGCTGATCGAGTCAAATTTGCATACGAACTGCCTTGTTGCGTGCGTGAATATCAAACATCAAACATCATCATCATCACTATCGTATCCAAGTTCTAGCTCAGCTGCCAGTTTACCGGTACCAGTTGATTTGATGTAGACATTTATCGACACCACAGCCTTTCCTCGTCAATGCATGGTAGAAACAGATTATTAGAATATTCGCTTCTCAGAAATCCCTTTGCTTCTGTATCGAAACGAGCACTTCACAGGAGAGGCAATAATTAATTTGCTGCAATCAATAACTCTCGAACTTGAACCATTATCATCCCAGTAGGCGGGCGGTTCGAAGAGCAAAACAAACTTTGAATCTTTTCCGCCCTGGCTTACCCAAGATTCATCCCAGAAAACTTCCCTTTAAATCGATGAGGCTTCTCTTTTCCAGCATTTTCCAGTCCGTTGTTTAGCCTGAATGTGCGAGTTTCTGATAGGATAAGTGAACTAATTACTAAGTAAAAGGTTTATTTTTATCAACTGGTAACTACAAAGACATAATAACATAAGGTGGATTAATCAGCAAAAAAAATGAAAGCCAACCCGTAAAAGTAAATCCCACTGCGGTTTGTCGACGAATCGTTTTAATTCAATTTCTCTCGAGTACTGCCGATGATGCCGCCGGTGCAGAGCGGACGGAGGGGAATTTGTCGATTATTAATGAACTGCCCGGTGTGTTCCGATTCCAGCACATTCCCGCTTGTTTGTGGTTTGGTTTTCACGTACTTCAACGAATCCCTGTTGCTTTGCCAAAAATGGGTGTGGGGAGTGGGGGAGAATGGTTTCCCGACGGCTGTGATTCGGAATTTGGATTGTGCTGAATTGCGTCTTGAAGGCATTGAAAATTGTGAAAAATAGGCTCCAACTCGGCACGGGGGACCATTAGAGGCAGACAAATTTCGTCGTCGCAGCTTTCACGGTGTGGTAATAAAACTGAATAGGATTATTCTACTGTCCTCTCCCACTGGAAGTTGCCACCGCCGAGCTTTGAAATGCTTTGTATTCAGCTAAACAGCCGGCACTAAAGCAGAGCATAACAATTTTTTAACGGCTTTCGGCAAACTGTAAAACAGGAGATAATTGTACTTAAAGCTGGTTTTTAGGGCTTTAAAGGAAGGTGTTGCGGAGTCTGACTGTGCTTGATGATGGAATGCTACATTTGATGGCATCGTTTCACATTATCGACCCATTAATTATTCTTGAAAGAGGCTCAAATTGACAGTCCAAGTTCAGATATTGAAACTATTTTGTTATTCGGTTTACGAGATTTCGCGACTGTAGAACTGAGAATTTGCAATAATGTATAAAGGGAAGTCCATTAATTATGTAACGCAGTAAAAGGGGAGATTTGGTAAACGTGACAATCCATAAATTTATTTTAGATGTTTGAAGTCACTTTTTGCGGATAATTTATCGATGTTCCCGTGCATTATGGAGGTTTAATCCATGGCGTTTAGATCACATGAAAATGAAGGTTATTTATTACACTTTCTCACAGGAAATGGTTCATGTCAGGAAAATTGCCATAAGGTTGATGTAGGACCCTGTAAGCGTTTAAAAGTTATTAGGTCACTGTCGCGTTGAGCGAAATTGCACATTACAGAATCGAGCCAAACATCGGAACTAAACTGTTGACTGTGGTGTAGACATTTTTCAAAATGTCTTTGAAATATTACATCATGTAGTAATTCAGGACTTTCATCAATTTCGCTGTCATTTTCGATAGTCAACGAATAAGCATTTACATTTTTCACTCCTGTTTTGTGAACTACTCTAATGTTTTCGTTATTCAGAAAAGCTCATTGGAACGCTTATCCAACGTTGCGTTTTGAAGTACTTTTCGGGAAAGTTATTATTTAATATGTGAACAAGTGTCGATATCTACGTCCAAGATTATTCAGGACATGACTTTTTATCTAGTTGTCACCAATTTAAGCATGATGATTCTAGAGCTATTGACACCATTAATTCTTTGAATATTCAACATTCAAAGGTTGAACATGCATTGATCGATCTAACTTCAATGATTTCATCGTGAAGTTCCCTGACCTTTTGGTAAAGCATTCAACCCTTTTCTTAGCTTTTGGAACCATGAATGAGGATTTTTTCAGAATCTATGAGTTTTTTCGAATTTTTGGAGGATTCTTTGAATTTTGAGGAATTCTGAAAACTGTTTTGATATATTGATAAACTTCTTGATTTTTTTTCTTCTTCTCAATTTCCCCAAAACTTTTGAAAAATTATCTCTAGCGTCTTGAAAACCCTTGTTGGTAGTTTGTTTCTGTTCTTCTGAGAAGTCCTCTTAGGAACTTCAGAGAAGTTTTCTTCTGAACTTCCGAGAAGTTTCCTGAATTTCTGAAAAATTCATCTTTTAACTACTCTCTACTTTTCGAAAGTTTCTTCGTGTTTTTTCTCAGAACTATCAACCCGAACTTCGTAAAAGCCAAGTTTTGAACTTTTTCTTCTTCCTCTTCTTCTTATGCTTCTTCTTATTTAACATTTCAAGCTTATTAATTTCACAATTTCCTCATTGGTTGCTCTCAACTTGGTGTTCTCAATGCACTTCCACAGTTATTAATTGAGAGCTTTCGATGCCAGGTACCATGTTTGCATTATTAGTATAATTCTATGGCAAGTACAACCATACCCTATGCCTAGAGAGTCGAGATATGTTCCCGAATGAAAAACTCCTGGACCACACCGGGAATCGAACCCAGCCACCTCCAGTATGGTGTTGCTTTGTAGTTGTACCTTTACCGACTGAGCTAAGGGATTCTGAACTTCTGGAATGCTCGATTCTGAACTTCTGGAATGCATTTTAGCACTTATGAATAGTCCCAACTAAGATTTTTGGAAATTTCCTTCAGGATCTTCTGGAGGGTCCTCCCCTGAACTTCAGAGAAATTTCTTGATTTTTTAAATAAATTTCTTCTTGAATTTATAGGTTGTTTTATGAGCATGTTCTATTTAAACATCTGATAAGTCCTATCCTGAACTTCAAGGAAAATTTTACCAAATCTTTGAGAAAGTTCTCTCTAGAATTTTTCGGTAAATTCACTTAAATTTGTTGGAAGCTTCTTTCTGAACTTCTACGAATATCTTTCTCAAATTACTAGGAAGCACTTTCTGTTCTTTCTGAAAGTTTCTTTCTTTCACTTTTTTGAAGAGGTTTTTATCATGAACTGTGAGAAATCTTCATTTTTAAATTCTAAAATTTTCACTTTTGAACATCGTGAAAGTTCTCTAGCATTTCTGTGAAGTTCCAACTTAATTTTTTGGAAGCTTCTTCTTGAACTTCTGAGGAGTCCTTTCCTGATGTTCAGAGAATTTTGCCATTGCATTTTTAGGACGTTCTGAACATTGTTGAATTTTTTTTTCGTAATTTTTTAGAAATTCTAGATACCGCTCTCCCTGGTTAGTTTCCTCTTCAACTAAAGACTGTATTCGATAAAGTTTGGACACACAAAATAGGTCACCAAAAATTTTCCTTGAGCCTGATTCTTTTCAAACTTTCTGGAAATAAAGTACTACTAAATGGTTTAGTCATTGGTTTATTGAACCTCTTCTCCCAACCCAAATGCCCGCACCTTTGCCTTGACCCCTTTCATCAAATTTTGGGCAATGACCGACTTGCTTACTTACTTTTAACCACACTTTCTTTAGTTCAAGTTCATTTTCTATTAGTTTTGGAGTTTTAACGAGCTTTGCCTTCATGATTGCCCAACATTTTTCAATTGGGCGAAGTTGCGGAGTGTTTGGAGGGTTGACGTCTTTTGGTACAAAAACTACATTATTATCTTTGTACCAGTCTAAGACGGGCCGGGCATAGTGGCAAGATGCCAAATCTGACCAAAACAGTGTCGAGCCATCGTGAGATCTCAAGAAGGGCAGAAGTCGTTTTTGGAGGCATTCGTCCTTGTAGATTTGTCCGTTGACGGTCCCAGTGGTGATGAAGGGCTGACTCATTCTGCCACATCCGCAGATCGCTTGCCAGACAAGGAATTTTTGGGCGAATTTCGACAGTTTCTTCTTGCGTACACTCTCCAAAACGGCCAACTTAGAGGTGGCGACGTAATGTTCCTGTCCTGGCATTTGTTTGGTATCGGCTTCAATGTAGGTCTCATCTTCCATCACAATGCAGAACAATATTGTGAGCCACTCCCTGTACAGTTTTCTTGCACGAGTTTTGGCCACCGAGTTCTGTTTGTCGCTCTGGTTCGGTGCCTTCTGGACCTTGTACACATGTAATCCAGAACGTTTCATTGTTTTCTGCACAAAACAAACTGAAACTTTCGCCTTTTTCGCAACATCCCTGATCGAAATGTTGGGATAACGCTTAAATTGGTTTAATACCATCCTGGCCTTCTCCGGATTTGCCACTACCATTTTTCCGCTTGGTTGTTTTACGGTCCTTGAACGTTTTGATCACATGATATACGGTTGAATGTGCGATTCCGAGCTGTTTTCCGATCCATCGATGAGAAGCGTTTGGGTTTTCGAAGTGAGTGCCCAAAATTTGTTGACGCACTATTTCTTCATTCGAAGCCATCACTGAAATCCTCGACCGATTTTCACGAAACTCATTACACAATTGACACAACACAATGAAATACATTCAGTTAAAATTTCAATAATTTTTACCCACACGCTAAAAAGTTACGAACAGGGCTTCAAATGGTGAGTTGACAATTTCTAAGGAGGGTGCGACCGACCTCTGGTCCTCACAAGTTCCTACCTCACGCCTCCACGAGTCATATGATCACAAAAGACTGCCAGCGGAAACATGGAGACGCTGGTTGGCGTAGCCTGGGCAATGTTGTCAATCCGACAATAGCGAAGTGAGGGGGTGCAACCGGTACATCATATCATAATTTTCCATTCTCATATCTTTCAGGTCTTCCAGGTCGTCAGGTATTACAAAATAATTTAAAATTTAAAATTCTTTTTTTTTCATGGCGGTCATACATTGCCTAAATTTTCTGGTTCATAATGGATGCGCAAGTTTGTCTACAATTGCAACAAAACAGCAGTCGGCACACATGTAATTTTCAGTTCATATTACAATATACCCTCACTTTATATTTTATCTTATAGGACATTGTTTATTCATAGCCTAATTCTGTATATTTCATTACATTTATTACGCCAGAAAGGAAAATTTCTCTCAGGTACCATACAGTTTAGGAGAGGAGGTCTTGCGGTTATAGGATGATCATCTTCTGGTAGAAGCAGCAGTAAAAATGGGGATCAATTTTCAGCTGTATCTAGCACCGTCGGAGTGGCCTTCTCGAAAGTAGCAATGGATGTATATATAGATGTGTAGATACTAGTATGTGTTATTATATGATGCATGTTTTTTACAAGCTCTAGCATATTTTCATTAATAGAAATGTTGACGACTCTCTCGACCAATCAACCTTTAATTCCTTCATTATATTTTCTATTAAATGGCGTAATATGACCTTAACATTTCAGTACACGATCATCAACTACTATTTGAGCGGTTCAGCGGAACACAGCTGTTCATCATTATTAATTGCACATCGTGAATATAATATTATGGAAGAAGTAATAAAATAATTAATAAAATTTTAATTGCTTCAGATTGGTGATCCGGCCGGTATAATTATTTTATTACATTATATCAAATAATAATCAAAATTAATAAATGCTCTTCATTCCAGAAGGTTACATATCTATATGTCATGATTAAATACGTAATAATATAATATTATGGTTTTATATACAATTGAATGCTTTATTGATATTTATACCTCAATGAATAACAAGATGACCTTCACATTCCAGAGATACAGTCACCTATCAGTGATACAAAGTGGTACGAAGCTGCATATTATTATTACTGCCTTAATATTATTATTTCATCAGGTTAATTAATTTAGTTTAACATGGTTATCATAGGCTCGTGAACTCCAACTATTACATAATTTAACTAAATATCCTTATATAATTTTTTGCTCTACTATATATTCATGTATAACATATTATTATTACATTACATCTATATTTATATAAATATAATAAATACTGGGTTGGGAGGGAGCACCAGGGTATCATTCAAGCTGAAACTGGACGATGGTTTGATTGACTGCCTGAGTCTAGGAGGGAACAAACAGTATCATTTCTTATCCTACCGATTCGAGTGTGGTGCTGCGAGTTCAGGGAGAGTGACGCGCCCTTCTTAACAAGCCATCCTGTAGAAAGCTTAATGAGTATTGCGAATTGTGTTATTCGATTTGTTGGATCATATCGTTGGAAGGAGATTCTTAATTTCCCGTGGATTTCGTGTAAGTGTCTCTGCTTACGGGTCCACCCCTCCATTTTTGGCCCTTCATTGGAAAGCGCTTCTAATTTCTAAATATATTACTAGTCATCGCGTGAATTCAGCTTATCGTTTACCAAAACGAACCATGCTGCCACCCAATCCTGTAATCCAATATCCCAGTTATTTCTCGTGAAAATGCAGAGATGTTCTTGGCTTTCAATAAAGCGAGAACCACGTCAACATATTCGAATTTGGGCGAGGCCAGCGTCGGTACTGCCTTAGTTTAAGATCACCAGTTTTTACACATTGAAGATGTATGTTAGTCCCAAGCATCATCTGTTGGTTCTCCGTGTTATTACAGCGGATCTGGCAATGACGGAGTAGCAACCTCGGGCGGTCAATCATGCTCATGCATCAGAAAACCTCATTGGAACGCTTTTCCAACGTTGCGTTCTGAAGTACTTTTCGGGGAAGTTAATAATTTATATGTGAACAATTGTCGATATCTATTTTAAAGATTATTCAGAACATGACTTTTTATCTAGTTGTCACCAATTTAGGCGGGATGATACTGGAGCTATAGACAGCATTAGTTCAAAAGTTGAACGATTTTATCGTACAGTTTCCTGACCTTCTGGTAAAGCATTCAATCCTTTTCTTAGCTTCTGGTACCATGAATGGGGATTTTTTTCAGAATCTAAGTACAGCTCAAAGTACGATGTGAACGGTTGGAGATGGTGTTTACCATCTTTCAATAAAGATTCATGAGCAAAGAATATTTATGGTCAAATGAATGATTTCTGTATGGATTGCTTCTTCTGTTCGTTAGTGATTATCTCTTGAATTCTAGTGATAAGCTCTTTCCTGATCTTCGGCAAAGCTCTCTGCTAAAATTCTTGAATGTTTTCTCCAGAATTAATCAACCTTACCTTCCAAAAATAGTTGACAGTTTTTTCCTGAACTAAGTTACTGTCTTAACTTCTGATGAATCCCATCCAGAACTGTGAGGACAATTTCTCCAAAAATTTTGGAAAGTTCTGTTTAGCAATTCTTGAAAAATCTTCTAAAATTTTTTGGTAGTTTGTTCCTGTAGTTTTGAGAAGTTCTCTTCGGAACTTCAGGGAAGTTTTCTTCTGAACTTCTGGGAAGTTTCCTGAATTTCTGAAAAATTCATGCTTTAACTACTTTTTACTTTTGGAAAGTTTCTTCTCGTTTTTTTTTTCAGAACTATCAACCCGAACTTCTGGGAATTCCTGACCTTTGAAAAAGCCTCATTTCTTCTTCATCTTCTTATTTAGCATCTCATGCTTATTGCTTGCTGTCAACTTGGTGTTCTAAATGCAGTTTCAGCTATTATTTGAGAGCTTTCAATGCCAGGTACCATTTTTGTATTAGAATGATTATGTGGCAAGTACAAGCATATGCTAGCCCAGTTAGTGGAGAAATGTTCCTTAACGAAAATTTTCTAGACCACACCGGGAATCGAACCCAGCCGCCTCCAACATGTTGTTGCTTTGTAGCTGCACCTTTACCGATTGAGTTAAGGAATTCTGAACTTCAGGAATACTTTCTAGCACTTACGAGGAGTTTCAACTAAGCTTTTGGAAAATTTCCTTTGGAACTTTTGGAACTTCAGAGAAGTTTCTTAATTCTTTCTGAAACTTATAGGTAGTACCCTCTCTGGTAAGTTTTTCCCTGAGCTTAATCTATTTAAACATCTGATGAGTCCCATCCTTAACTTCGAGAAAAATCTCACCGAAACTTTGGGAAAGTCCTCTCTAGAATTTTTAGGTAAATTCCATTCAATTTTTTGGAAATTTCTCCCAGAACTTCTTAAAAAATCTTGCTCAAAGTACTAGGAAGCACACTCTGCTATTTTTGAAAGTTTTTTACTTTTCTTTGATGAGGTTTCTTCATGAACTGTGAGAAAACATTTTCAGAATTTATAAATTCTGAAATTTTCACTTCTGTACTGCGTGAAACCCCTCTAGCATTTCTGTAAAGTTCCAACTAAATTTTGGGAAGTTTTTGCTGGAACTTCTGAAGTTCTTCTTGAAGTTCAGAGAAGTTTGCTATTGAATTTCTAGGACGTTCTGACCTTTGTTGAAGTTTTTTCCGGTATTTTTGAGAAATGTTAGATACCCCTCTCCCTGGTAAGTTTCATCCTCAACTACAGGAAAGTTTTTTTTTACTGAACTTCTGGGAAGTCCATCTTAAGTTTCTGGAAGAACTCCAAAACTTCTGGAAAAGTCCAAAATTTTAAGAAGTTCTGTCTCTAAATTTCTTCCTGAAGGTCTGAAGTCTCTCTTTAACTTCTGGGCACTATGGTCTTGAACTTCGAAGATGTTTGGACCTGAATTTTTTGGGATATTTCTGCTTGAACTACTAAGGGCTGCACTCGAAAAAATTAACCATTTGTATCCGTGTTTAACTTTTTTGTCCGTGACTAAAAATTTATGAAAATCTGCGTACCGTGGAGGCACCATACTTTGCGCGGTTCCAAACTTTGCGCACTCAATCATTTTCGGATATATGTCAGCATAATTTGAAAAATTTTACTACTGCAAACAATGCCTCACATTACCTAGGGAAATGAGTTAAGCAAACATACTTCAAAAAACTCGTTAAACTCGAGATGCGACCAAATATACATGTAAAATTGCGCATTAGGAACCGCGCAAAGTATGGTGCGTACACGGTATAACTAGTTTGGAGTAAACATCATGTGTAACATTTCATAACATCGGTTCATTGGTTATTGAGATGTCATCAAAACAAGAAGAAAATCGCCGAAGAATTTTGCCCACCATGACGGTGGAAAATCCGACTGCGACCATACGATGGATCGGAAGACAACTGCGAATCTCCCATACTACTGTGTCTCGGATGGAACAATCGTTTGAGAAGTCCCAGACGACCGAGCGGCGGGCTGGAAGTGGAGGAAAGTCGAAGACGGCTGACCCTGTGAAGGCTCAGAAGGTGTTGGATTATTTCAAGTGTAATCAGAACCTTTCGATTCACGACGCGGCTCTGAAGGCAAAGTGTTCCGCCTGGTTCGTTCAGCAAACCATGAAACGAGTTGGACTTCGTGTATTCAAGGTCCGCAAGGGACCGAACCGGCGTGATCAACAAAACACAGCGGCCAAATCCCGCTGTATCGAGTGGTTAACGAAACCGATGTGTGTGGTTATGGATGACGAAACCTACATCAAGGCAGACGCAAAGCAGATACCGGAGCTGGAGTTCTACGCTGCCAAATCACGGTTTGATGTTCTGGACAACATTAGGAAGAAGAAAGTGGACAAATTCGCCAAAAAATACATTCTCTGGCAGGCCATATGCCAATGCGGTAAACTGAGTAAACCGTACATCACAACGGGTACCATCAACAGCGAAATTTACCGCACCGAGTGCCTCCAGAAGCGTCTGTTGCCCTTCCTGCGGTCCCACGGAGGCGAGACATTTTTTTGGCCGGACCTGGCATCATGCCATTACGCGCGATCGACGTCGGATTTGTACAGAGACAATAACGTGGTTTTTGTACTAAAAACCGCCAACCCCCAAATTCACCAGAGATTCGTCCGGTGGAAAAATTTTCTGCCATAATGAAGGCCAAAGTTCAAAAACCGTCCAAGGTGCTTAAGAACGAGCTGGAGTTGAAGAAAGAATTGATGAAAGTGACCAAAAAGGTCGGCTCCAGCATTGCACAAAATGTAATTAGGGGTCTTAAGGAAAAGGTGCAGGCTTTCTGCGATGGAAAGGAAATTGAATGAAGTCATTATGCTGAAACATAATCCATATGCATTAGTTTATTCCCTGAAAGTTTCAAGAAACTCCGACTTAAAATAATTTTTTGGCGAACACTTTTGTCTGATGCATTTTTTTCGAGTACAGGCCTTATATCAGATGACGATATCCGGGCAATCCGTTCAGTAGGTGGAGGATAGATATGGAGGATAGATGTGAATCAAATAAGCATCCCTGGACGGGGACTGCCTATGATATGGGGGGGTGGCTTAGCAGTTGATGAACTCTGTTGAGTTTTTTCAAAAATCCCACAAATATCCGAAAGTAGCCATGTCAAAGCAAGTCACCCCGTTATAAGTGTGAAAATTCTAGGCCTTCACCTACCTAAGCGTATGTTTTCCATGTTAAGGGCTGCCAGTACAAGACGCAGATAAGCGCAGCGAGCAAGGTCACTAAACCATTTGGAGCAAGACCTTGGACGTATGGGAAATTCAACGAACTGAAGACAAGCAGCCCTCAACCGAGTTCTATGGAGAAATATCGTGACGTTGGACGTGACGTAGGACGTTGGACCAGCATAAGTAAGTGAAAAGATTACGATGTGTATTCAAACATATGGACTGAATCTTTTTGAAGGTCAACAGTCATTATTTGATAGTTTTGTGATGTTCTAGGTCATCAAAGCAGTCCTTTAGTTCAGAACTTAAGATCTACAGTAGAAGCTTTAACTTTTGGGCTGTACAAAGCAACGCTACGTATTCAACCATATTCAGTAAATATTTTAGAAAATATACAAACATTATGAGATAAACTGGGATGATCTTGGTCATCCAAACCATCCTTGAGTTCAGAACAGTATGGAGAATGCAAAGGAACAATATGTATTTAACAATATTCATTGAATAGTGTGGAAGGTCAACAGACGTAATGCGGCAATCTTGGGATATTCTAGGTCATCCAAACTGTTCTTAAGTGCAAACCATAAGATCTGCAGTTGTAACAGTAGACTTGTGGGCTACATAAGGTGACTTCATGTAATCAATCATATTCAATTAATCTTTTGGAAGGTCTACAGTCAATATTTTATAACTCTCTGATTTTTTAGGTCATCCAAACTTGATTAGATTAGATCAGATATCTTTATTATTGAGCTTTTCCGCCTCGGCTGGTTCAGCTCATGGTCATCCAAACTGTTTTGACGTTCAGAGTTTAAGATTTACAGTTGAAAAAGTAATTTAGAGGCATGACAAAGTAACTGTACATATTCAAACATATTCAAACATATTCAATTAATATTCTCAAAGGTCAACAAACATTATAAAGCAATATGACAAGCTCTGGGTCATCCAAACTATCTTTGAGATCAGAACATAGGACCTACAGTAGAGACAAGAGTTTTCTGGACTATGCAACGCTACGCTGTGTACGAAAACACATACATTGAATAACTTGGAAGACCAACAGACATTATGAGATAATCTTCTAGGTTAGCCAAACTATCTTGGAATTCAAAACTTAAAATCTACAGCTGTAACTGTAGCTTTCTGGCCAAATATAGTAACAATATATATTTAACCAATTTATGTAAGTCTTCCGTAAAATCAACAGATATAACGAGATATCTTGGGATGTTCTAGGTCACCAAAACTGTCCTTGAGTTCAGAAGTTAGGGTCTACAGTCGTAACAGTAGCTTTATAACCTATTAAAGGTTATCGCCATCTTCCCGCCTTCAAACAAACTAGTCATTATCAGATTATCTTGGAAATTTCAAGTTCATAAAAACTGACTTAAGTTCAGAACATAAGATATACACTGTAACAGTAGTAACCGTAGCCTCTAGGGCTATACAAAACTGCGATAACTATTCAAATATATTCAATTAATGTTCTGTAACTACCACAAATGTCAAAGGATAATCTTGTTAGTTTTAGGTCATTCAAAACATATTGTCTACAATTGTTATAGTAGCTTCAAGGGTTACATAAAGATGAGTTAGTTTGTTTGGCATGAATAGCCCAAGATTATCTCCTAATGTCTATTGGTCTTTCAAGTTATTCAACGAATATGTTTCACTGCGTAACTCTGCATAGCCCAGAAAGCTTTTGTCGTAACTAAAGGTCCTATGTTCTGATCTCAAAGATAGTTTGGATGGCCCAGAACCTGTCATATTGCTTTATAATGTTTGTTGACCTTTATGAATAATAATTGAAAATGTTTGAATATATATTGTAACGATGTATTGCTTCAAAACTACGGTTCAACTATAAATCTTAAGTTTTGAACGCCAGAACAGCTTGGATTATTAGAAAGTAATAAAATATTGCCTGTTGATCTTTCAAAAAATCCAATGAAAACGATTGAATACATATAAAGGGCGATACGGTCAAAATTTGGTCAATATCAACTTGACGTATTTCTTTCAATTTTGCATTTAAAAAACCTGAACACCCCTCATTTTGATGATGTGTGTGTGTAGAATGTTGCTCCTATTTTGATTTTGGAATTCACTCTTCAGTTGTCAAAATGCCGTCCAAGCAAGAAGAGCAGCGTATCAAAATTTTGCTCGCGCATCGCGAAAATCCGAGCTACTCGCACGCAAAGTTGGCAAAATCGCTAAAAGTTGCCAAATCAACCGTTGCAAATGTAATTAAAGTGTTTGCGGAACGTTTGTCGACAGCCAGGAAGTCTGGATCGGGGGGAAATCGAAAACCGGAAGCCGCTGAGACGACAAAGAGAGTTGCCGGTAGTTTCAAGCGAAACCTAACCTATCTCTCCGAGATGCCGCAAATAAGCTGGGTGTATCGTCTACCACCGTGCATCGAGCCAAAAAACGAGCCGGACTATCGACTTACAAGAAGGTAGTGACTCCAAATCGCGATGATAAACAAAATACGACGGCCAAGCGCGATCCCGGAGGCTGTACACGACGATGCTGACGAAGTTTGACTGCGTGGTAATGGACGACGAAACCTACGTCAAAGCCGACTACAAGCAGCTTCCGGGACAGGAGTTTTATACGGCAAAAGGAAGGGAAAGGTAGCAGATATTTTCAAGCACACGAAACTGTCAAAGTTCGCAAAGAAATATCTGGTTTGGCAAGCCATCTGTACCTGTGGCTTGAAAAGCAGCATTTTCATAGCTTCCGGGACCGTCAACCAAGAAATTTACGTGAAAGAGTGTTTGAATAAACGTCTGCTGCCTTTCCTGAAGAAACACGGTTGTTCCGTACTGTTTTGGCCGGATTTGGCATCTTGCCATTACGGTAAAAAGGCCATGGAGTGGTACGCCGCCAACAACGTGCAGGTGGTTCCCAAGGACAAGAACCCTCCCAACACGCCAGAGCTCCGCCCAATTGAGAAATACTGGGCTATTGTCAAGCGGAACCTAAAGAAGACCAAAAAAACTGCTAAGGACGAGCAGCAGTTCAAGGCAAACTGGCTTTCTGCGGCGAAGAAGGTGGACAAGGTGGCTGTACAAAATCTGATGGCAGGGGTCAAGCGTAAGGCCCGGCAATTCGGATTTGGAAAAGCGGAAGCCTAACTGAATATTTTTCCTGAATTTTATACTAATTGAACTTTAAAAAGAAATTAAATTTGATTTTTTAAATAAACGATTTCACCGATTTACACGCGTTTTCCCTTGACCAAATTTTGACCGTATCACCCTTTAGTCACACTATATATCCCAAAAGCTACTGTTTCAACTGTAGATCTTATATTTTGAACTTAAGGATATTTTCGATGACCTATATTGTCGCATTTTATCAGTAGACCTTGTTCCTTTGCATATAGCATACTGTTCTGAGCGTTCTGAACTCAACTGCACTGCATCACCGAAATTTAAGGCATTTGTTTTTTTCTTTTCGAACTTCTCCATACTCAGGAGGTCATAGGTCGTCAATTAGGTCTCAAGCTAATATGTTTCTTTTAAAATTTCTCAGATAGAAGTATGGATGTAATACTAATTTGCCGAAGACTGTGTACAGTTTTTTTTAGCCTGTGATTTTTTACAGCCATTTTCCTTTTGAAATCCCTTAGGTCTGAAGGGGTTTATATACTTTTTAGACAAGGGTTCTCAATTTTATGTTGCCTGAAATCAAAATTGTTCTTTATTGATATTGATGCGTAAAAATATGTCCGATTGATTGGTGCAAAAGTTTTGAAAGTTTTTTGAGAAATGACAGAGATATTATGGCTCAAAACCTGACCACTTTACATGACGGTCGTAATGTGATGTTTTTTAAATTGTACCTCAGTATTAAAAAAAAGACGTTGTCCTACCTCAAAAGCGGCAGAAAAACAGGAAGAGAGATTGATAGAATTGAACATACGATGCAGAAGTAGAATAATGGAAAAGGTTAAACGAAAGAAAACAAGCAAAGTGAAAAAACGAAAGAAGAAAAAAGCACAAAAAATTGGAAGAAGAAAACCGATATGAAAAGAAGGAGAAAAGAAGCAAAAAAGAGACACAGATGAGGAGAAAGAAAAGAAGAGATTGGGGCGAAATAGAGAAGAATCAGAAAAACGGCGCGGGAAAACAAATGAAAAGAAGCAGGAAAAGAGTATTGGAAATGGAGATATGGAAGAAGCGAGTGCAAGAGGATAAATAGAAGAGCAAGGACGGATGGATGCAATGGAAGAACTAGAAACAGAGTAGAGAAGTAACAGCATGGAAACAGAAAAAAATTAAAGATTAACTCAAACATCTTAAGCTTGGACTATCATAATGAATTGCACTAACAGACGGAACTCACCTTGGTGTAAAGTGTCACTAATAAAAAAAACTACAAGGGACAGTTGTGTGGGTTTGTGCGCGACGGTGACGTAGAACTTTGTAGCAATGTGCAATTAACGTCATTATTTTTAAAGGGGCGACATTGATTGATTGAAACAAGCGATTGTCTGTCGAAGCCATTTCAATAGAGCAGGAGACCTGTCATACAGATGAAAGGTCGGCTCTTTCGTAAAACAGGCTTTTTAAATATTTTTTGCTGGAAAATCTAAAATTGTGTGTTTGTAGGTAATATGATTTCAAGCAACTTTATCTAAGACACAATTTTTCTAGCTCTTCATACGACCGTGGTAGAGCTATTTTTCTGCTTTCAATCAGGGTGCCCAAGTAACCATTAAGCACTACCCAAGTAACCATTAAGCACTAAACGTGGCATTATATTAGCATTATATCTGCATATACAGCAGCACTTAAATGCCTTGAAGCTCTTTATTCAGATACAATGCTAATATAATGCTAAGAAAGGCGAAATAACGTGCCTATATAATGCAGAAGTTACAGCTCGTAAATATTTAGCATTAGTAATACTATATTAATGCACCTGAACATAACTGTCAGTTTTGATGGCCCTTTTGTGGCACTGCTAATGCTATTATTCTATGTTTATCTTCTATTCATTTATTCTTCTATTCTTTTTGATAGTATAAGCCAAAAAAAGGAGGAAAAATGTATGCAATATTCAGCTATAAGCAAATTGCTTAACTAAAATTCACAATTTTAGTATTGGGTGTATTAGTATGAGGAAAGTAATATTTAGTAAATTTAAATTGGTCTTAAACCAAGGTTTAATCATGCATGGTAAGCCCACTGCCTTTGCTGCCTGTGCCTGGCTATAAGCTGTTCCAGCATTGTTAGAACTTTCATCTTCGGATTCTACGAACGAATTTGAAGGCGTAGAACTAACTGGCTGATGGAGATTTAGCTGATTCTGGAACCAAATCTAGATTTTTGTTTTCCCTTAGGGCGAATCTGAAATTGAAAGACTCTCTTTGATTACTTTCACTTTCATTCATATTCCATTGAGCTTTACGTTTTTCATTCTACTATTTGTAGAGTATGCTAGCCAGCACTGTTGTGTTTCTATCTGTACTAAAAAATCCCTCAAAAGTTTTATAATGGCGCTGTAATGAATAAAAGAGAGCGAGTTAGGAGAGAGTCTCTCATTGTTAGATTCACTCTATTGAAAAAAAATCCTAGAAATCTTCAATATGATCAGATTTGTTAAGTTAAGAAGTATCTGCCTTATATTAGCACTTAATGCAGATATAAAGCATATATGCTGTGAACATGATAAATACTTTTATGCATTATAACAGCCTTATATGCGCATATAATGCTAGTGATAATGCTAAATTTTGGGTGGAGCTTGAGTGCATTTATGATGCTAATTTAAAGCTTGCATGCATAATATATGCTAATATAAAACTTTTAAGCAACATTAATGATGATATAGTGCTATTATCGGGCTATAGCTTAATGCTTATGGTTACTTGGGTGTCTCTAAAAATTGAGTTTTTTTTATTATAACTTTTTTGTTTCTCATTTTGAGAAAAAGTAATCTTGAAACAAAATATAGAAAAAGTTATAGCGCAAATTTTTGTAACGCATTATTTTTAAATACAACTTAGCAATTAAAAGTTACGGGTAATTTTAACTTAAAATATGCGTTTTTTTCTTTTCGATAGGCGAGAATTGGCCAGAAAATCATCAAATTCTTGTATTAATGGGAACAATTTTCCGTGTAAATGAGGCTGGGTACTCCTGGGGCACATGAGCGGAGACTGCATAAAAATAGACATGTTTTTTGTTGAATTTTCCCCTAACTTTTGAACAATAAGATATACTCAAATACTTAGTTCAGCAAAAACATACATCATATTATTCTCTACAGTTCATCTGAAATTATTTTTTCCTAAAATTGAAACTAAAAAGTTAGAATGAAAAAACTGATTTTACGGGACACCCTAGTGACGTAGTGACTGTCTCTATCGATTGGTATAAAAAATATGGAAATCGATGTTGAAATGACTGAGTTATTAACGTTTGAAATCTGACCATATTTCGTGACGCTCCATTTTTTTTTGCACTCGCTACGTGTATTCGCAAAGAGAGGAAAAGACCCAAAGTAACAAGTTCAAATCTCATTATTAGACAAACAAAAAATTTTAGAAAGAAAAAATACATTTTCATTGCCTGCGGTGATTTTCCGTCAAGCGGATCATTTTGATACGGAATTCACAAAAAACTCAAGAAACCGGAAAATCCGTACCCTTAAATGGAAACCAGAGCAACTGTGGAACTTCCTTCAGCACTGCATTGTATAACTTCATCCTACGGATTCAACCCGAAGTAACTCGACATCATTAAACGAATTCATCGCCAACAATAGGGACAACAAGTGTGAAAAGTCGAAAAGTTGTTCGCTTCTAGCAGAAATATAAGAAATGACATCAGCTGTTACCACCCTCCCCCCTCCCTACCAATGCCGCGAAGAAGCTGTGCAACAGTTTTACAATCTTGACACTTTTCTGCTGCTACTTCCCGGTTGGCTTCCAGTGCATTCAGAGAAACAACCCCAGAAAACTTTTTTTTCTTCCCCGTTGTAGATGCAGTGTTCCATTGTTGTGACAGTTTTCCCCCCTCCCTCCCCTTTCCTTTCTTTCGTTGTACATGGAGCAAAAAGATAACCCGCCACTTGCCCATCTCTCGAATGTGACACAATTGTGTCTCGAGAGTCTCACCGAAAGCCATTCGCCGGAAAAGCGAGCACAACGTGCATTCTTCAACGTCAGAGAAAGGAAAGAAAGAAGAGGAAAAAAAAGGAAGATGGGACGCTTATTGGATTCCTTCGTCCGAAAGTCTAAAGAAAGAAAAGGAGCGAAAAAAAAAATCGGAATGGAAGCCGAAGAAAACTGACGATGAAAAGCTCCATACAAATAGACACGCACCGGTTCTTGACGGTTGGAGGGGCCTCTTGAGAGAGAGAGAGAGTGATTCAAAGCCAGGATCGGAGAAGAGAAAGGATATTAATCTGAAACTGAAACTATCGAAGCAGTGATTGCGAAACTTTGTTAAAGTTTGGGTGGGGTCGGAGGGGGGTCAAAACAGAGCTGGTGAAAGTGCGTAATGAGTTTTCCAAATTGCTTCCCAAGACGGAGATGGTGGTATTTCCAATCCTTGAGTTGTCGGGGATATTTACCAGTTCGCCGAACGAGCATGATGAAATCGATTGATTATGGCAATGATTTGACGAGGAGTTGGTGTTCGAGGAATTTGCTCTCCATCCATTCTGGGTATGCAGAGTGGGATGAAATGCCGTGGGTGGATTGAGAGAGGGGGCACTTGTTAGCAGAAGTGCGGAAATAGCTGGATCGAGGATGGTGGAGTTAATTTTAGCTTCTGGCGAAAATTGGCTGAATAGTTTGGTGAAGTTATTTCCTGTTAAAACGTTGGCAAACGAACGGGTGAGTACCTTTTGGCAGTTTTTGGGAAATCGAGAATGGAATATGATTCGGTTGGGAATGTATTGCTAGCACAGGTGTTGACGTGATTTTCGGGAAATTATGCTGATGGAATAATATGGTGACAAAAAGAGAAGATATTGTTTGACTCACCCGATAAGAACAGGTCCTGAAGTGCTTGCACCGACTGGCACAGCAGCGCCCATCCTTCCGGTTGACTCACTCGCTTCAGGGCCACCACATCCGCCAATGTTACATAGCTGAGACAGTATCCACCGGGTCGAATGCGTCCACTTCCATCGCCACCACGATCCAAAGTGCTTCCTCCACTTCCTCCACCTCCTACATTGGTCCCACCACTTCCAGCATTACCAACAGTTGACGGAGGTCTTGATAATTGTTGCTGCTGTTGCTGCTGCTGCTGCTGTTGTTGATAATGGTAGTTGATATTCTGTTGCTGTTGCTGCTGCAACTGATGTTGATGGTAGAGCTGCTGCTGTTGTTGATAGTGATGCCGTTTACTACTACTACTGATACTATTACTATTACTACTACTATTACTAGCACAGCCTTGTTGATTCTGATGCAGTTGTTGTTGTTGTTGTTGATGGGATTGCTGTTGTTGTTGTTGGTGCTGTTGAAGATGGTGCTGGTAGGTACCGACGGTGCCTACTATTGCCGTGGCAGTCGTTGCCGTGGAGGACGCGGTCGACGCTCCCGACTTGGTACTCCGGAGCGAGTCTCGGTCATCGTTGCTGCTGTACTGTTCGGTTGACTGTTTCCGGGGCTGTTGAAGCTGAACGCGGCTCGTGGCCAGCTCTAGGAATTCCGAGCGCAGTGCCTCAATCTGCTTGGACTGAAGGTCGAACTTGCCATTATTGTCACTGCTCGCTGCCGCAGCAGCCGGAATACTGCTAATATTGTTATACTTATACTGAAGATAAGGCCCCCGCGGTAAAGTGTTATTCGTATAGGCACCGTAAGTGGGTTTCGGCCCGGCCTTAAGCGGTTGTTGCTGTTGCTGACTCGGTTGGCCACTCTGGTAGACAATCGGCCTTTGTTGTTGGTGATGGTGTTCTGAAAACTGTTGCTGTTGATTATTTTGATTGTGGCTCTTCTTCAGTCTGCTGCTGCTGCTGTGGTGGTGGAGAGGGGCGGCGTCTGCCACTGCCACTAGATTCGACAATGAGCTCGATGACGATGAATGCGGCAGGGAGACTCGTATCGCCGTATTTGTGGAGACTCCCCTCGCTTCTGCAAGTGTGGGATAGAATTGATGCTGCTGCTGCTGTTGTAGTTGATGGTGAGGATGATACTGCGGTTGATTTCGATGGTGATGACCACTGGATGAGGGCCTTGGCAATGTGGCAGCATGTGTTCCTGATGACGACAACGACGTTGAGGATGACGTGTGATACATTCTGTGGAGTGAAACAAAAGATGGTTGGAGAAAATTAGTGCGAAAGTCGTTAATTAATCATCATCACGAATGTCGACGTCGTTGACGGTCGATGGGGTAATGACAAATTTTGACGGCGATGATGGGAAGGTGAAGGGACGAAAGCAAGATCATTTATCTCCTCGGGTGTCGAGTGCTGATTGAAAAGATTGGTTTGTGTAAGGAGACTTGCGTTGGTCTGCCAGGATAAGGGTGCAAATTTGTGAGGATGGCTTGCTGACAGACTATTAATAGTTGACTGGATGGCTAATTATTTGAGAAGTAAGCTTTGGAAGAGGGCGATTCAAGACGAAGAGAGTCTCCCAATGTTACTTAGGACCTAATGCATTGTTTAGCTTGAATTGTCGTTAAGATGAAAAATGTGTTTAATTAAGTTTCGAAGTTTTCGGGGGAATAGCCAGTAGTGTCTCGTCTGCATGTCTGCAAGTTCAATCTAATCCTTCAATGTTGGTTTTGTGATGGAACTCATCGTTCGTTTTTTGTTTTTTTAAAACATGGGTTCACACTTTAAAATAAATACATAGGGTAGTGAATGGCTTAATCAGGAGTGACTGTTTTATTCAGTTGTTAGGAAACAGGTCTTATACTCCAACATTTTCCAACTTAAATCATGATTGATTACCAATTTATTATTGTCATATTGAAGATTTAAAATGCATCATCTAGAAAATCATTTATTTCCTACCTGCTAAAGAAGATCGCTCAAATTTTGACATTGTGTATTTTGCATTTGTTTGCGTGTACCGGAAGGAATGTCTCCATCAGCTCATTTTAAGGAGTGCCGTCTTATCTGCATGGCAAGGAATACAAGTATCTACTGCCGAAACTTAATTCAGAGTATGCCGAATAGGTTGTTTGAACTGATTGAGAACAAAGGAGGACCTATCCAACCTAGCAGCACACTTGTTGCATTTCGGTAGAAGTAACTTCAATGTGACTAAATTAGGTCACAATCAAGTTGCTGCAACTAATTGTAACGGTTTGGTGTTGCTTGGGCATCATTAACATTTTGATTTTCAGGTAAACATCGTTGAAATCTTAAAAAAAGAAATAAATTTCAAACTGGTTCTATAGTTATAGAACATATAATTTTTATGAATCTTTTATTATAAAGCTAAACACAATATGCTAAGAGTCAAAAATTTAACACAGTTAAAATAGACAACAAATATCTATTATTCAGTGCAACTTATTGCAAAATATCACTAACTAATCCTAGACATCTCGAAAAAAATCAGTGGTTCTATAGTTATGACACGGAGTGTATTTGTTTGTTATCCATCTTTACACAAATATACTAGAAATTAGAAGAAAAATTAGTATTTTCCATTTAATTCCAACTACCTTTGCTTATCTTGACAGATACGCATATTTCGTCTACAATGTGCAGACTTCTTCAGTGTCTCCTAAAAGTCGACTTCATGTACTAATAACTCGACTTTATAGGAGACACTGAAGAAGTCTGCACATTGTAGACGAAATACGCGTATCTGTAAAGATAAGCAAAGGCAGTTGGAAATAAATGAAAAATACTATTTTTTCTTCTAAATTCTTGTTACAGGTATTCCACTAAACAGCTCAAACCCTCTAGGAAAAATATACTGCCTGTAACGGCATATTTGCCCATATTGAGCAACCACCAAAAAACTAGGAAATTTAAACGATCACTTCACTTGTTTACTTTTCCCATCTAAGTATAACTAGTAAACGCGGCAAATTCCTTCAAATTCCACTAGAAAAAAGCTTATTTTTTGACAGATAGGCCTGTTTTGTATACGACGTACAGGCTTTTTCAGTGTCGAGTGCCATTCTGCTCGTTGAATTCTTTGCGGCATACTGTTCTCATGCACGTTTATCTGGTCGCGACGGACATTTTTTAGTTGTAAGTTATTGAACGAAATTTTACTTATATTATTAGACATTCTTCTCGTTTCTGAGATTGAGTAATGGCGCTATAACCATCAGCCGTTTTGGGCTAAGACTATAGTTAATGCTTAAGTCTCAACCGCTTAAAGAGAAATGGAGCATCACTAATCTTCTTAGACTAGATGCTCCCAACAACAGTTTTAAATAAATACATTTTTATTCTGTACACCAAACAGGGCAACTCTTCTCTCGCCTATTCATCTCCCTTTCCTTTGATATCTACTGAAGGATACGTGGGTTCCCCGAGTCTTCTTAAGGCAGATATCAAATCCTCCCTATATCCAACCGAGCGATCGAGGAGTGTATTTGTGGATATTAAAGCGTAAAGAAACAGAAACGTATCAATAAATGATTCCTTTTCAATGTGGCATGCAATGTCTTCAACGAATTATTCCTCATCGTAGCTCCATCCACGAGGTGTGCAAACGGAAATGCTAATGATAAAAATGATGAGTTTAATCTAATCGTTCAGTGTTGATTATTTGATGAAACTCACTGTCGCTTTTGTTTAAAATAATTAATGATTAGATCGACAGTAATTTAATGCTATGCTGTGGGAGAGACAATCAAATGCTTCGTTTTTTAAAACATGGTTTGCGATCCACCAAAATGCGGAAAATACAACCAATTACGAAACGCCCAGTCTGGATCAACCATTTGTAAGAAGATTTTGCAACCCGTCATCTGAAAAAGGGTAGCTTGGATTTCAAGGACCAAGATTTTTTGCAAATCGGTGACCAACAGGCCACGGTTATTGAAAACCAGGAAGTTCATACGGAGTTCCATACCTGCCATGAGCTGAAACTTCTGATAATTATGGTGGCAGTGTTGATTCTACTGCCTCTTGAAATAATGAAGTTAGTGTGGCGGTCCTGCAAGAAGCAGGCTTCTAAAACGGCCAGATACGTGGCTACAATTCAACAAGTATAAACCGAACAAACACAAGAATTCGTTCAACGACCAACATCGGATAAAATGATACCAACAATCTGAAATACTGAAAACGCGAGAAGGATATCGATGACAGAAATCAGTTAAAAAAACATCAAAAATTCGAGAAAGTTATGGGGGCGACACCGGCGTAGTAGTTACCATTCATACCTCTCACGCCAAAGTCACGAGTTCGAATCTCACCCCGGACAAGTTACGAAAATTCCCAAAAGCGGTGTTTGAGTGACTACGACGGTAGATGAACCAGTTGAAAATCTCGATAATCAAGAAACAAACAAACAATGCGAGGAAGACGTCGATGACAAACACAACACCAACGAGAAAACCAACAAAACTAGAAGGACGTCGATGATAATTCATAGCTAAAATAATACCAACACAGCTAAGCTGGAGGTCTGCTGGTAAGTGGATATGCTGCTAGAAACACGCCCGCCAAAAGGAAATTGATTGATAGTTTGATATTTTTAAACCAAACACTAAACTTTTGTTAAATGAATTGTGACTAACTACATACAAAACTATTGTTAAATTAATTGTTACAACTACAATTATGAATAAAGGAAAAAAATAGGGGTAGGTTATATCAGGGATATAACTGCGAGATTCTCGTAGGACGTTGGTGTATAGTAATAATGGTTTAATTCAAATAATAAATACTTACCATAACATATATAGTTGATAATTATTGAACGATGTAATTTGAGTATACGGGTACATATGAAGTTGTTTAATTTATCAACTCTTAAAATCCAACTCTTTGCAATTATTATGTTTTTTTTTTGTTGTTTCTCAATAGCCTCGCGTTTCCGCTTGCGAGACTCCGCAACGTACTTCAATTGCCTTTTCTGAGACATTTCTTGAGAACGTAGTAGTCAAACTGGACAATGAAACTTATCACTCTCTTCTTTTATGCCCACAGAAAATCAAAGCATTAGAAATGTAAGAAGATCCACTGAAACAATTCCGTACCAACATTTGATTAGCGCGTATCTACTTTTGTTAGCAAAAACTATGTTTGCTAGTTTATCGGAAGTAAAATACAATTCTTTCAAATTGAATATATCAGCGGATAGAGATAAAGCTCCTCTTCCTTAAAGAGTGCTTAATTTGTGTTTGTGACCATTTGTTCAAGAGAAAATAACTACGAAAGCCATTGTTATTTAGTTAGCCAAAAGTAATTTCGCCCTAGTATAATGTTTGCGCTGAATTATTATTTTACCTCAACTCGTCCCCTCTTATACATTTTGCTTCATATTTTATTTTCTTGACGCCTTTCTTTCTGGGTTATGCAATGGTGGCATAGGTTAAATTATGAACAAATACAAATACTCTTTTACTGTTAAAGTCAATTGATCGTCCTGAAAGTTTTACAACGGCGCGGTAATAAATGAAAAAGAACGAGACTGGAGAGAATCTCTCAATGTTAGATTCGTCCTAATGATAAAAAAAAATCCGATAATTCATCAGTTAAATATCCGGCATTGCTTTGTAGTTCATACAACAACCAGATGGACTATGGCGGGAGAGCAAAGCCTTGATCGAAGCGGTAGCATGAAGCTACTTGCGAACACTGAACCAATTTCGTTCGCCTGCAGCTATATACTAGCGTTGATAGCATAGCAAAGAAAGAAGGGAGTCACGAAAATGCAGAACGAAACAAATTCAACAATAGGGGACGGGCCACAATTGAAAAATCAGACACCGGCCACAAATCAAAGTTATTTTGAAGAAAAAGAAGACATTTGCTACCCGTTTCCTACGACCATGTTAGGGAAAACAAATGCTTCAACCTGTTGATATGAAAATTTGTATGGCGGCAAAAGTAGGTCATTTTTAATTGTAAAATTGAACTACTTATAAAAATGGAACTTCTTTCAGATTTCAATGCAAAAAAATTGTGAGTTTTTCTAATCAAATGGCGTATGAATGAAGTCATTCTGTTTAGTCGAACGAGAGGTATAAGCGTTCAAAAACCTTTCACTTTTGCGTAACGCTCTCATTTTTGAAAATTTTGGAATGCCACCCGGTATAGAAAAGAGAAACGTAGTCCTACGTTAAAAAAGGTCGAGCGACAGAGAGCGGGGGGGAAGGGGGTTCAAGCACACATCGATGAAAAAAAAAACAGTCGATCGTATGTGCTTTAAAGGCAAACAAGACCAAGCTGCAATGATACCATTGCTACACGGAGAAAAAACTGTCCCGTTTGAAACAACAAACTCGACATCCAAGCTGACCTTACACAGAGGCCTGGACTTGGTCATCGTGCACTGTGTCACACTGTGGTCAGGGCGACTTCTGATCCCGCTTGAACCCGGTTCCTTGTTGCACACCCGGAAGCCATTCCCCCACGGGACTGCCCTATGGTATTACTTCATAAAGGGGCTTGGCCATTTGGCTACAATAAAGCCACTTAGCTCCTATTCCTCGCCACAGCCATTTTGCTGTCACCTTACTTGGTTCAGCAATTCAGTTCAACATTATCGAGTCGTTATGAGTAGTCCCCGACGGTGGATCTACCATTCTCAGATGGAGGATTACCCGCCTGTGGATCACAAAAGCGAACGACAGTGGGCCATTTAGCTCCCACATGCTGTCGCAATCAACTCGAGTACTCCCCGAATGCGGATCATTCGCAACGTTGGAACATCAACGAAAAGCGACAACTCGCTATGATTCTGTCTACCGCATTGATGGCCTTCGCCGTCTTCCCACAGGCAAAGATCACTACGCTTTTGGGCAGCTTCAGCTTAAATACCCCGTTATACATCCCGTTCTAAAATCTCGGGCCAAGGATGGAACCTTGCGGAATGATGTTCGCCGATTACCGTCTCGTAGAACAGCACCCGGTTCTGAAAGTAACTCTTCGGAATTCTGCACAGGTAATCAGAAACCCTCATTCTGTCCAGCGACTCGGCAAAAGCCTCCCAGCTGGCGCTATTAAAGGCACTTCTATTTGGACGCCTTTACGGTTGTATCGACCACTGTCTGAATGGCATCCACCGTAGACATCCTTTTTTCGGAAACCGAACTGCATCCTCGATAGCCCGTGCTCGCTCACTGTAAATTTCGTCAGCCACTAATTTCTGTATTTTCCACCTGTCCCGGAAATGGTCTTCCTCGTGACATATCTGTAACACATGTTTGAACATGTCCGGGAATGCCTGAATCGCCACTTTCAAAGCCATGGATTCCATCCAGCCCGGGCGCCAACTTGTCTGTCTCTGTCTGTCTGTCTGTCTGTCTGTCTGTCTGTGTGACCCTTATTAGCTCGGAGACTACTAAACCGATTTTTATTTTTCATTAATTTGTATGGAGGAGTTTTAGGGGCCGGACAATATTTTTATGACGGTTTGAAATCCCTTTCCCTCCTGAAAAGGGGGCTCCCTATACAAATGAAGCACAAATTTCTGAACATTCGACAACTAATCCAGCAAAGGAAACCATATCTAGCATGTGAGAGGTTTTTAAAGATATGTTTCTTTTGTGATATCTGACTCCTCTTCTCTCTGGAACGGGAGGCTTTGATAGAAATGAAACAGAAGTTTTTGCATAACTCAACAACTAATCCATCAAATGTAACGAACTTTAGCAAGAGAGATTTTTTGGAGGCAAGAAATGTTTCCATGATAGTTTGGGACCCTTTCCCTCTCAAATGGCGGGGGGGTTGGCGTTCATACAAACAAAACAGACAGTTCTGCATAACTCAATAGCTTACTCAGAGAATATAATCAAATTTGGCATGTAGAGGTTTTTGAAGGCAAGAAATTATTCTGCGGGGGTTTGAGACCCCTCCGTTTTTTGAAAGGGAGTAGGGGGTGGATCTCATTCAATGAAACACAGATTTCAACCAAACATGAGAATTACCCCTATGTTATGTAATTTTTATGCAGTAGTTTTTGGGGTCAGAGAAAGTTCTTATGATGGTTTGAGACTCCTTCCCCTTCTGGTGAAGGGGGGAACCACAAATTTCTGCATAACTCGAGAATTAATCAAGCAAATGGAACCAAATTCCTCTCTCTGGAAGGGGGAGGTGCTCTAAACAGAAATTTCAACCAAACATGCGAATTATCCAGGCAACTAAAAACCAAAATGTGTATTTCTCGGGTAGGCAGCATGTTCTGATAGAAGCTTGAACCTCTTTTTAGACACGAATGGGGGACGCTTGAATTACTTTCAGTGCTACATTATGTGAAAGAAGTTAATCTAAGCTTATGCAAGAAAAAATTGAGTTCAAACTGACAGGATACTGAGTAGTTTGAAGATAAATGTTCTGTCTATGAAATGCTTCTATACAGGAAGAGAAGCCATGTTGAAACTAACGATCCGAAAGTTTAATTAAAAACACCTACCTACGTTTTATTTTGCAGAAATTTCACACGTTCGAAAACGAAAATATTTTAACAAAACTCACTTCTTAAAAAAAAATCTAACAACATAAATTAAATTTCATTAATTTAGTTGCAAGCATAGCAAGGCTCGCACTGGGTTCAGCTAGTTAAAAAATACAAATCTTCTAGTAATGAGACCAAAGGACTTTCATTGCTTGTTTCATTCATACAGCATTAGGGATTTTTTTTTTATTATTTCAAAATTTCCAATCTGCCATAATACATATTATTTGTTGAAATCTTGTGGTACGAAAATATTAACGTTACTGGGAGATTCCTTCGTCTTATGTTTATAAGCTGTTCTTTGAAATTTTGAAAACCTTGTCATCTGCTACAGTTGAAGTTGAAATTTCATATTGTTTTTAAATATTTTGGGACTTTATGCAATGAGAATTTTACTTCATTTACTTGGGACATAAAACAATGGAACTTTCGTAAAAGATTTTTCATTCTCTGAATTATGAGCAGTTCTTTGGAACTTCAAAATTTTCATTTTTTTGACATGTCTTTCTAAAGATTGAAATTGGGTTTCCTCGTAATTTTCGGGACAAAATATCAATAAATTGTCATTAAAGATTATTGCTTCCGTCAATCAAATGCCATTCTGTTTAATTTATAAAACTTCAGGTCCGCAAACATGCCTCGTTGAATATTTTTTCATCGGTGGAATTGGTGGAATAGAAAGCAATAACAAACACACCGAAACAAATAAATGAATTATCAGTAGCTCAGTCAACTTAGTGACCAGTTCGGCTTAATGACTCATTTGACTTAATGATCGATTCGCCCTATCGGCCGAATGTAATTCCACCAAATGAAATTCGACCTACTGACCAATCACCATCAGAACAATGCTGCTTGATAACAACCCTTAATTTCGAAAAAAAAAACGCGATAAAAGAAGCATGGTCAAGCGAGATAATCGAGGTGTGTGTGTGTCTTAGAATTTTCTTTATTAGAGTCTGCAATATCCTTTTACTAGGGTTTCAAATACTATTATTGGTGACATATTTGAGAACCTGTTGGAAATAGAGCACCGATTTCGTCAAACAAAGGAATCTTTTTGAAATTAGGACAATGTGGATTTTTGCAGCTAACGGACACGATTGACGTCATTCATTATGAAACACAAATTTTAGATTTCCTTATATTTATTTATTGTTTAAACTGATCTGATATTGTCTCTGTCATCATTGTCAACCATGTTGGTTATAGCCAAATTCAAAACAATTTTTTTTAATAATTTAATAATGCACCAAATCTTCAACATTTGTGAGATCAACCTCGTCATAACATCATATCATCGTTTTCAATGATAGTTTTTCCAAGCAATATGAGCAACATGCACAACATGCAAAATGCACTTGTACCATTTAATGTTGCAATATAACTGCTATCTCCATCAAAGCATAACTTCATTACAAGCCGATTCCCATAAATAGAAAAATCAAACAAACCAATCGCAACATTTGATCCCGCCACAAATCCCCCTTTATGCGAGTTCAAATCCCCACTAATCCCAATCCGTAAATAGATCACAGAAAAACACGTTCGAAATGGAATCTTTATCCTCGCACGAATGCAAACATACACGGGATTGCCTTTTTCCATGTTCTTTTTTTTTTTTATCATGGGTGGCACCATTTATACAGCAGCTCCCGGGCGATGACAACTGCAATTTATGATCCCATCACGCCCGAACGCATGCCAACACACACACACACACATACACACACACACACACACGCCCCCTCATTGAAAAGCGATTTCCCTTTTTCACTGGATTCGGTCATAAAACGAATCTCCGTCCAATTTTACCACCTCCACACGTCGACGAGCCAAATGCACATTTTGAAACACAAAATCGATACCGCGTGAAAGAGGATTAGCTCCATATCGCGTTCGTGTCCTGCAGCAGCAAGTCCCTTCTCTCGGCAGATGGTTTGAGTGATGGAAGACAGTCGGGGCGAAAATAGCTTTTTTAATTAAGCGATTTCGAACGGGAAATGTGACATATATCGTTGACTACCAGGCGAACGTCCACCTGAGGGAGTGCGATAAAGCAATTCCACATTCCCAACTGCTATTGGGTTGTTCGTAATTTCCGATCCTCCATTAGTTGGGTTATTGCATTTGTATATTAAAATTGAAACGGCAAGCAGAGGAAAATTAGCAAATATTTCCTCAATTGGTGTTAGCCCGGAAACCGAGCAACGCTAATTAAAACAATCACAGTGAACAAACACCCCGTACCTATTTGCCAAGAGCCAATAAAACTAAATTGAAAATCTTCAACTAGAAAATTACCCATTATGCAGCAGCACTTTGGTCAGTGGTCTGCTTTCGGCTTGCTTTGATTAAGTCCTCCCGAACAAGCTGCCACCCATCGTCCTCGGCTAAATTGCTGCCATTTTCCAACTGTGGGGCTGTCAAGTGACATACCCCCTCACCCAAACCCACCCTTTGTGAATGGTTAGGATTTTCATGCTCCCTGCACTTTCTTCCTGCTCAACGCTCAGCGAGAATACACGAGTAGTTTTTCCCAGTAATTAAAACTCGTAATCAAGACCTGCGTTGCCCGGGAAGGTCGCCTGCGGCTGACTCGGAATTCCTCGGCTTCAAGTATCCTAACGACTGCTTTCATATACATAGATTCAGAGTGAGTAGAAATGTTGTGCGGAATGTTCTGGCAGGACGACTGCAGGGAATTCTGTGCAGCAGCAAATGTTTGGCCTGAAAGCAATCCGGGATGCACACACACGATGGGATCATCCGGCGATGGTGTTGCACTGAAGGGGTCTTCTGCACTAGTAGAGGTAAGAATAACAACGTAATGAGCTTAGTGCACTGCTTTGAGAGGGGACCCTTGAAGTCATGTTACCTTCCCAACGGTGTGCTTGTGTGAGAAGGGTGCAGTTTTTTTCTTCTACTTCCTTAATGACAGTTACGAACAGAAGAATCAGCCGGTTTTAATCTCTTCTAGCGAAGTGTCGCTTAGAAACGGACTTTCGTTTTGAACCCAGGATGATGTTCACTATATGAGGAGATTGATTAAATAT